>CM060604.1:2384747-2397247 GCA_030578255.1 Tiaroga cobitis
CTTGGCCGGAAATTCTCTGCCTCGGCTCATCCCAGCAGACTATGTAGTTCCCGCTCGTTCACTGTCCATGCTAAGCTGTCAGTGTCAGCTCATTTAAAAAATAAAGGAGTTTAAACAACAAAACACATCCACTTGCATATATTTGACAATCGGAATATCAGATATGTCATGCTATAGCAAACAAATTTGTGAATATTTTGAATAAAAAGGGAAAATGACAAAAGCAGATCATTCATTATTCAGTGCTGTTGTGGCTGCGGTGTCTCACGTGACAAGCGATGACACGTCACCATGGAAACCAGAGTGCAACATTTCTAAATAACGGTCGCCTAGAAATATTCACACTGGGTGGTCAGCCAGAATATTTTAAACTTGTGTGAAAGCCAAGGGTTAAATAAAGAAGCGCGATAGTCAGCGAGAATAAAACCAGCATCCAGCATCATGCCAAAAAAAAGTGGTGGGTACAAAATGACTCATCACGAAATCTGGTGGGTACGCGTCCCCACCGTCCCCACCGAAATCGACGCCCCTGCGTAGCAAGCAGTTTGAATGGTGTTTTGACAATTCGGAGCCACCGAATCAATACGAAAAAACGCATACGAAAAAAAACGCGCACTCAGTGTGCAATGGCCAGGGGGCTTGATGACGCTTTGGCAACTTTGCTCTCTTTTGACAGCGACATTTCTCAAATTAATAATATTTAATCTTTCTGAGGAGATCTGCTAGCTTGTTTATTACACAGAGCGCTCGCTGCGAGTCTGACAGGAGGGTGGCTGGACCAATCGCGCGCCGGTCAGTCGAAACGGCTTCCCATCGACAAATGATCAGCATTTGTGTATATTTCTAAGCTTTTTGATTGGTTCTATACAACGTGTAACTCCATTTGGAGAGCAGAGATAGTGACGTTTCAGGGGATTCCCGGGAAGTGCTCAGAGGTGAGATAGGAGTTGAGAAAAGCAATGTTAATTTCCAGCGAATTTAGTAAAACTTTGTACAATTTAATAGTAATTTAAATACCTTTACTTAATTATCTGGACTACGAAACTTTGGGAGATTCTTTTTGAATGTCTGCTCTTTGAAATTAGCACAAAAAAAAAAAATCTTTTATTTCATTGTTTTTCTACATAATCGGCCCATATCTTAAAATGGAAAGTTGCGACTTCCGACTCATTTCGCCAGATCGGGTCACATATATATTATAAATAACCCGGTCTATGCTGCTAAAAAATCTTACTTGGGTGGTACTTGGCCTGAAAAGTTTGAGAACCACTCATATATTTATTGTAAGCATGACAATAACTTCTCAAATACTGACCCGGGTAGTTTTGATGCTTTTTCAGATGTCTTAATCGTTATTCGCCATTCAGAAAGAGACTGTGCCAAAGTGAACGCTTTCATCCGCAAAAGAACTGACTGAAACCATTTCTCGCATTTCTCTGTGGAACATCTCAAGAAGAAAGGAAAATGAAAGACCTAAACAGGGGATTGTCGCCCAACGATGATGCAAATGAGTACTCGTGCCTGTTGATGGCCCAGCCTTCTTGTGGTGACCATGATGCACACAGACGCTTTTAATTTAATGCATTAATATTTAATAGGCAGTGGATGCACTTTCTTCCTTTGTTTTCCTTTTTTTAAATTTTTTTTAAAAATTGTATTTAGTTTTTTTTTTTTTACGTTTTTTTGCCTTTTAATGCTTTGTTCGTTTGTTTTAACAGAGTTTACTTTAAAAGAAGAAATGTAAATTGTTCTGTTTGTTTTGTCTTGACCTGTATAAGTGCAACTGACAGCAATGTGCCGCCGGAGTACGTTGTTTCCTCTGACAAATATCACAAATTTTCTGTCATATTCACGTCTGAGTCTCTTAAAGTCTCCATTAGTCATTCGGTGCACTCATAAAATTATGAAACCAGTCTTAGTTTACTCTTCGCACATATTTATTTAGGAGAATAAGTCTCTTCCATGTGTGCTGTATTGCTATTATCATGGTGCTATGTTTTGGCGTCGCCTGCTTTAATTATTTTGTATTATTTTTTCACAGGCCTGAACCACAAACGTCTTATTCCGTCATTTTAACGCTATATTATATTTGTAGCATTATTGATGCCCTTAAGGAAGAGTAACTCTGGCTTCACCATGCTTCATTATTTAGTCCCTGTGGGACCTGTCTTTATTTGTTTGTTTGTTTTTTCTCTATTTACATAATTGCATATTTAAACAACTGACGTGTATCGTTAACTACAGAGTTTGGTGCTAAATGCAGAGTTCTCAGCGACTGAAGAAAATGCAACGAGGGTAGTTTCGTTTGTGTGCAGGCGATGTCAGGGACTTCTGATTATAAGGTCAGTGAAAGGTCATTGTGCTTTGTACTCATGCCATGCAGCAAACCGCAGTAATATTGTGATTTCAGGATAGGGTTTTTGAAATGTATACTCCTCAAACCAAAGTTAAAACCCAGTAAGGATACAAAAAAGGTCTCTGTGGGGGAGGGAGGATCGGGTGGGTGTGGACTGGATTTCAGACATCTGTTTGCTATGAGAAAGGCCATATTGGGTGTAACTTGCATCAGAAAGCTTGTCCTCTGAAGAATTACAGAAAGGCACTTTACTAAGCCTGGGACAAGGACACTTTTAAGATGAAGATGAACCCTGGACAGTATTCAGAAATCTCAAGCCATCTGTTTTCCTCCTTTTGTTCAGCTTTCTTGGTTCTGAGCCTTGGAGTTCGTTTAAAGAGAAGTTTGATTGTAAATAGCTGACCGTGTACATCGAAAATGTTCACATTTTGAAATTTAATTTCCTGTATTATATTGAGCTGAATTTTCTGACATATTAAAGTGCTTAATAAACATATCTGCTTTTCTGCCAAAGCAAATTCATTCTTGATTTGTGGTGTTTTCTAAGTCGATCATGACTGTCGTTGTTGCTCAGAAAAAACTCCCACAGACTTGCCTTGCAGGAGGCACTCGAGCACCAGAGCGACGCCCGCAAGAGAGATGTGCACCATGGATGTGGACTTTACCAATGTCAAATCTTCTTTGAGGCAAGACACTATAAGCAAAACCATTGTCTTTTCATACAATTTTGGGCAATTTTGCTTCCATATCCAAATTCATCCAAAGCCCCCGTGTAGACAATCATTTTATCACTTAAAACTCATCTTTGATCAGCAAAAATACATATTTAAATGTTTTTTACTTAACAAATTTCTTCACACCTTAAAATATCTTGAATGTAACTCGACACCCTCGCCTCATTTAGTATGCGTGGTTCTATGAATATGCAGATGAGCCCCGCCTCCACTCACTCACTCAGCTCAGAGATCCACTGGTTGACGATCACACGTTGATCTGATTGGTTACAAGGTCGTTTGTGACGTCAGAAACACCAGCGATTTCAAACCGTGTGTTTGAGACTGTCTTTGGTTCACTGCAGTTTTAAGGAGGAAATACTCAGCAATGCTGTCGACTTATGAACTTACACACGGTGTGTCTTAAAGCGTATTAAACACACCACATAAACAACATTAAAAGCTGGATTTTCACCCCAGGGGGAATTTAAGTGTATTTCTATTTGCGTATTACAATACATGTCTTTAAAGGCGGTGAGTTTTTTCTCCGCTTCAGCAGCATTTATATGCACCAATATTTAGAGTTATATTTATATCGATATTCTGAAGATTTTTACTGAGGGGTTTGTTTATATATCGTTCGCCTGATTTATAAAATTTTATTCCTATAAAAATTATGAAAAATGTATTTATTTCTGTCTATTGACAGCAATTTATGCAGTGATAAAAAGAGATATCTAAAATCCTCTCTGTAAAAACCTTCAACTGTAATGTGTCAACAACACCAAACAAGAGTTTTCAACCTGGCTTTATCCAATGTTCAGATACATCTGGAAATGTAAATAAGTGCATATTTAAACATTTCAGAAAATTGTCTTAATGTGATGTTGATAAGTTAATTTTTATCCGAATGATTTGCCTGTAGTGTCTTGCCTTAAAATCGTTTATAAGTATCTTATCGTAAGTATTCTGCAGTGTTTGGATATGAGCACAGTGCCCTTATTCTACACACAACCTGTAGACACCATGACAAAAATGTTGTTTTTACCCCATATCACAAGACTGATCTCTCACAGAAAGGAGCCAGCGATATCTCAATCGCTAACAGCTTCCACACATGAAATATATCTTGTGTTTTCAGAGTTCAGATGATAAGACAAGATTTTCCAGGGGAAAAAACAGATTCTGTGCCCACTTCATAAATGTTGGTGAAGTATGACAAGAACACATGCATTAAAAGGAAAAATGTGAACAACAGAAATCCGTATCCAAATATTTGTAAGTACACTCTTAAAAATAAAGGTTCTTTATAGTGTTATCAAAGTCTTTTATTTAAGAAATGTTGCTTGAAAGGTTCTTTTTTGGGAGCCATTTTTGTTGGAAATATGCTAGGGACATTTGAGGTTTTACAGAATGAACTGGAATTTACAAAAAAAAGTCATGTTAATAAACCAGATTACTCAAATATAGTACATCTTATGTTAATTAATGTTCATTGCATAATTTTAGTGTTGTGCGTTTTGTATTTGTGTATGACACTGTGCACCACCTCTATATATTATAGTATATAGATAGTTATTGTGTGTGTATATATATATATACAGTGTGTATATATATATATATATATATATATATATATATATATATATATATATATATATGTATATATATATATATATATATATATATATATATATATATATATATATATATATATTAGTATTTACATCAGCTTGTGGAAAAGCTACTTGTGATGAATCTTGTCTGTCTTTTTACCACGTGTTTTTAAGGTGGTCGTCAATATATTATGTTTTATATTTATATCTTATAATTTTTTTGTAAATTTAGGTTCCTCCTGTAAAACTTAAAAAGTCACTACCATATTCTATAAAGTAATATTCTGGCAGCAACAGCTGACTTTTACTGTAAATCTCACACATGATTCTGGGAATCTAAATTTACGTTGTTTATTGTTTTGTTTTGTTTGTTTTTTTGCTGTAAATTATAAGATGTTCTTTTTCACTCCCAAAAAAATTTACATTTAAAAATTATTTTACTGTATAATTACAAAAATGGATGAAAGGAAAAAAATACTTGATGAAGGTGATTGAATGACTTGTTTTTGATCAAAGCGATCATGTGATTTCTGGTGTGACAAAATGTAAATTGTTCTATATATATATATTAGTGCTGGGCCGTTATCGGCGTTAACGTGCTGCGTTAACGTGAGACTTTTATCGGGCGATAAAAAAAATATCGCCGTTAATCAAAGTTGTTTTGGGATCATAAATAGCTTTTTCGAATATCGTTATATTTTCGCGCAATTCTAATGTGTAGTAGGCTATGACGCCGCGCCTACTGTCACAGATCGCGCAGTAGGGTATTTTCCTGTCAGGGACACAAGGTGTACTTTTACTTTGTTACGTTGGGCGACGTTCCTCTCGTTACTTTATTTTAATGCAATACGTTGTTAAATGAGTTTATTCCAAGCGCGCTGTGTCCTTTGTATGGGCATGAGCGATGCTCATTTACAAATGAATCAGTCTTTTGAGTCGATTCTGTTCACAGACTTCATCAAACAAGTTGTCAGATGATCTGTCTAAATCGGTTCGCGAATCAGTTGATCTGTTCAGTTCCTCGCGCACTGAATCGTCTGAAGCGCTTTCAATTCACACTCGGAGTCGAAACAGGAAGATTTAAGAGCATCACGAGCGTTGGATGAAGTGGCCGATCTACAGTCTAGTCTAGTGAATGCAAATCTGCAAATGCATCATGTTTTTGCCAGCGATGAAGATCTTTATTAGTTGAACATCTTCGTAAGCTGTCTGTGAATGAATGATTCCACAGGACGATACATTCGATTTCATTTCATTCAGGTAATACATTGTGTGTGTATTGCGCGTGTATTGCGCAGTGTCATAATCACACGAATAGTTTACATTGATTGAAACTAATTTGTTTAAAAAATGAGGCTATTGCAGTAACAAGGCAGGTTCACATAAAATTCTTATGACATATGATGACATTATTTTTTGATCTAACGAGCATTGGCGATGCAAAAACGGACTGTCGTGCGTATTGTTTTTTTCTTCTTCCAATTAGCCGACTATGTTTAAAAAAAAGGACGAAAACATGTTACTTGTTCAATTAATAAACAGTTTGTTTGATGACAAATCGCTAAAGATGAAATCGGCCTCCCTTTCTGTCATTGCGGTTTTTTTTTTGTTTGTTTTTTTACGATATTCGGCTTTTGCTCCTCGATTGTCGAATGGCATTTTTGGCAGAAATGCACACCCCTACGCGAGGCAAACTATTCTCAAAGACTTACTTTTAGTCATTATTTGGGTAGCACACATATTCTGAATGCCTTCGGGAGAATTCAAATGAGCCATTTTAATCTAGATTAATCTAGATTAATTTCAATATTAATCTAGATTAATCTAGATTAAAAAAATTAATCTATGCCCACCTCTAATATATATATATATATATTATAGTATATAGATAGATATAGTATATATTTATAGTATTTACATCAGCTTGTGGAAAAGCTACTTGTTAAGAGTCTTCATTCATCTTGTCTTTCTCTTTACCACCTGTTTTTAAGGTCGTGGTCAATATATTATATATTCTATATTTATATTTTATATTTTTTTGGTAAATTTAAGTTTCATCTGTAAAACTTAAAATGCCACTACCATATTTTTTTACAGTAAAATTCTAGCAGCAACAGATGACTTTCTATTTTTCTTTTTTTTTACTGTGAATCACACGAACGATTATGGGAATGTTAATTTACTTTTTAATTTGCTGTAAATTATAAGATGACTTGTTCTTTTTCACTTCCAAAAACTTTACATTTAACATCTGTAAAAATTACAAAAATAGATGAAACGAAACCAATACCTGGTAGCACGACGAAACATTAAAATATGCTAATAAGCTATAGCCGTGTGCGGGATTCATCTACTTGTGTTAGATTATCCTGCGCTCCTGCTTTTGGGATTTATAAAGAGTTGCATCGCTAACATCGCTATGATCAAACGCCCGGTTTCGGGATGTTTTATAACAGTATATATATATTCTGCTGGTCACGTACTTTAAACTTCTTCAAACCCCTAAGTGAAGAATGAAAAAGATCTCAGCCATGAGCATATCAGGGCCTTTACGCTTTTCTTTTGTAAAGATATTTGAAGAACATATGGAGTCAAACAACTTTGGACCCCATTTACTTTCATTATAAGCAAAAAGCAGACATTTCTCAAAATATCTTGTTTTGTACATTTTTGTGTGGACTGTCCCTTTAAATGTCTCGTTTGGCCCGCCTCAGACCCTTATAAAGCCCTTATAACTCTACGAATCTGACAGAACTAAAGGAGTTATATGGCTGAGGAGCAGAAAATGCTGAATTACTCCAGCTTTCCTCAGTCTTTCCATCATTTGTCTTGCGGTGAGGGCCGTAATTACACTGAGCTGCACGTGGCAGCTCAAACCTCAGGCTTTCACCCGAGTCATGTCTAAAGTTTTCCTGTTATGCTGATCCGACGGATTCATATTTATAGGCTACGTGACGCTGAGCCACGCAACGGGCTGCAGAAACACTGCACACGGCCCGGGGTCATTCTGCTTTAGCGATGCGATTGCTAATCATTCAATCATTCAAATCTTTCTGAGGGCTTTTGTTCATTCAAATAAAGTTTAAATAAAATATTAGATGGAAAAACTTGAAATGTTACTTTGGCAACTACTGAAATAAGTTCACGTTGAAGCACCTAAATTATTAACTGCAAATAAATAAAAACTGAAATAAATAAATTAAACTTAAATGGTAATATTAAAAAAAGAACAAAAAGTAACACAAATGATAAAGGCACTAATTTCTTACAAATTAAACTTAAAGCAAATATAAAGATAAAAGCAAATTCAAATTAAATGCTGAAATGCTGTATAAATAATCCAAAAATTATTAAGTGGTAAGTAATAAACGGAGATTATTGGAGTTTTTTTTAATTTATTTATTAGAAAATACTGTTTCAGTCTTAGAAAATTCTTAATTCAATGTTTCTTGCGGAATTATTTGTGAAATTGAATCGCAGTGAAAATTTTTCATACACCTTTTTTATCCTGATGAATTTTCCTGGTGAATTTTATGACATAATATACAAAATATGAATACACACTATAATAGTATATCAAAAATAATAATCATAATAAAATCACACCTATTGGAGGCAGATGACATCATTTATTATTTTCAAGTCGTTTTTCCATCGTTTATTGGGGTGTTTTGACACCTTATTTCGGTCGAAACGGGATTTCACCAAATGTTTGTGTTTTACGGCAAAGCAAAACAATACAGATTTATTTCACTCGTAAAATTTAGTTAACAGTCGTAGTGTTAATAATCTCTGGCCAGAGGTGTGTGAATCAGTGAGTGTGAAACGTGTCCTCGTGGAGAGAAAGCAGAGCAGAAACACTCAGACACTCACTGTTGGGTTTGTGTTGAACTCTGTGTCTCAACAGCTGTGTGCGTGCGTGCGTGCGTGCGTGCGTGCGTGCGTGCGTGTGTGTGTGTGCGTGCGTGTGTTTCTGTGGGAATGTTTTGGATGCTTTGGAGGATTTCTTGGAGTGTGTGTGTGAGCATGTGTTCAGAGTTGAGCTGAGGACACGTCTCTACTGTCGGGGAATTACAGTCTACATGAGCATAACTTAGTCAACACACACACACACACACACACACACACACACACCCTAACAGCCTGTCAAAAAGCCTGAGACACAAAGGTGGGTGTGTTTTAGTTTCACAGTGCTTTTAAGCGTCTCTTGATTGTGCTGGTGAGTGAGGAGGGGTGACTGTTTTTGTGTGTGTGTGTTTATTTGAGCATGTGTGCGTGTGGGTGTGTGTGTGTTTGGGTTTGTCTGAGTGTGCGGGATTGTGTGAGTGTGTGTGCGTGTTTATTTGGGTGTGTGTGTGTGTGTGTGTGTGTGTGTTTGTTTGAGCCTGTGGCTTTGTGTGTGTGCGCGTGTGTATTTTCGAGAGAGTGTGTGTGTGTTTGTGAGTGGATGTGTGTGAGTGTGTGTTTGTGTGCATGTTTATTTGAGCGAGTGTGTGTGTTTGTCTGATTGCGTGTGTGTGTGTGCATGTTTATTTGAGCGAGTGTGTGGGAGTGGGCGTGTGTGTTTGTGAGTGTTTGTGTGATTGCGTGTGTGAGTGTGTGTGTGTGTGTGTGTGTTTATTTGTGTGTGTGAGTGAGTGAGAGTGTGTGTTTATTTATTTGAGTGAGTGAGTAAGTCTGTGTGAGTGTGTGTGTGTGTGTGTGTGTGTTTGAGCGTGAGTGAGTGATTGTGAGAGTGAGTGAGTGTGTGTTTATTTGAGTGTGAATGTGTGTGTGTTTATTTGTGAGTGAGTGAGTGTGTGTGTGTGTGTGTGTGTGTTTGAGCGTGAGTGAGTGATTGTGAGAGAGTGTGTGAGTGTGTGTTTATTTGAGTGTGTGTTTGTGTTTATTTGAGAGTGAGTGAGTGAGTGAGCGTGTGTGTGTGTGTTTATTTATTTGAGTGAGTGAGTGAGTGAGTGAGTGTGTGTGTTTATTTATTTGAGTGAGTGAGTGTGTGTGTTTATTTATTTGAGTGAGTGAGTGAGTGTGTTTATTTATTTGAGTGAGTGAGTGAGTGAGTGTGTGTGTTTATTTATTTGAGTGAGTGTGTGTGTGTTTATTTATTTGAGTGAGTGAGTGAGTGTGTTTATTTATTTGAGTGAGTGAGTGAGTGTGTGTGTTTATTTATTTGAGTGAGTGAGTGAGTGTGTGTGTTTATTTATTTGAGTGAGTGAGTGAGTGAGTGAGTGTGTGTGTGTGTTTATTTATTTGAGTGAGTGAGTGAGTGAGTGTGTGTGTTTATTTATTTGAGTGAGTGAGTGTGTGTGTTTATTTATTTGAGTGAGTGAGTGAGTGAGTGTGTGTGTGTGTTTATTTATTTGAGTGAGTGAGTGAGTGTGTGTGTTTAGTTATTTGAGTGAGTGAGTGAGTGAGTGAGTGAGTGAGTGTGTGTGTTTATTTATTTGAGTGAGTGAGTGAGTGTGTGTGTTTATTTATTTGAGTGAGTGAGTGAGTGAGTGTGTGTGTTTATTTATTTGAGTGAGTGAGTGAGTGTGTGTGTTTATTTATTTGAGTGAGTGAGTGAGTGAGTGTGTGTGTTTATTTATTTGAGTGAGTGAGTGAGTGAGTGTGTGTGTTTATTTATTTGAGTGAGTGAGTGAGTGAGTGAGTGAGTGAGTGAGTGAGTGTGTGAGTGTGTGTGTGTGTTTATTTGAGTGAGTGAGTGTGTGTGTTTATTTATTTGAGTGAGTGAGTGAGTTAGTCTGTGTGAGTGTGTGTGAGTGTGTGTGTTTATTTATTTGAGTGAGTGAGTGAGTGAGTGAGTGAGTGAGTGAGTGAGTGAGTGAGTGAGTGAGTGTGTGTGTTTATTTATTTGAGTGAGTGAGTGAGTGAGTGAGTGAGTGAGTGAGTGAGTGAGTGAGTGAGTGAGTGAGTGAGTGAGTGTGTGTGTTTATTTATTTGAGTGAGTGAGTGAGTGAGTTAGTCTGTGTGAGTGTGTGTGAGTGTGTGTGTTTATTTATTTGAGTGAGTGAGTGAGTGAGTGAGTGAGTGTGTGAGTGAGTGATTGAGTGATTGAGTGAGTGAGTGAGTGTGTGTGTGTGAGTGTGTGTGTTTATTTATTTGAGTGAGTGAGTCTGTTTGAGTGTGTGTGTGTGTGTGTGTGTGTGTGTGTTTGAGCGTGAGTGATTGTGAGAGTGAGTGAGTGATTGTGAGAGTGAGTGAGTGAGTGTGTTTATTTGAGTGTGTGTGTGTGTTTATTTGTGAGTGAGTGAGTGAGTGAGTGTGTGTGTGTGTGTGTGTTTGAGCGTGAGTGAGTGATTGTGAGAGAGTGTGTGAGTGTGTGTTTATTTGAGTGAGTGAGTGAGTGTGTGTGTTTATTTATTTGAGTGAGTGAGTGAGTGTGTGTGTTTATTTGAGTGAGTGAGTGAGTGTGTGTGTTTATTTATTTGAGTGAGTGAGTGAGTGAGTGTGTGTGTTTATTTATTTGAGTGAGTGAGTGAGTGAGTGAGTGAGTGAGTGAGTGAGTGAGTGAGTGAGTGAGTGTGTGTGTGTGTTTATTTATTTGAGTGAGTGAGTGAGTGTGTGTGTTTATTTATTTGAGTGAGTGAGTGAGTGTGTGTGTTTATTTATTTGAGTGAGTGAGTGAGTGAGTGTGTGTGTTTATTTATTTGAGTGAGTGAGTGAGTGTGTGTGTTTAGTTATTTGAGTGAGTGAGTGAGTGAGTGAGTGTGTGTGTTTATTTATTTGAGTGAGTGAGTGAGTGAGTGTGTGTGTTTATTTATTTGAGTGAGTGAGTGAGTGAGTGTGTGTGTTTATTTATTTGAGTGAGTGAGTGAGTGAGTGAGTGAGTGAGTGTGTGTGTGTGTTTATTTATTTGAGTGAGTGAGTGAGTGTGTGTGTGTGTTTATTTATTTGAGTGAGTGAGTGAGTGAGTGTGTGTGTTTATTTATTTGAGTGAGTGAGTGAGTGTGTGAGTGTGTGTGTGTGTTTATTTGAGTGAGTGAGTGTGTGTGTTTATTTATTTGAGTGAGTGAGTGAGTTAGTCTGTGTGAGTGTGTGTGAGTGTGTGTGTTTATTTATTTGAGTGAGTGAGTGAGTGAGTGAGTGAGTGAGTGAGTGAGTGTGTGTGTTTATTTATTTGAGTGAGTGAGTGAGTGAGTGAGTGAGTGAGTGAGTGAGTGAGTGTGTGTGTTTATTTATTTGAGTGAGTGAGTGAGTGAGTTAGTCTGTGTGAGTGTGTGTGAGTGTGTGTGTTTATTTATTTGAGTGAGTGAGTGAGTGAGTGAGTGAGTGTGTGAGTGAGTGATTGAGTGATTGAGTGAGTGAGTGAGTGTGTGTGTGTGAGTGTGTGTGTTTATTTATTTGAGTGAGTGAGTCTGTTTGAGTGTGTGTGTGTGTGTGTGTGTGTGTGTGTTTGAGCGTGAGTGATTGTGAGAGTGAGTGAGTGATTGTGAGAGTGAGTGAGTGAGTGTGTTTATTTGAGTGTGTGTGTGTGTTTATTTGTGAGTGAGTGAGTGAGTGAGTGTGTGTGTGTGTGTGTGTTTGAGCGTGAGTGAGTGATTGTGAGAGAGTGTGTGAGTGTGTGTTTATTTGAGTGAGTGAGTGAGTGTGTGTGTTTATTTATTTGAGTGAGTGAGTGAGTGTGTGTGTTTATTTGAGTGAGTGAGTGAGTGTGTGTGTTTATTTATTTGAGTGAGTGAGTGAGTGAGTGTGTGTGTTTATTTATTTGAGTGAGTGAGTGAGTGAGTGAGTGAGTGAGTGAGTGAGTGAGTGTGTGTGTGTGTTTATTTATTTGAGTGAGTGAGTGAGTGAGTGTGTGTGTTTATTTATTTGAGT
>CM060604.1:2399747-2405653 GCA_030578255.1 Tiaroga cobitis
GGAGGTTGTCACACACTGAAGTCTAATACTCAGTGTTAGAAGTTTAGTCACATCACTGTGATGATCTTGTTTTCTTCAATAATGTCTCCGCAGTGATAGACAGAAACTCGAGTGCGCTCATTACTGTCATCGTTAAACGCTCAGGAGGACCGTCAGCCTGACGAGCGCTCGGGTCAGAGGTCAAGCCGGGTCAGACCTCCAGAGTGTGTGTGTGTGAGAGAGAGAAGCCAAATGTGCCGTTTTAGTACCATTGTGGTTCGTTCTGTATTGTGTTTCTCATCTTGCTCTAATGTGACAATCCAAAATTATCCATTTTCTTTTAAAATCAAACATTGAAAATGATCAAAATCATTTTGAACTGCGGACGCACACGAATATGGAGATTTATTTACAGAACTGAACTTAACATTTAGTAAATGCAGGCTTTTGTAAGCAGAGATTTACCAGCTGTTTATTATCGGTGTGTGTACACCTCACGTGTGTGTGTGTGTACGTTTTTGTGTGTGCATGTGTTTGTGTGTGTGTGCGTGTGTATATGTGTACGTTTTTGTTTGTGTGTGTGTGCGTGTGTGTGTGTGTACGTTTTTGTGAGTGCGTGTGTTTGTGAAAATGTGTGCCAGGGCGAGGAGCAGCTCAGATTGGGGTGTGTGTGTGTGGCTGAATTTATGTCAATGTGCTAATTGTAACTTTCAGGCCTCAGTGTTCGATCCACATCTGTGTGTGTGTGTGTGTGTGTGTGTGTGTGTGTGTGCGTGTTTGTGTGTGCGCGTATTTGTGTGTGAAAATGTGTGCGAGGGGGAGGAGCAGCTTAGATCGGGGTGTGTGTGTCCATTACCATATAGATCAGGGGTTCTCAAAGTCTACACTCAAAGGTCCAAATCTGAATTTTCATCAATGTCAAAGGTCCGGAACTATTGGTTATTAGGCTACAAAACTTATTTTTTAATAAACATGCATAACAAATCAATACTCATTTTATGAAAAAATAAGGTGCCTTTTGCATTCAAAATCCATAAATAACAAGTGCAAAAGTGGCAAAACAATTCATTTAAATGTCAGTATTTTTCGTAACAAAACACAACAAGAGGTAGGCCAAAAGTAACATGGTGCAAAATACAGAGCAGTCTAATGTGAGAAATGGCACTGTCTGTCTCCCATGAGCTGCCGAAACCGTGACACAAAAGGTGTGGTTGCTAGACGGAGACACTGGCCTAAATGTTCAGTCAGTAGTTTTGCTGTCCGTACCTCTGTATTTTGTGGTTATTGCCGTTCAAAATGTCTGTGTTTTGTTTCCAGGGATGCAAACACATGTAGGCCTATGGTCAAAAAAGAGAGAAGTAATCGAAGCCCTCGCCCCGCGGTATCCAAAATATCCAGATACTTACATTGCCACCAACCCCTGCCATCCCCGGTCCACCCCTATAGGCACATGTAGACTAATAAAATTAAATTCAAATAAAGTTGACAAAAAAATGTTTTATAAAAAGATAAACCTCACATATTTCAGCCTTTAAATCGTTTTTCACAAAAAAAAAAGGTTTTATAAAAAGATAAACCTTACATATTTCAGCCTTTAAATCATTTTTATAAAAAGATTGAGTCCAAAAAGATAAATTACTTGACATTTACATAATAATATTACATAATAATCTTTTATTATTAATAGTAAAATTCAGTCCGATTTTCCCGTGGCGTCTGTCGTTGCTATGCAACCATGCACTGTGCTCTCGACGACAAAGAAGTTTTAGTAGCTAATAGATTTCCACCACCGAAAAACGCTTGATGTAGCTCTGCTACAAGATTTAACGTTATTTATGGAGAAAAGAAAAACACCCGTAGTGTTTAGGTGCACCCCCATCCTTCATGTTGACTGAACTTCCCTGGAACTTCCAATGTTGTTACGGAAAGGGCGAAGCTGATTTGATGGTTCTTGTCACATGAACTGCAGTGCGCTTGCGGCACTCTGAAAAGTTGAGGCGTTTTCGATACATCTCGCTGCGCCTGAAAAAAATTAGCGCCTCACTTCAAATATGAGCGCGCTTGCCGCTCGCCTACATTTGAAATAACGAACCGGAGCGCGCAAAAGACATGATATGTGAACGGCCCCTTGACGAGCTACCTCCAATCAGGCCGCGAGAGCGACGTTTTGGAATTTGGAAACCCTAGTAAAAGATAGGCAGCAAGAAGAAACACTAGTGGTTTGCGCTTGCATGCATCCACACTTTTAATCCCTTACACACAATTAGTGCTCTTGAAATATGAAATGGAGGTGGGTCCGGATTGAATTCCCTCCGGGTCCGGATCCGGACCGGAGTCCGGACTTTGAGAAGTACTGATATAGATGGTCTGAGAGATGTCAGCTGTTGTCGCTGCAGGGCATTATGGGAGGGGAAACACAGACAGGTGTTTAATCAGATGAGTATTACTGTTACACACACACAGAATAACAGAAGTGTGTGTGCTGTGTTTCACAGCTGATCAATAATGTGTGTGTGTAACTGAAACATGTTCGCTCTCATTTTGAGTGTTTGTTTGTTTTCTCTCGAGTCAACATTATTATTTTATTGCATGTATGAACCGGAAGATCACAATCATATCTCAAATATGAAAGAATTGCATTCTGCAAGATCGGGGGCGTTTTAATTGCTGAAGTGAAAGCAGCTTTAAAAGATTAGAGTGTGAAAAAGTTATAAAAATGTAAGTTTCTTGTAAAGCAAATGACCTAAACTACAAAAATATTTAATAAAGAATATATATTTTACTAAATAAGTTGGGTTCTGCAGTTGCTGTACGAAACACAGGTGTTCCAAATTTGAACTTGATATCACAAAAATCGAGGTTTTGTTTCAGCCGGTGTTCATGATCTCAGAGAGAGCGGTGGAGTTTACGGTTAAACTAACCCATGCACACACACACACACACACACACACATACTCGCTTTACACACACACACACACACACACACACACACACACACACTCACTCACTCACTCACTCACGCACACACACACACACACACACACACTCACTCACTCACTCACTCACGCCACACACACACACACACACACACACTCACTCACTCACTCACGCACACACACACACACACACATACACACTCGCTTTACACACACACACACACACACACACACACACACACACTCACTCACTTACACACCACACACACACTCACTCACGCACACACACACACACACACACACATACTCGCTTACACACACACACACACACACACACACTCACGCACACACACACACACACACACACACACACACACATACTCGCTTACACACACACACACACACACACACACACACACACACACACACACACACACTCACTCACGCGCACACACACACACACACACACACACATACTCGCTTACACACACACCACACACACACACACACACACACTCACTCACTTACACACACACACACACACACACACACACGTACACACACACACACTCACATACTCACATACACACTCGCTCACACACACTCACATACACACACACACACTCACAACACACACACACACACTCACACACACACTCACACACACACACACGCACACACACACACGCACTCAGACACGCACACTCACTCACTCTCACACACACACACACTCTCTTTCTCACGTTCCTCCTGTGCTTCTGTGAATCTGATCTTGATCCTGAGGCTGTTCTGAGGCTCGTCCCACTCACACACACACTCACACACACACACACACACACGCACACACACACGCACACACACACACACACACACCTCACAGTATCTGCTCTGGTTTCAGGAGAGGGATCAGATGCCTGTGGGGTCGACGAGTCTCCTTCCCAGCGCAGGGAAACATCTGGAAAACACATCACACACACATCTGAGGAAACCTGCTTTATTATCCCGTTCATCATGAAAATAATAATAATACCATTCAAGTGTGTTCAAGACACGGATAAAACACAAACATGAGTTATTTAAGCTTTTGCTCCAGCGTCTGATTATCTGTGATCACTGACTGTCACACACACACACACACACACACACACACGTTGATGTTCTGCTGACGAAGACGAGGGTGTGTTGTTGTGTCTTCATCAGAAAGACCCTGTTCAGGAGGGCAGAGGGCAATCTCACATGACAAGCTGAAGTAGAGAAAAATCCCCATGAGATTCTGTCCTGAATCCCTGTTCAATGAACTGTCACACACACACACACACGCAACACACACACCCCACTCGCTTAGACACACACACACCATCAGATGAAGTATGATCAAAAATGAAAAGAGAGCACACCTGTTACTTCAGATGCTCTTTCAGTGAGTGTGTGTGTGTTTGTGTGTGTAAGCGAGTGTGTGTGTGTGTGTGTGGGAGAGTGAGTGTGTGCGTGTCTGAGTGCGTGTGTGTGTGTGTGTGACCTACTGCAGTGTCAGTGTTGTTCAGATGGTGTGTTACTCCTGTGTTCTTCTAGAGCTCGTGTCGGACGATGAGTTACAGAGATCTGGAGTTGTTTATACACACATCACACATTAGACATAATCACACGTTTAAATCATGGATATTTTTACAAAGACTTGAAAATAAAGCATGAAAAACAAAAGTAAAATTTAAAAGTTAACTAAAAGTGAATTAAAATGATAAGTTTGCAGTCGAGAGATGATTTGAGGATCATTGAGCATGTTCAGTTCCTCTCCAGATGTGTGTGTGTGTGTTACTGTTTTATCCGCTAATGAAAGATTATTTCTGTTCAGCGAGCGTCTGTGTAACACATGTGAAGGATTTAACTAATTACACTAATTCAGTGTTTTCACCGTGTGCGGAAAACTGCTAAACAGAGTGATTCTTCTCTGTGACTTGAACTGATTCAGTAAAAGTGAGTCAATCCAAATGAATCAAAACACAAGGCCACACGTGTGTCATCATGACGTCATGCAAATTTAGTTATTTCTGAACTCCAGATGAAAATGATCAAAATCAAAATTGTCAAATCCACAAAGTGCACTATATTGGGGCTGGATTCATTTATATTTTAATTAAAACCAAGTCGTCTGTTTGAACACTCGAGGCCACAAATGTACTTGATATTGTGTTAATGACGTCATGCAATCTTAGTTATTTCTGAACTCCAGATGAATCAAAAACAATTTGAAGACAAAGTGCACTATATTTGGGGCTAAATTCATTTATATTCTAATTAAAAACGAGTCGTGTGTTTGAATCTGATTCTGCGATTTTTCTGCAGGTCATCTGATGATTGAACTGAGACTCGCACTGATGATTCAGTGAGTCATCTGATGCTTGAACTGAGACTCGCACTGATGATTCAGTGAGTCATCTGATGATTGAACTGAGACTCGCACTGATGATTCAGTGAGTCATCTGATGATTGAACTGAGACTCGCACTGATGATTCAGTGAGTCATCTGATGATTGAACTGAGACTCGCACTGATGATTCAGTGAGTCATCTGATGATTGAACTGAGATTCCGCACTGATGATTCAGTGAGTTATCTGATGATTGAACTGAGACTCGCACTGATGATTCAGTGAGTCATCTGATGATTGAACTGAGATTCGCACTGATGATTCAGTGAGTCATCTGATGATTGAACTGAGATTCGCACTGATGATTCAGTGGTCATCTGATGATTGAACTGAGATTCGCACTGATGATTCAGTGAGTCATCTGATGATTGAACTGAGATTCGCACTGATGATTCAGTGAGTCATCTGATGATTGAACTGAGATTCGCACTGAAGATTCAGTGAGTCATCTGATGATTGAACTGAGATTCGCACTGATGATTCAGTTAAGTCATCCTGGGGACTGGATTCAGAAAAACTGGGGAAAAATCAACATCAACAACAAAGGGAAAATCCAGCAGCACG
>CM060604.1:2405753-2408253 GCA_030578255.1 Tiaroga cobitis
CTCTCACTCACCTCTCTCTCTCCTCTCTCCCTCTCTCTCTCACTCACTCTGTCTCTCCCCTCTCTCACTCTCTCTCCTCTCTCTCTCTCCTCTCTCTCTCTCTCACTCTCTCTCTCTCTCTCCTCTCGACTCTCTCTCTCTCCCCTCTCTCTCTCACTCACACTCTCCCTCTCTCTCTCACTCACTCTCTCCCTCTCTCTCTCACTCACTCTGTCTCTCCCTCTCTCACTCACTCTCTCCCTCTCTCACTCACTCTCTCTCTCTCTCTCTCTCACTCACTCACTCTCTCTCTCCCTCTCTCACTCTCTCTCTCTCACTCTCTCTCTCCCTCTCTCTCTCACTCACTCTCTCCCTCTCTCTCTCACTCACTCTCTCCCTCTCTCACTCTCTCTCTTTCACTCACTCTGTCTCTCTCTCTCTCACTCACTCTCTCCCTCTCCCTCTCTCTCTCACCATCACTCTGTCCTCTCCCTCTCTCACTCACTCTCTCCCTCTCTCACTCACTCTCTCTCTCTCTCTCTCTCTCTCTCTCCACTCTCCTCTCCTCTCTCTCCTCTCACTCTTGTTGTGGCTTTTTTTGCTTCCCAACAAACATCATCACTGAGTAAGAGACACTCTGAGTCCAATTTAATAGTTTAAAAAAGTATTTATTCTCTTGCAAGAGAGATCTTCGTCACCAATACACATTCGTGAGTCAGTGAGGAGAGATAAGAAGCAGTGTCTGTCTTTTTTTATATCTTGTGTCCTCCAAGGCCTTATTTCTGCCCTCCGCTCACAGGAGAGATATACTTTGTTTTTCCCAATTTCTCCCTGGCCCTGAGAGGTAAATGCCCCCCTTAACCCTTTAGGCTATAACGTACAAATGCACTCAAGATGACCCCTTGACCTCCTGCTTTTCCTTACCTCCACTGACTCCCAACCACAGTCAATTATCACCCAAAGGCCCCCTCTCACTACATTCGTGAGAACAGATGAGGCCATCATTAGGAATCACTGAAATCAGAGCAATAATGGAAAAATTAGATAGACTGTGTGTGTGTGTGAATAAAAATACTATAATCTATAATATATAAGATGATGCTCTATTATGATGGATAGATGCACTTTAATGATGGATAGATGCACTTTAAAGGGTTAGTTCACCCAAAAATGAAAATGAAGTCATTAATTACTCACCCCCATGCTGTACCAACCCCGTAAGACCTTCGTTCGTCTTCGGAACACAAATGAAGATATTTATGATTAAATGTGACAGCTGGATCACTCCTCCATAGGCTGCCTAAGGGAATGAATCCTGACGTCCCAGAAAGTCAATGAAGAAAATGTTTAAATATTCCATGTCGCAACAGTGGCTCAACTATAAGTTTATCAAGCGACGAGAATACTTTTTGTGCGAAAAAACAAACAAAAATAACGACTTTATTCGACTATTCCTTTTCTTCCTTGTAGGCCTGAAACGAGACTTCGAGAGATTTCCACGACGCACGCGCGAGAACTGAACTGAAGTAGTTGAAGGAGATCGCAATTCTCGCGCATGCGTCGTGGAAATCTCTTGAAGTCTCGTTTCAGGCCTACAAGGAAGAAAAGGAATAGTCGAATAAAGTCGTTATTTTTGTTTTGTCTATTGTCTATTATGATATTGTAATCATTGTTTTAACTATGTACGAGGCACTGTAAGCTGACATCGCATTTGTCGTCCTTTCAATATTATCTGTCTTGCAGTCCCGGAGGCTGCATTTTCAGGACCCCACTTCTAGGACCGCATTTCTAGGACCCTAGTTTTTTGTGACAGCGCCACCTACCGAGCCGGAGAACCGCAGTCCCAGGAACGCATTTCCAGGACCCTAGTTTTGGAGGACCGAAAAAAGTGCCACCAAGGCAGTATTTCCACCCAGTTTTAACTACATTACAGGTTTTTTTTTAAAGTTTTATTACACCCAAATACTACTTTCTTTATTGCAATTAAACCAGGTTCCTAGGAATGTTGAGAAATTATTGGGTCTAAGTAGCATACTATAATAACTCAAGTAAAATAAACAAGGAATCATGTTATAGTCTTTTCAGTCACTAGATGGACCACATTTTCAAGTACAGAGGGAAGACAAGGATGACTCTGGGGGTAGATTTAAGATTGTGTATTTTACAAAATAATATATAACACCTGAACTTGAACACACAAAATATTTTACAATATAATATATAACAACTGAAATTCAACACACAAAAACAAATTTGATCATGACGTGAACCACATAGACAGAACTTCGATGGATGGACAAACACAAGGACAACATCATCACTGACTCCTAAGAGAGAGAAAGACAAGTGAATTAAATAAGGAACATTTAGTTGAACATGTTCTACTCTCTAATTTTAAAATTCATATTTAAAAGATCTTAGTTACCACAGAGTAATGATAATGATAAAAATAATGATATCAATCTTCATACCAATTAATGTTCATAATACAATTATTGCATACTGTTCAAAGATTTGGAAA
>CM060604.1:2413253-2423253 GCA_030578255.1 Tiaroga cobitis
ATATAAATGTATTTAAAACACTAATGGAGAGTTATAAAAACTAAGTTAAGCTGGGAATGTTATTGTGGGCACATAACGGTACATCCAATACCTGGAGCGCAACTCGCTTGTAATATTCAGTCTATGCGATGATCGACATCCTCCTCGTCCAATCAGCAGCCGAGGCGATGACTTTACAATAGAAAAGGGAGCCAGAGAGGGGCGGGGTCTCAAACAGAGAGCCAATAGCAGGACAGGAGGGCGGGCACTTTCTCAACTCGGGCTTTTGTTCTCTGTCAGGGCAGTAAAGTGAAGTTTGGTCACCGTTATTCCGCGGGACATCCCGTATCAGAATCACAGGGATAATATCAGAGCTCCTTTATCTCCTTCAGGAAAACTTTTGTGCAGTGTGAGAGCTGAGGATTTACTGACGGCGAACTTTTCCTTTCTCACAATGGAAACTCCATCATCATCTTCCTCATCATGAGAGGAACGCGTTGAGTTTTGCAGGGTGAATTTCTGACAGGATTTTACTGCATGCGAATGAACTCCTTTTCCTCCCGTAAAAGGATTTTGGAAGGATTAAACCTGTGGAATTACAACCGTAAGAACTCAACTTTACCTTAAGTTTGTTTAAAACACCAAACGCGGATACATTTGGATACATAATCATCTTTTTTTCTTTTCTTTTCTTTTTTTTTTTTGGGGATACAATGCAAATGTGAGTTGAATGTATCAGGCTTGGAAAAACCCTGACTGGATCTGTGATCATGGCGCGTTCAGGTACATCTATGGACACTTTGCACCTCATTTTATTCGTTTTATGGACTTTATCGCGCTATTCTTTATCCAGTCAAGTTCGGCAGGAGTTTGAGGTTCTGGAAGAGCAGCCGATGGGCACATATGTGGGCACTATCAACACCAAACCCACTTTCACATACAGATTCAGCGAACAACACAAACTTTTTTCCATCAACGCCACGACGGGCGTCATATACACGTCCTCAGTGATCGATCGAGAAGTTTTGCCAAGTAATATCATTAATGTTGTGGTTTTATCCAGTCAGCCGACTTACCCAACTGAAGTGCGCATCGTGGTTCTGGATATTAATGATAACGCGCCCGTGTTTCCCGACGCGTCGATCGTGGTGTCGTTTAAAGAGGACGCGAGCAACGGGCGTCAGGTTATATTAGACACCGCGACGGATTCAGACATCGGGACCAATGGAGTGGATCACACGACTTACCGAATCATTAACGGGAACGATCAGCGTAAATTTCGCCTGGATATCACCGTAAACCCGAGCGGTGAAGGCGCGTTTCTGCACCTCGTGTCCACAGGAGGGCTTGACAGAGAAATAACCCCTTTCTATCAGCTCCTAATCCAGGTTGAAGACAAAGGAGAACCTAAAAAGTTCGGGTACCTGCAGGTAAACGTCACAATTCAGGATATAAACGACAACCCGCCTGCGTTTGACCAGGACCAGTACCAGACCAGTGTGTTTGAGGACTCTGCCATTGGCTCCAGTGTACTTCAGATATCAGCCACAGACTTGGATGAGGGTGCGAATGCTGATATTACATATCTTTTAGATGAAGGAACTCCATTTCAGATTGATCCCAAAGCCGGGACTGTTATTATAAAGGACGGGTTAGATTATGAGACTAGGAAAGAGTATTCCCTAACCATCCATGCTGTCGATAACGGCATTCCCTCTCTCTCAGTCAGGTCTGAAGCCACTATCAAACTGCTTGATGTCAATGACAACGACCCTGTTGTTAAATTTCGCTACTTCCCTACGACGTCCAAATTCGCTTCGGTGGATGAAAACGCACAAGTGGGGACGGTCGTAGCGTTATTGACCGTTTCTGATTCGGATTCGTCCACCGCTAACGGTAATATCTCGGTTTCGATACTCGGTGGAAACGAGCAGAGACACTTTGACGTTCACAGTTCGCCCGTCCCAAATCTGAGTTTAATCAAAGTAGCAAGTGTGTTAGACAGAGAGAGAATCTCCTCATACAACCTCACCGTTTCAGTGTCAGATAACGGCAAGCCCGTGTCCCGCTCATCCTTCGCAAGTCTGGTTATATTTGTGAATGATATTAACGACCATCCGCCTATATTTCAGGAAGCTGTGTATAAAGTAGACATAAGCGAAGACATTCCCAAAGGCAGTTACATTAAAGGGGTCTCGGCCACAGATGGAGACTCCGGGCAAAACGCCAATCTCCGTTACTCACTTGTGTCTGGAAACAGTTTGGGTTGGTTTGCCATCAGTGAGAACAGTGGTTTGGTCACCAGTGCGGCAGAACTCGATAGAGAAAAAGCATCTCAAATAGTGCTAAATATCAGCGCTAAAGACCAAGGCCTGCAGCCGAGAATCTCCTACACCAAATTGATTGTGAATATAACAGACGTTAATGATCAAATCCCTACTTTTACGCAAAACACATATCACGTTTCGTTAGTCGAACATTCCCCTGCCGGATCCGAGCTTGCGGTGTTGTCTGCGACAGATTCGGATCTCGGGTCAAACGGCACGATCCGATTCTCCTTCGACACAGAAACCCCGGTTAGCGTTCAGAATCAATTTAGATTAGATGCGATTTCAGGCCGTTTGAGCTCAGCAACTGAGTTAGATAGAGAAGAGGAAAGCTCGTATCTTCTATACATCAAAGCCACAGATGCAGGAACGCCTCCTCTTTACTCCGGCTGCAAAGTTAATATCACACTGAAAGATGTTAACGATAACAGCCCAGTGTTTTACCCCGTGCAATATTTCGCTAATATTAAAGAAAACGAGCCGGCCGGCTCATTCGTGAGTGTCGTAACCGCTTCCGATCCTGATTTGGGTCGCAACGGCACTGTTAAATACGCCATCACTGCTGGCGACTCCTACAAGTTTCACATTAACGGCAACTCTGGTAAAATCACGACTCTAGTGCCACTTGATAGAGAGGAAAAAACCACGTATCAGCTGCAGGTTTCGGCGACCGACGGAGGCGGGTTGCGTTCGCACACACACGCTATAGTCACGATCACGGTTATAGATACGCAAGATAACCCTCCCGTATTCAGTCAGAATGAATACAGCTTCGTTATGTTTGAAAATGTGGCGATTGATAGCATTATTGGGACTATATCGGCCACAACAGTAGATCTGAACACTAATATCACTTATTTAATCGCGTCGGGCGACCAACGCGGTTTGTTTGATGTTAAACGCGGCACTGGGCAGATCATAGCGTCAGGTGTTATAGACAGAGAAGAACAGGCATTTTACCAGCTAACAGTGATCGCTAGGAGTGGGGAGGTTACAGGGGAAGCGCTAGTTAACATCACAGTGAAAGATTTAAACGATAACGCACCTCGTTTTATTCATGCGGTCGAGCACGTTAGCGCTGTTGAAAACTGGGCCGCCGGCCTCCATATATTTCAGGCGAAAGCTTCGGATCCGGATGAGGGCACAAATGGCGTGATCGTGTACAGCCTCAAACAAAACCCTAAAGGTTTGTTTCACATTCATGAAAAGCACGGATTGATCTCTCTCACCGGCCCCCTAGAGGTCACAACCAGTTCCTACCAGCTGGAGGTCGTGGCCTCTGACCTCGGCGTCCCTCAGCGCACATCCAGCTTTATTCTCACTATTAGCGTGTACGACGTAAATGACAACGCGCCAGTGTTCGATCAGCTCTCCTACGAAGTCACCATCTTGGAATCCGAGCCGGTAAATAGTCGTTTTTTTAAAGTGGAGGCCAGCGATAAAGACTCTGGACTCAATGGGGAAATTGTGTATGACATCACTAGCGGTAATACGAACGACGTTTTTGGGATTTTCCCCGATGGACAGTTGTATATCAAAGCAGATTTGGATCGAGAAGTGCAAGATCGGTATAGTTTATTAGTGGTGGCTAAAGACCGAGCCGTCGAGCCGCTGAGCGCGAGCGTTAATGTGACGGTTCTCCTCGACGACGTCAACGACAATCGTCCGCTTTTCAACAGCACTAATTACGTGTTTCACTTCGAGGAAGAGCGGGAACGAGGATCGCTCGTTGGGCGTGTTTTCGCTGAGGATAAAGACTTCGGGCCGAACTGCGAAGTCCGTTATTCCTTCGAAAAGCCACAGTTAAATTTCGAGCTCAACGCCATCACGGGCGTGTTGACTAGCACGCTACAGTTTGACCGTGAATCTCTCATGAGACAACGAGGAGCTTCGGTGTTCAGTTTCACAGTCGTTTCTTCCGACCAAGGCCTTCCCAAGCCTCTCAAAGACCAGGCCAAAGTTCAAGTCTACATACAAGACATCAACGACAACCCACCGAAGTTCACCAAAGACATTTACCAGGGCTCAATCTCCGAATCCGCACCAAATATGACGCAACTGCTCCGAGTCTCTGCCTCAGATGTGGATGAAAATAAAAACGGACTTGTTCGCTACGACATAATAGAGGGAAATGAGGAAAAACAGTTCAGCATTGATGGTAGCTCTGGTCAGGTTACGCTAGTGGGGAAACTAGACTTCGAGTCGACACCCTTTTACTCCCTTAAAATTATAGCGGAGGACTCTGGGATTGTGCCTCTGTCATCCACTTGTGTGCTGAGCATCAGCGTTCTGGATGATAACGATAACTCTCCGTCTTTTCCCAAATCAACCCTCACAGTGGATGTGCTGGAGAACATGCGCATTGGAGAGCTAGTCGCCTCAATAACAGCCACGGACTCTGATTCTGGATCCAACGCTGAAATCACATACAGCATTTCTGCTACAAACAACCACGGCACGTTCAGCATCAGTCCCAACACCGGCAGCATCTTCCTAGTCAAGAAACTTGACTTTGAGACTCAATCCCTTTACAAACTCAACGTGACGGCTAAAGATAACGGAAGGCCGTCTAAGTCTTCCTCTATTCCGGTTGTAATCCACGTGAGGGATTTTAACGACAACCCTCCTGTTTTTACACCAGGTGACATTTTTAAGTCAATCCCTGAAAACCTCCCGCTGTCAACCTCGGTTATGGCTATAACGGCTCACGACACGGACGCCGATATCAACGGCGAGCTCGAGTACTCAATCGTCCAGCAGACACCCAGGGGTGCTCACTTCAGCATAGACCCTTCGTCAGGCGTGATCTACACCAATAAAAACATCGACAGAGAGTTCTCAAACCTTTTTGAGCTTACAATCAAAGCAACCGACCAAGCCGTGCCATCCGAGTTTCGCCGCTTCGCTCTTAAAAACGTCACTATATGGGTGACGGACCAGAATGACAACATCCCGACGTTTATCTCCCAGAATGCACTAGTTGCAGAATCTAACATCGTGATCGGATCCATTCTGACAACTGTAATCGCTTTTGATCCAGACGAAGGGGCGAACGGGGAGGTGGAGTACGAGCTTGTAAGAGGAGATTCAGACACGTTTATAATGGATCGCTACAGTGGAGATATCAGATTAGCATCTCAGCTCGTTCCCTCGAAGCTCATCTACAGTTTAACCGTGTCGGCGACGGATCACGGCACGGATCGCAAAACCTCACGTACGGAGCTAACGATCCTCCTTCAGGGTACGGATGGCCCGGTTTTCTCCCAACCCAAATACATCACCATTTTAAAGGAAGGCCAGCCGCCGGGAACCAACGTTATCTCTCTGGACGCCTCCAGTCCTCGAGGCACTGGCACCAAGGTGGAGTTTTTTATAGTGTCAGTTCGTAGCGGAGGGAAGGCCGCGGGCCGGTTGTTCACCATCGGGCGCCACACCGGGATGATCCAAACGGCTGCCGAACTGGACCGGGAGCAAGGCTCGGATCTGTACTTGCTGGACGTGTACGCCATCGAATCCGACGCTAGCCAGCCCAGAACGCAACACGCCGAGGTGAGTTTCTGTTTTTTTGTTGGTATCAGTGATTGATTTTGATGGTTCTTCCATATTGGTTGAAAGGAAATCTAAGGGAACGTACAATATCCGTAAGATCGGTGAGATTATTTATGTTTTTGAAAGAGGCTCATCAAAGCTGCATTTGTTTGATGTGAATATACAGTAAAACAGTGAAATATTATTAGAATGTAAATCATCTGTTTTCTATGTGAATATACAGTAAAGTGTAATTTATTCCTGTGATCAAAGCTGAATTTCAGCATCATTACTCCACATGTGTCACATGATCCTTCAGAAATCACTCTAATATGATGATTTTATGCTCAAGAAACACTTATGATGCTGAAAACAGTTATTTAAATTTTTATTTCTGGATTATTTGATGAATATGAAGTTGAAAAGAACAGCATTTGTCTGAAATATAAAGATTTTGTAACATTAAACAACTACAGTTCAAAAGTTTGGTCAGTAAGAAATTTTATTTTATTTTTTTGAAGGGAAATAAATAAAATAAATCAATACTTTTATTCATCAAGGATGAATTAAATTGATCAAAAGTGACAGTAAAGACATTTATTATGTTACAAAAGATTCTATTTCAAATAAATGCTGTTCTTTTGATCTTTCTATTCATCAAAGAATCCTGATTTTTTTTTTACACACACAACTGTTTTCAACATTGATAGTAATATTATTATTTTCTTGAGCATCAGATCCTCATATTAGAGTGATTTCTGAAGGATCATGTGACACTGAAGACTGGAGTAATGATGCTGAACATTCAGCTTTGATCACAGGAATAAATTACACTTTACTGTATATTCACATAGAGAACAGCTGATTTACATTCTAATAATATTTCACTGTTTTACTGTATATTCACATAGAAAACTGTCATTTTAAATTGTAATAATATTTCACAGCATTACTGTTTTTTGTTGTTGTATTTTTAATCATAGAAATGCAGCCTTGGTGAGCAGAAGAGACTTCTTAACTTTTGACTGGTGGTGTATTCTGAAACATGTGCTGAAGTCATTTGTGTGAATGTGGTGGAAAAACCTGAGCGAAAATATCCAAGCTAAACCGTACGTGCATTACTAAAGTTCCTCGTTTCTTCCCTCCCCCTGTTCTTTTTTAGCCGATCTGGGTTGTATTAAGTATAAATTGCTTTGCACTTGAGAATGTGGGCTTTGTTTTTTGGCAGGCTCGCTGTATTGTTTCAGCTCAGAGAGAGCACAGGCCTTAATCTCAGACTGAGAGCCGCTCTAACAGAGAGAGAGGGGAATCCTGGGTAATATATAGACTAGTGGACTAATCTCTCTTATCAGCAGCGACAAATTTAACCAATCAGACGCCGGACAGCGTGGTTGCAGATATTAATAACACAAAAGAGCTGGATGGAATAGTTCGTTTCTGTCTTAGGCCTGGTCCACACTAATACGTTTTTGTTTGAAAACGCATCTTTTTCTCTCCGTTTCGGCCTTCAGTCACCCTGAGACGCGTTTTTATGAATGAAAACGAAGCTTTTTGAAAACGCTCGCCAAAGTGGATAAATGTGAAACGCCGTTTTCGTGTTGTAGTGTGGACTGTCAAAACGGAGGGATTTAAAAACGATGACGTAAGTTTAGTCATGTGACGCGTATTGTACCAATAGATATTCATGTTTATATCGGTATTGTGCCTGTGATGTGCGATTCACTTTCACACTGTCGCTAAAATATGTTACTTTGCTCACTCTTCATATCACAGTCATGCAAAGATGACTTAAAATGTACTTACATTTGCTGTCCTGCGGTGAAACATGAGATCAGTTTAGCGTTTTAGACCAAACATATAATGGTGATTGAGAGCGACCTGGACGCTTATGAAATGATCCTGAGGAAGAGTGTGTGTGTAAGAGGAGGAAGAGTGTGTGTGTAAGAGGAGGAAGAGTGTGTGTGTAAGAGGAGGAGGAAGAGTGTGTGTGTAAGAGGAGGAAGAGTGTGTGTGTAAGAGGAGGAGGAAGAGTGTGTGTGTAAGAGGAGGAAGAGTGTGTGTGTAAGAGGAGGAAGAAGAGTGTGTGTGTAAGAGGAGGAAGAGTGTGTGTGTAAGAGGAGGAAGAGTGTGTGTGTAAGAGGAGGAAGAGTGTGTGTGTAAGAGGAGGAAGAGTGTGTGTGTAAGAGGAGGAAGAGTGTGTAAGAGGAGGAAGAGTGTGTAAGAGGAGGAAGAGTGTGTGTGTAAGAGGAGGAAGAGTGTGTGTGTAAGAGGAGGAAGAGTGTGTGTGTAAGAGGAGGAAGAGTGTGTGTGTAAGAGGAGGAAGAGTGTGTAAGAGGATATCAGTCTCTCTCACTGACCGTGATTCTGCAGTCGCACAACTCTTCTGAGTGTACGTTACTGTAACATGCTTTTCATGTAGAGTTTTTACTGTAACCGTTGTGGCTTCTGCAGTGTCACTGTGTGTTCACAGTATGCCAGTGCTGATACAGACCTTCGATAGGCCTACTATACAATATCCAGTGCAACACTACACACAACACTACACACAGCACTACACACAGCACTACACACAACACTACACACAACACTACACACAACACTACACACAGCACTACACACAACACTACACACAGCACTACACACAACACTACACACAGCACTACACACAACACTACACACAACACTACACACAACACTACACACAGCACTACACACAACACTACACACAGCACTACACACAACACTACACACAGCACTACACACAGCACTACACACAGCACTACACACAACACTACACACAGCACTACACACAGCACTACACACAACACTACACACAGCACTACACACAGCACTACACACAACACTACACACAGCACTACACACAACACTACACACAGCACTACACACAGCACTACACACAGCACTACACACAACACTACACACAGCACTACACACAGCACTACACACAACACTACACACAGCACTACACACAGCACTACACACAGCACTACACACAGCACTACACACAGCACTACACACAACACTACACACAGCACTACACACAGCACTACACACAACACTACACACAGCACTACACACAGCACTACACACAGCACTACACACAGCACTACACACAGCACTACACACAACACTACACACAGCACTACACACAGCACTACACACAGCACTACACACAACACTACACACAGCACTACACACAGCACTACACACAGCACTACACAGAACACTACAACACTACATACAACACTACACACAACACTTCACACAGCACTACACACAACACTACAACACTACATACAACACTACACACAACACTACACACAACACTACACACAGCACTACACACAACACTACACACAACACTACACACAACACTGCACACAACACTACACACAACACTACACACAACACTACAACACTACACACAACACTACACACTGGTTTGAAAATTTGGTTTTGTGTTTAAGGTTTTGAGAAAGTGAGTGATGATTTCAAGAAATGTGTTTTAAGAAATTCAGAAAAACTGTAATAGACCTTTCACTCATTCCCTCCTCTTCTTTCTCTAGTTGCATTCTCTCATTTCCCAAAGTCATCTTGAATGTTGACAATGCAACTGAAAAATATAAGAGAACATCACATAAGCTGACTTCATAAATGGATGTTGATTTTCCTAAAACGTTTTTGTTTGAACTCGCCATTATGCTGATCAGTGTTCGCTTTGATTAGGCACTTGGAACTTCATTTATATTATTGTAAATCTCTTCCTATTGAAACAGTGATTCAACAACAAATCACAGTTATTTGGTTTCAACAGAAGGGAAGTAGTAAATAGGTTGTGTGTGCAATTATTGGATTTGTGTGTAAAGTTTTGAAAAAAAGAGGCTAAGATGTGAAAACGTGTGTAAGCAGCTGAAAAAAAACCTCATAACAAGAAACGGCGGGATAGAATTGTTTGTTTCTTTCTTATTGTAATGGTTTTCTGGTGAAATAAAGCGGCTAAAGGGAAATGAGTGTTGTGGATCCGCGTGTGGGACTCGGATACCTGTCTCCCACTGAGCGAGCGAGGGAATTATCCGGGTTTGACGCCACAGGCGATGTCGGAGCAGGGTGGTCCCAGAGACCCGGCTTTGTGCCTGAACGGGCAA
>CM060604.1:2428253-2435753 GCA_030578255.1 Tiaroga cobitis
TGTTCAGAAATGATTTCATTCAGTTATGATGTTAACGATGCGATGATGTCACGTGTCTGCATGCCAGTATGAAGATCATCAGTTATTATAGAGTTCAATTTTGTTCTGTTTCTCACACTAAACTAGAGTTTTTTTGCATTACGGTAATGTGTGCTTTATGGAAATGTGCTTAATTCTCATGGAAACAACGGCATTATGCAATAAAACAGTGCCATAGTTGCCATAGACTTATTTTAAAAACAGCTTCATTTTTTTATACTATATATATATATACGTGACCCTGGATCACTAAACCAGTCTGGAGTCGCACGGGTGTTTCTGTGGCAATAGCCAACAATACATTATATGGGTCAAAATTATCGATTTTGCCAAAAATCATTAGGATATTAAGTAAAGATCATGTTCCATGAAGATATTTTGTACATTTCCTACCATAAATATATAACACATGTATTCCTGTGAGTGGATGCTGCACAATCGTGAACATAAATGCACAACTTTAAAGGAGATTTCCTCAATGTTTCGATTTTTCTGCACCTTCAGATTCCAGATCTTCAATAGTTGTCTCGACCAAATATTGTCCTGTCCTAACACACCATACATCAATGACAAGCTTATTTATTCAGCTTTCAGATTATATATAATCTCAATTTCTAAAATTGACCCTTATGACTGGCTTTGTGGTCCAGGGTCACAGATATTATGACCTGCATGGAGATCATGATATGAACTGGGGTTAAATAAAACATTTTTATATTAATTTAATTAAATAAATAATAATTATCTGAAATTAACTGTATTAAAATAAATATAAGTAAAACTAAAACTTAATTTAATAGTTGCCACAGACAACTTATTTTTTTTAAAGAGGAAAATTCTATATATATATATATATTTCTCATTTTCAGTTAGTTTAACTAGATGTATTAAAATAACTAAAATGGAAATAAAAATTCGTAAAAACTATATAGACATTTAAAAAAAACGATTGATAATGATTTTCTTTGTAAAACAAACTAAAATTTGAATAAAAACGGAATATGTAAAACTTTGTAAAAATGCATTTTAGCCATATAAAAATGAAAGTGAACTAAAAGCGTAAATAAAATATAAAATATGAATAAGCAGTGGTGGACGAAGTACACATACCATGTACTTGAGTAAAAGTAAAGATACTCAAGGTAAAATATTAAGTAAAATAATAAGTAAAAGTAGAAGTGCTGCCTTTAAACATTCACTTGAGTAAAAGTACAAAAGTATTTGCCTTCAAATGTACTGAAGTATCAAGTACTTTGATTTTTTATGGCTATAATGTCCTATTATAATTTGTCACAAGACTCTTGCTTATCCCTGAGGATCTGTGATAGGGATGTTGCGTAGGGAACGTGTGTGTGTGTGTGTGTGTGTGTCGAAGCAGGAGTTCAGTGTTTATAAGCATCTGCCAGATCGCTGTTATTTCTGCTGTGTTTGTTGGTGTTACAGTGAAATCCTCCCTCCGTTTCATCAAGTGTCACACACAGCGTTATAAAGCTCAAGACTTTCATATTTCATCATCGCAGAGCTTTCTGATGTGTTTTCCAGCTCGTTATGACTCTCATTCGGGTAATTATGAGGAGCTTCGTTAGAGAGCTGCTTTTTATTTATGATGCTGTTTGTTATTAGTTATGTGCATAAATCATAAACTCATTAATTACACAAAGCCGACGGAGAGCGGATAAACCCCAGGACGTCCCGGAGAAGCACAAAGAGTTTGATCTTCTTCTTCTCGCAGGATCTTCTGAGTGCGTGAAGGATTATTATTGTGTGATTATTGTGGGGTTTGTTCCTCACACAGGACAGATTTACAGGAGACCAGGGAGACGGAAAGAAGGACAGTACTTGAAAATCATTTTATCGCTTTGCAATGATTCCAGAAGATTTTCTTGGTCTTTCTGAACACAAAATGACATATTTAGGACTTAGTGACCAAAAAGCTCCATATTAGCAGATATTTGTTCTGGTTTTACGCATAAGCTCATCTAATTTGAATGCATTTTTCATTAAACAAGACTTAATATCTTCAGTTATTTTGTTTGTAGAGCAGAACTGAGAGGGTCTGTTGAATACGAATTTAGTTTGATATCATTTCGTTTAATAGCACTTACAGTATATGGAGCTTTTGGTCATTATGCATGTGCTAAATATCTCATTTTGTGTTCGGGAAGACACAGAAACTCCATTAAAGGCACATTATAAAGTCTATTAAACATTATGGGAACGTTCCTTTTGAATGTTCTCTGAACGAATAACATTTCAAAAACATTAGACGAACAAAACGACGAGATAATGATGACATAAATGATGTATAACGTCTTGATGACGTTATTAAAGACAAGATAACTCTGAACGAACATTCTATTAATATCACCGGAAGAACTTTTGAACTGTTTTCAGTGAGCGTTCTATTCTTGAGAACGTTACTTTTGAATTTTCTCTGAACGTTCCGAAGCAAGAAGTAACATTTAAAAACTGTTACATGAACGTCCAACTGAAGCATTCCGTGAGCGATGTATAGTATAATGTTTCGAGAACATTATTAAAGACCAGATAACTCTTATTAATGTTCCTGGGAGAACGTTGAATGTTATCTGTAATAACCTCCGCTCCGCTCTATAACTCGAGCGTTCCTTCATGAACCGTACATGTTGTAATATGGTGAACGGCGAGGTGTGTTTAATGAACTGGACGCCGGAGCGGTGCGTCGCATCTCAAGCTTCCACTGCCTCTTCCAGCACAAAAGCTCTTGTGTTTCGCTCAAATTCCTGCAATTTTCAGGGAATTAATCTTTTTTTCTCTCCAGGCGTGAGCATCAACAAGTCTTTAGAGCGTAATGCTCTTAGCAGGTCATTAAGCTTTTTGAGCGTGTAACGGCGAACACTGAGCGCTTCTGTGTCCGTCTCTGATCACTGACACTTTAATAAAGTCGTTTTAAGTTCAGCCGACTGAATTTTGCACCTTTTCTGCGGTCGCCATGGTTACGGGGAAGCGAGGAGCATTCAGCTTTTACATGCAAATGCGGAGAGAAATGCGAAGAGAAAGAGCTTTCAGGCGCTCGGCTTTTCTCTCAATCGTCTCCATCTGACAGCGCTGGACTAAAGGAACTCTTAAAGCGTGAAGAACGCCCGTCTCTCTCGCCCTCTCTCTCTCCGCCGGGTCAGAAAGTTGCTCTTGATGTTTTGCTCTTTAACTCTCCTCATATTCACTTCCTCTTCTGGGCACCGGAGAAACAGGAGCGCTATGTCGAATCGGCCACAATCACGTCATTTACCAGTGAAGGAAGGCGTTCTCGTGTCGGGAGAAGAGCATGATGGGAAAAGATGATCAGGAACGGGTCGAGCGACGTGTTTGCTTTTCCTAGATACACATAAAACAGTTCTTCTTGAAATATAAACGGAAATATCAGACGTATTACACTTTGCAGGATTAATGTTCTCAGGGAACGTTCCGGGAAGGTTCTGGACAAACGTTAATAGAACGTTCATTCAAAGTTCAAAATTCACGGAATGCTTCAGTTGGACGTTCATGTAACAGTTTTTAAATGTTACTTCTTGCTTCGGAACGTTCAGAGAAAATTCAAAAGTAACGTTCTCATAATGTGTGAAGAATAGAATGTTCACGTAACAATTTGAAAACAGTTCAAAATTTTCTCATAGAATGTTCGTTCAGAGTAATCACGTCGTTAATGACGTCATCAAGAGTTTAGCACAAATATTTTATTATGATACATCATTTTTGGAACATTTTTCTGAAACACGTTTTTTAAATGTTACTTGTTTCAGAGCGTTCAGAGAACATTCAATGGTAACGATTCCATAATGTGTGAAGAATGATGTTCAGTTAACGTTAAAAAAAGACTTTTTGAAGGAACTGTAACGACTGACTCATTAATGTTCATCCTTCAGTGTGAAACGTGTGTTTGTAAAGATTAATATCACATTCAAAGGGGCCCAAAAGCCAATTATCATTACAAATGATAAGATCAGGAGAGTAGAAAAGTTTAGTAGAACAATATACCAGAATGTTTATAATGATTTCTCTCTAGCTGTACTGAAAACTGAGTCTGTCAATCATCCAGTGGTGGAGGAAGTACTGAGTCTCAGTACTTAAGTAAAAGTACAAATAACCAGAGACATATTTACTTTAGTAAAAGTAGAAGTACCACAATGACAATCCTACTTAAGTAAAAAGTAAAAAGTACCTGATTTTAAATGTACTTTAAGTATTAAAAGTAAAAGTACTTGCATAATTTTTTTTTTCTCTTAATGTATATTCTAATGATTAATAAAACAGTTAATTCTAACTCATTCAACCTAATAGCCTACTCCTATAATGATGTTCAATAATGATGGATTTATTTTTTAAGCTTTTGTCACCATTTCTGAACAAGCTTGCAATTAGGCAATACACACATCAAGCTTACTATATCCTTACTATATACTAGTATTTGACGGCGTTTGGCTGTAAACGCGATTAATATATGGCGTAATTCTGAACCTCTTGCCTTGCCATACTAATCCTAACCAAACGTATAATTCACACGCACCCCACACCACTACTAAACCTACCCATGCGTACCATATGCACGTAAAAAAATTATTTTCACGTATAAATTGCACGATAAACACTGCGTGCTATAGAGACGCATTTAGTGTGACCGGGTTCATATATCTATGGCAACCAAACTTCACTGGTGAGTGGTGAGACAAACGTGCGACGAACGGACGGTCAGGATGACGTTTTGGCAGGAAAAACTGTTCAGAAAATGTAACGAAAATGTCCCAGAATATAGTAGAAATGTACTGGAGTAGAAAGTATAATAATTGCTGCAAAATGTAACGAAGTAAAAGTAAAAAGTATGCACTATTGATTCTACTTAAGTAAAGTACAGATACGTGAAAAATGTACTTAAGTAAAGTAACGAAGTATTTATACTTCGTTACATTCCACCACTGCAATCATCACTGATCACTGACACTCACTCACACACATCTGATTAGTCACAGAATATTTACCATTCGTTTGATGTTGTAATGTTTCTCTATTTTAATATATACATAATTTGAGTTGCATTTAGTGATGCTTTTATCCAAACTCATCAAAAATTGGAAATTGTTCAAATTCCTCAAATGTTCTGATTATTTACAGGTTTAAATTACACTAAATGTGTCTGTGTGTGTGTGTGTGTGTGTGTGTGTGTGTTTCAATCTGAGTCGGAGTGTGTGTGTGTGTTTGAGTCGGAGTCAGAGTGAGTGTGTGTGTGTGTGTGTGTGTGTGTGTGTGTGTGTGTGTGTCAGTGTGTGTTTGAATCTGAGTCGGAGTCGGGGTGTATTTGTGTGTGTGTGTGTTTGAATCTGAGTCGGAGTGTGTGTGTGTGTGTCAGTGTGTGTGTGAGTGTGTGTTTGAATCTGAGTTGGAGTCGGGGTGTGTTTGTGTGTGTGTGTGTGTTTGAATCTGAGTCGAAGTGTGTGTGTGTGCGTGTGTGTGAGTGTGTGTTTGAATCTGAGTCGGAGTCAGAGAGTGTGTGTGTGTGTGTGAGTGTGTGTTTGAGTCTGAGTCGGAGTGTGTGTGTGTGTGTGTGTGTTTGAGTGTCTGTGATTGTGTGAATGGAGGGTTCAAACAAAGGCATGGATCTGAACACTAGCCCCAGTGTGCTGCTGCATGTGTGTGTGTGTGTGTGTTTCTCTTGTAAAGTTTAAGTGGCACTTCCCCCGGTCAGTGTGTGAGTGTGTGTCTGTGTTTGCTCTCGGAGGGTTCGAGCGTTGCCGTGGCGACCGACTCCACCTCGAGAAAGAGTGATGCCTCACAGCGCGTCTCCTCAGAGCTCTCGCATCGAGACAGACGGTCAGAAGAATAACGCTTCTCAGGACTTTGACTGATTTGTGTCCGTTTTAAAACTCGGAGGGAGAAACATCTGGGCTCATATTCAGCATAACTCTGACCCCTCTAGACCTCACGGGACGCGTCTTGACCTCTGAACTCCCCGAGGTCAGAGCAGGAAGCCACCCTGACCTTTGACCTCTGAGCAGAGTAAGTTAGGGCTCTCAGAAGAGTGGCAGCGTGTGACTGTAAATCTGTGTGAGTGCGTTTGATCACAGTGATCGAGTCGCTCAGGAATGTGTGTGTGTGTGAGTCTGTGTGTGTGTGAGTGTGTGTGTGTGAGTGTGTGTGTGTGTGTGTGTGTGTCAGGGAGTCGCTCGGGAATGTTCTGGTGTGTGTGTGTGTGTGTGTGTGTGTGTCAGGGACAGAGTCGCTCGGGAATGTTCTGATGTGTGTGTGTGTGTGTGTTAGGGAATGTTCTGATCGCTGGCATTTCCCAGGAGTCGTTCATTCGCTCCGTTCGTTTAAATCTTATTTCATGATCTTTTACTATTAAATACGACGTCTTGTTTAATGAAAAGTCTATCAAAATGAAGTGAGTTTGTGCCTAAAACAAGAACAATCTGCCAATGGAGTCAGAAAAATCAACTATGATGTCACATGACATCTGCAGATCAGCTGATTGGCTCAGGAGCCCGCAGTAATGCAGGGCGAGCTTCACCCAGAACAGTGTGATATTCTCTGGGAAACATGAGGACGTCAGCCTCATCAGTGTCAGCTCCATCGGCCGTGTGTGTCGTGCGCTGGCGTCTGAGTGTGTTTGGACCGGGAAGGTAAACACACGACGCTTTCGGGAACGTCTGAGTCCTGCCAGCGCTCAATCTGATGGAAAACACACACAGACTAATGCAGTTCAAATGAGCTCAGGATTGATATCAGTGTATCTGTGATCGTCTGGATCGGTCTCGTTATCAGACCTGATCAGATCAGTGTTTACCGTAGTACAAGTGTGGTAAACGACACACTGACACCATATTACAGATGTGCAGCGGCCCTCGGATATATTTGGACAAGTGTCATGGATTATAAAGACAGCGCAAGTGAACTTTTCACGCAGAATATTAGTCTATAAATAAATAAAGTCTGTTTGGTTTGAAATACAGCTAGTTATGAAAAGGCAGGAGAAAAAAAACTATTTCCCTGGTTGTAAATGTGGAAACATGTCTGAACTGAATCAGAACTGAATTGAAACACAGTGATTCAAGGAAATGAATCAAACTCTAGAAGATTTCCACAGTTCATCCAATAATGGACAAACCTGCATGACTCTCAGTCTTTGGTGAAACACAAAAGACATTTAGGTTCAAAAAAATGTTTGGACCCCATTGACTTTCATTGTGTGGACAGAAACGCTCTAGCATCATCAGTTTCACTCAGAACGGCGTAGAGGTTTGTTCATTTATTGGAGCGCTGTCCCTTTAAATACGAGTACGGTTCATTACTGTATGCTTGTGTAACACTTGCGTCTGATCGATGTGAATGCAAATGATTTTCATGTTCTGGTGATCGATCCCTATAAGAGATAAATTACAGATAATCGTGTAATAAGTTTTTCATCGTGCACATATTACATTTTTCCCACGT
>CM060604.1:2445753-2453284 GCA_030578255.1 Tiaroga cobitis
GAGATTTAACCCTTCACACTCAAACACTGGCGAGATTTAACCCTTCACACTCAAACACCGGCGAGATTTAACCCTTCACACTCAAACACCGGCGAGATTTAACCCTTCACACTCAAACACCGGCGAGATTTAACCCTTCACACTCAAACACCGGCGAGATTTAACCCTTCACACTCAAACACCGGCGAGATTTAACCCTTCACACTCAAAACACCGGCGAGATTTAACCCTTCACACTCAAACACTGGTGAGATTTAACCCTTCACACTCAAACACTGGCGAGATTTAACCCTTCACACTCAAACACCGGCGAGATTTAACCCTTCACACTCAAACACCGGCGAGATTTAACCCTTCACACTCAAACACCGGCGAGATTTAACCCTTCACACTCAAAACACCGGCGAGATTTAACCCTTCACACTCAAACACTGGTGAGATTTAACCCTTCACACTCAAACACCGGCGAGATTTAACCCTTCACACTCGAAAACCGGCGAGATTTAACCCTTCACACTCAAACACCGGCGAGATTTAACCCTTCACACTCAAACACCGGCGAGATTTAACCCTTCACACTCAAACACCGGCGAGATTTAACCCTTCACACTCAAACACCGGCGAGATTTAACCCTTCACACTCGAACACCGGCGAGATTTAACCCTTCACACTCAAACACCGGCGAGATTTAACCCTTCACACTCAAACACCGTCGCGATTTAACCCTTCACACTCGAAAACCGGCGAGATTTAACCCTTCACACTCAAACACTGGTGAGATTTAACCCTTCACACTCAAACACTGGTGAGATTTAACCCTTCACACTCAAACACCTGCGAGATTTAACCCTTCACACTCAAACACCGGCGAGATTTAACCCTTCACACTCAAACACCGGCGAGATTTAACCCTTCACACTCAAACACCGGCGAGATTTAACCCTTCACACTCAAACACCGGCGAGATTTAACCCTTCACACTCAAAACACCGGCGAGATTTAACCCTTCACACTCAAACACTGGTGAGATTTAACCCTTCACACTCAAACACTGGCGAGATTTAACCCTTCACACTCAAACACTGGCGAGATTTAACCCTTCACACTCAAACACTGGCGAGATTTAACCCTTCACACTCAAACACTGGCGAGATTTAACCCTTCACACTCAAACACTGGCGAGATTTAACCCTTCACACTCAAACACTGGCGAGATTTAACCCTTCACACTCAAACACCTGCGAGATTTAACCCTTCACACTCAAACACCTGCGAGATTTAACCCTTCACACTCAAACACCTGCGAGATTTAACCCTTCACACTCAAACACTGGTGAGATTTAACCCTTCACACTCAAACACCGGCGAGATTTAACCCTTCACACTCAAACACCGGCGAGATTTAACCCTTCACACTCAAACACCGTCGCGATTTAACCCTTCACACTCGAAAACCGGCGAGATTTAACCCTTCACACTCAAACACTGGTGAGATTTAACCCTTCACACTCAAACACTGGTGAGATTTAACCCTTCACACTCAAACACCGGCGAGATTTAACCCTTCACACTCAAACACTGGTGAGATTTAACCCTTCACACTCGAAAACCGGCGAGATTTAACCCTTCACACTCAAAACACCGGCGAGATTTAACCCTTCACGCTCAAACACCGGCGAGATTTAACCCTTCACACTCAAACACCGGCGAGATTTAACCCTTCACACTCGAACACCTGCGAGATTTAACCCTTCACACTCAAAACACCGGCGAGATTTAACCCTTCACACTCAAAACACCGGCGAGATTTAACCCTTCACACTCAAACACCGGCGAGATTTAACCCTTCACACTCAAACACCGGCGAGATTTAACCCTTCACACTCAAAACAATGACTGAAACATTTATTTCATGATTGAAATCAAAAGTTTAAACTGTCGGCTGGAGATGATCGTGGATCTAACCAGATTATGATTATGGATATGAAATATGAATATGCGGCCGAACACACTCTTACTGAACGCTCATTTACTGAGATATAAGCCTCACATGCGGGAACACAACTTGTTTAGATTTATGACTTTGATTTTCTCACAGTTTTAGAGTAAAACAGGTTTTTGGAAAAACATGCCGGAAAGAAAGAGAATAATTATGAGGATGAATTAAAGCTGGTTTGGTTGATATAGACTTCACTAGAGTTGAACTCAAACTCACCTCTGATTCTGTAACGTCAGTCTAATACTACGACACACACTCGAGACGGTGTGTGTTTAATAATAGAGTCAAACAAGCTGAAACTGAGACTCTGAGCTCTGAAACTCAATCTGATGTGTGTGTGTGTGTGTGTGAGTGTGTGATTGTGTGTGAGTGAGTGAGTGAGTGTGTATGTGTGTGTGTGTGTGTTTGTGTGTGTGTGTGTGTGTGTGTGTTTGTTGTGTGTGTGTGTGTGTGCGCATCTGCGAGTGTGTGTGTGTGTGTGTGTGTGATCGTGTGTGAGTGAGTGAGTGTGTGTGTATGTGTGTGTGTTTGTTGTTTGTGTGTGTGTGTGTGTGTGTGTGTGTGTGTGCGCATCTGCAAGTGTGTGTGTGTGTGTGTGTGTGTGTGTGTGTGTTTCACCTGTGTGTATTCTCAGTAGACACACACACTCTGCTTTGATTCTCCCGGGGGATTGTGGGGGAAGTAAACTCGGTAATTATCTCTCGAGCCTCTTGACGACGCGTCGGGTTATTTACACTTCAGAGCGAGCGTGAATATTCATGCGGCGTCGAGTTCAGCGCAGGAACACTGATGTATATATTTCTTCTTCTGTTGCGTTATTCTTCGGATCCGCTGGTGTGAAAACACTCGGTTCTTCAGCTCGAACTCGAGTCTGTCCTGCGACACACACACATAACTAAACTACAACGACACACACACCACTGAACTACAACAACACACACACCCCTGAACAGCACACACACCCCTGAACTACACACACATCACTGAACTACAACGACACACACACCACTGAACTACAACGACACACACACCACTGAACTACAACGACACACACACCACTGAACTACACACACATCACTGAACTACCACGACACACACACCACTGAACTACAACGACACACACACCACTGAACTACAACGACACACACACCACTGAACTACAATGACACACACATCACTGAACTACACACACACACACACATCACTGAACTACACACACACCACCGAACTACAACGACACACACACCACTGAACTACAACGACATACACACCACTGAACTACAACGACACACACACCACTGAACTAAAACGACACACACACCACTGAACTACAACGACACACACACCACTGAACTACAACGACACACACACCACTGAACTAAAGCGACACACACACCACTGAACTACAACGACACACACACCACTGAACTACAACGACACACACACCACTGAACTACAACGACACACACACCACTGAACTACAACGACACACACACCACTGAACTACAACGACACACACACCACTGAACTACAACGACACACACACCACTGAACTAAAGCGACACACACACCACTGAACTACAACTCAACTACAGTCACGTGTGTTCGTCAAGAGAGCGCTAATGAGGAACACATCCCAGCATGCAACAGCCGTCATTCCCCCGTCTAGGTTACTACAGACCCGATGTAGTCCGGCTATGAGTAAAGGTCCTCGCAGACATGTATAGTATAAGAATATATTTATTGCTTGATAACAAGAACCTGTAATGAAACGCAAAGCACTATGATAAACGGTATACATTTTTTGTAGATAATGTCCTGGGGCATTCATATATCTCCATAATCCAATAGTGATAAAAGGGCTGCATATACTAATTATTTCCTTGCATTAAAATAAAATAAAGATCTGTTATTCTGTTTCTGAAATAAAAACCCAATTTAAGCTTAAGTTTAGAAAGTAGTTCATTAATATGTAGCTTAAAATTTAATTGACATCAAATTAAATATTTCTGTCTTGTTTTCCAGTACAAATATCTACATGAATCAAGATTTACTGGAGAATAAAAATATGCACAAACTCACTTTATTTTCATAAATTTTTCATTAAACAAGATTTAATATCTTCAGTCATTGTTCTTCTCCAGTAAATGTGTCTTGATTTAGGAATGTTTAGATGTTTGTGTGTGAGAAACACTGAGGAAGAGTGTGTGTTGCAGTGTCAGACGCTCCGAACGCTTCCCGACTGCAGTGTATTATGGTGTGTGTGTGTCAGGATTCACTGTCGATGTGCGTTCCTGCTGCATCTCCATCATCTGTCAAAGACCCGCGAGAACCAGAGCGTCCACAACAATGATTCATACTCTGCTCTTTTGTGTGCGTTTCCTCTGTGTGTGTGTGTGTTGTGTGTGTGTGTGTGTGTGTCTGTGTGAGAGAGAGAGAGTATGTGTGTGTGTGTGTGTGTGTGTGAGTGTGTGTGTGTCTGTGTGAGAGAGAGAGAGTATGTGTGTGTGTGTGTGTGTGTGTGTGTGTGAGTGAGAGAGTGTGTGTGTGTGTGTGTGTGTGTGTGTGAGTGTGTGTGTGTGTGTGTGTGTGTGTGAGTGAGAGAGTGTGTGTGTGTGTGTGTTGTGTGTGTGTGTGTGTGTGTCTGTGTGAGAGAGAGAGAGTATGTGTGTGTGTGTGTGTGTGTGTGAGTGTGTGTGTGTCTGTGTGAGAGAGAGAGAGTATGTGTGTGTGTGTGTGTGTGTGTGTGTGTGAGTGAGAGAGTGTGTGTGTGTGTGTGTGTGTGCTGCCTCTGCTTTACTCATGTAAATCATGTACTTCTCCAGCTGTCTGATTTCCTCGCTGTGTCTCTGTGTGTAGATCTGTTGACTGAAGGAAGTTTTGATTTCTGTCTCTCAGGTTGAAATCACCCTTCAGGACGTGAACGACAACCCTCCCGTCTTTCCCACGGACACACTCGACGTCACGATCCAGGAGAACATCAGCGACGGCTTCAGGATAATGCAGATCACAGCCACAGATGCAGACGAGGTACACACACACACACACACACACACGCACACACACACACACACACAGGAGAACATCAGCGACGGCTTCAGGATAATGCAGATCACAGCCACTGACGCAGACGAGGTACACACACACACACACACACACACAAAGTCAGACATCAGTCAGTAGACAAATGCAAGCGAACGCCACATGAAGCCCGTCAAGATGGGGATTGATGTGGATGATGTCACTAGCAGACGTGTGGGAGGAGTCGGTTTGGCTCCGCCTCTGGATAGGCGTGTGGGAGGAGTCAGTTTGGCTCCGCCTCCAGAAACACAGATGATCTGCAGTGTTTGACATGTTTCCTCAGCACTAGATTAACTTTAATCAAGCAGAAAAGAGGGCGACACAGTCTAACACACTGATGTTCTGAGACGGTATTCAGACTTCAGAGCTCATTTCCAGTGTTGATTCTCTGAGTGTGTCGCGTGTTCGTCTCCAGATGACAGTTTGTTGGCAGAGAGAGAGAGAGAGAGAGAGAGAGAGAGTGAGCCGCTCCTTCTTTACTGGAAGACAACATTAAACCGAACACAGAGAGAATTTGGCTAAAAACTATAATAGAATCTGAATGATACTGAAGTAACGCCGGTGATTAGAGTAATGTATCTAATCTATCTGAATGTAAAGTAGAGTAATGTATGTGTCCACTTTATTGTGCAACAAACCAGTGTTGATGAATAAATTAAAATGATATGATAACAAACATCAAGCAGCGTAACAGGATGTTTTTGTACAGATAAAATAACTGGAAGTGAATGACGGTGGATATGGTGGATAAGACGATAATCAGAGACCCTGAATAAAAGGCATTTATTGTTTTATAGTGCTCCTATTATACTATATTAAAGGCTCCTGATGTTGTTCATTTACAACAGGTTCACATTCATCCAAGATCAGAAACACTTTATTTCCTCATAATCTCCACTGCAGCGTCAGCTCTTTCCTCTCAGTGTCTGAAACGCTTCCATCAAAGACTCAGTCTCTCTAAGCCCCGCCTCTCTGAGAGCTGCTCTGCTGTGATTGGTCAGAAAGCAAACGCTCATTATCATATCTGAATCTCAGCTCTTGATCACAGTGATGCGAACAGTAACGATGGCGTGGGTTTCACCGTATCAATCTCAGAAAACAGCGTCTTCTCGACACGAACAACACGAGCCGAACTCTCCCAGTCTCAGATACACTACAGTGTTTGAGGGCGGAGCTAAGAGACGCTGCTCAGCCAATCAGGACCAGAGGTGGGCATTATGCTAATGAGGTACAAACCTACATAGGAAGTGAGACTGAATTACTGACGACTCGTTTCAGTTCAGAATCAATTCATTCTTTTAGGAGAGAAAAACTGTTTATCTGCATCTTTGATATTTGAAACTTTTTTTACATTCAGCTTTATTACACACTACATGAAAGGAAGTAAGCATAAAAAGCTTAAAAGCACCTTAATATATTTATCATGTCAGCTTATATTACATTAATATTTGATCTTTTTAATTATTCCGATATAACTTCTTTTACTACCGGTATAGGAGAAACAACTGAGATCTCATCTGGGAATTGTTTATGCTCTTGGTTATTCTCATTTCCAGCTTTTTTTGTTTTTAAATGGCAACCTTGGCACAGTGGTCAGGAATTATGGGAATTTTGTGCTCCAAAAGTCAGAAGTCGGCCACTAACAGCATGCCTGAATCCCGTCCAGGGTTATTCCTGTACGGCTCTCCGTGATCCAGAGCCGGATCTGCCTCGGATGAAGCCGTACGGCTGATAGAGAGAAAGAGCCTATGCAACATTTCAACATTCATAAACATCTGTAAAAACATCCAAAAGCCAAAATACATTGTGTTCATGAAGAACATAAAGCCATACGGTCATGTGTGTTTCAGTCCAACGTTATTTTAGTTTCGTTCATATACTATTATAATTTTACAGTTAGTTAATATTTTGAATTATTTTTATTTTTTTCTATTAGTTTAAATTTAGTTATTTTCAAATATTAGTATTTAGGTTTTAATTGATTATTTTAGTTGTAGTTTTTAATTATTTTTCAGTAATTTTAGTGTTTTTCAATTAAATTATATATATATATATCTATATTTAATATTATTTCGTCTTATTTTCCATTTGAATTTTAAATAAAGTTTTAGTATTGTGTTTTTTGTAATTTATATATCTTTTTTTTATTTATATAAAAATATGCCTGTATGGTTTTTATTCATTTTTATTTACATTTTAGTTTTAGTTATTTTATTTTAGTACTCCAAGTAAAACTAAATTTAAATGAGACTAGCTGAAATAAAACAAGTGTATTTTTTTATATTTAATTTTATTTAATGTTTAATGTATTTCAAGCAAGAAAAAAGGTTGTTTAATGGCATTAGTTTTGAGTGACCGATAATAACCCGAGTAATTTCCCCGTCGCGGAGAGCAAACGAGCGGCGGGATCATTCCCTCTCCGGAAGAGGCCCAGGTGGCTGATGGGAAAA
>CM060604.1:2453384-2465884 GCA_030578255.1 Tiaroga cobitis
TATCTTCAGTCATTTCGCTTCTTCTCCAGTAAATGTGTCTTGATTTAAGAATGTTTAGATGTTAGTGCTGGAAAACGAGACAGAAACACTGAGGCAGAACATTTTTTTTTTTGCACTGTGCTTCAAACAATGACAGCGTTTCTGCTCGTGATGCATAAGCACGAGATAATATTGATGAGCCAATCAAATGCCAGTGGATGAAATCAAGCCCCCGCCCCCTACATTATGTCTTGCCTGTGTATTTAGTTTCACTCATAAATCACACCGCTGAAGCGAGTCTGTGTTTATGTTAGGTCCGTGTGTGATGGGAAGTGTGTGTGTTTGTGTTCAGGGAGCGAACGCTCTGGTGACCTACGCCATCGTCAGTGGAGCGGACGACAGTTTCCGCATCGACCCCGAGTCCGGCGAGCTGACGGCCACCCGGCGGCTGGACCGAGAGCGCAGGTCGAAGTACTCTCTGCTGGTGCGCGCCGACGACGGCCTGCAGTCCTCCGATGTTCGGGTCAACATCACCGTCAGCGACCTCAACGATCACGCGCCCAAGTTCTCCCGCTCCGTGTACTCCTTCGACATCCCCGAGGACATGGGCTCCAGGTACTGGCCAGTGTTGACAGATCTCGCAACCAGGCCCGCGAAAACAAGCCTAGAACAAGCGACTTTTTCTCATAGACAGTAAAAGAGCTTTTTCTGCGGAGCACCCCTAGGTTCCTGGAAGAGAAAAATAAATAAACTGTGTGCATGGTTTTACAATCCGTGGGGGACGGATAGTTTTAAACTGTGGGTACAGATTGTCAATTTACATCCATGTGGACAGATTGGTGAACTGTGTGCTGTTGTGTAAAACTGTGCGCAACGGTACAGTTTATTTTTCTTCAGTAATGAAGCTTGGCTGTCCATCTAGTGCAAAATGTTGGTACTGCGCCCAAATAAAATCTCACTGAAAGCTTATTTTTTGAGATATCAACCTAAAATTTGGAACACAACTTCTTCCGATTTAGGCTACAACATAACCAGCGTTACCGAGCTGGGGACTATTTTCAGGCGCTGCGTCATATCATTACGCCCTGCTGCACTCATGGGACGGCAGTTAAGTTTCTTGATTATTACGCAGGAATGAGAGTGTAGTTCCTAGCCATATCAGCCTAGAAAATCACAACTTTACATTTTCCGTCGGTCTTAGTACAAGATGTAACTACAGAAGAGTCAAGGTTTAAATAGGAAAAATATCGCAACTCTTTGGTCATTGTTTTTTGAGAAATGCTAATGGTATTGTCCACTTTAATGATGTATGCTAAGCTATGCTAAAAGTGGTACCGCCAGAACCGGAGATCGGCTGAATGGATTCAAAAACGGTAAAACTCAACAGTTTAACTCTTGGGGGGAGTTGTAAAATGAGCCTATTTCCAAAAAAAAGTGGAGTATCCCTTTAAAACAAGACCAACCATAGGTCTGTGTTTCAAAACATTCTTGAATTACAACCATTTCAGTTTGGATAGTGATTTTCATGTATATGCGAAAAAAGAGGGAGTGACAGTTAAAGGGTTAAACCATATTAAACTATCTATATCTATAATATCTCAAATATAATTAATATATAAAAACTGTCCTACAGTCCAGTCACCATCAGTCACGACGGTCGCGACTCGTACGTGTTTTCATTTAAATGTCACTCACTGACGTTTTCCTAACCAGAATAAAACCCGATTGCCCTGCTCTGCCTCTGATTGGCTAGTGCTCGTTGCCATCTGGGTCAGAGCCAATTAGAAGCAGGATGTGGGTGGGAAGAAACTCTGTGTACGGGGAAAGGGGAGGGCAGAGGGAACAGCCAAGACAAACTCCTACGTTTAAATAACATAGAGAAAATATCTGCTTGACAACGAGCCCAAATGAGCAACTACACTTTAGAAACAAGCCCAAAAAAAACGTGACCCGCAACTTCCAATATTTGTAAGCGACTTTACAGAAAAACAAGCCTATAATAAGCGGACTTGGCAACACTGGTACTGGCTCTCTTTCAGCCTCAACTAACACACTGTACACTGTAGACCCGAAGAAGTTGGCAAAACTCAAATTATTTGAGGTAATCAGTTACATCATTTTTTAAGTTAAGAAATTTAACGTTTAAGTAAGCAGAACTTGCAGATTTTATTTTGTACTCGTACATTTTAATTGCTCTTAACTTGAAATATTTGAGTAAGCTTATTCATACACAATTTAAGATTCTCATGTAATCTCAATTTAAATATATTTAGTGGTGAAAAACTTGGCTTGCTTATATAGCTGGTTTTTATGAAGTGTATGTTTCTTGTTTGAATTAATATTGTTTCTCTTACCCCAATGGCAGATAATTTAGTTTTTTTAAGCCACAACTCTCTTAATTTTGATTTATTTCCCCAGAAAACAAGAGATAATATACCGTATATACCCGAATATAAGACGAGGTTTTTGTCTTAAAAATAGGCTGAAAAATGTGGGGTCGTCTTATATTCAGGGTCATCTTATATTGGAGTGGAGGAATCGATTGATAGCCTTTTTCTCCCGCGCCGTCGGCTGACGTCGCCTGACGGCCAGACGACCCCGCAGGGTTAAATCCATCCCGTCGCACTCAGGGAAGCCGCAGTCATGGCCAATCAGGAAGCGCATATGTGCCGGTCTCCACCGGCGAGCGGGCCTCTACACGAGGCACAGGTGATGCGAGGCATTTGGAACAATGCCTCGGAAAATCTATTTTTCCCCAAAAATAATTCTGGAAAATGGGGGGGGTCGTCTTATATTCAGGGTCGTCTTATATTCGGGTATATACGGTAGTATCTTATGGCATTTTACTCATTTAGTAAATGCATCTTGATTTAAGAATGTTTAGATATTTGGACCGGAAACTCTGAGTAAGAAAGATGTTTTGCAGTGCAGTCCCTTATGTGTTTTCTGTTGTGTTTTTCCATTGAGGTTCAATCGTGGCAGCGATTCTGGCCAGCGACTCGGACTCGGGCTCGAACGGCGAGATCACGTACTCCATAGAGGAGGATGACGAGGACGCCACCTTCCTCCTGAACCCCGTGACCGGCGTGTTCAACGTCACCCGCGCGCTGGACTACGAGTCTCAGCAGTTCTTCATCCTGACGGTCCAGGCCCGGGACGGGGGGCGGCCTGTGCTCTTCTGTCCGGGTCTACTTTAACCTGCTGGACGTCAACGATAACCGGCCCGTCTTCAACAGCTCCACGTACAGCACTTCGGTCCTGGAGAGTCTGAGTCCCGGGACATCCGTGCTCACTGTGAGCGCCAGAGACGCCGATGACGGTACGAGTTACTCAACATGCTTTTGGAGATCTAAAAAGCGTATTTCAGCGTACGAATGCTGACGTCTGCCTGAGCTAAAATATTTACTTGAAGAACCCCTGATATGGTAAATTAATGTTTAAATAATTTAAGAACACGTTAAAAGTGTTTTTTATTTTTATTTTATTATATTTTTATATATAAAAATTTTTTTAAATTTAATTTAAATGTAATAAAATTTTATTAAATTAAATTTTATTTTATTTTTTATTTTAATCTAATTTATTTAATTTAATTTAATTTAATTTAATTTAATTTTATTTTATTTTATTTTATTTTATTTTATTCAATTTTATTAAGTTTTCAACTCGCAAAACCCAATTTGGGAAACCCTACTCTACTGAACATAAAAATACATAATATATTACACACAAATATTAGGTAAAATAATTTTTAATTATATTTAATTTGAATTATAATTGTATTTATAAAATATTTGAATTTAAGGGACTAGAAATTGAAATTCTACAACACTAAATTCCCTTTATTAATTTAATATCATATTTCGGTGTAAGAATAGTAATAATAATAATAATAATATGTTTATTTTTTATAGCGCCTTTCAAGAACCCAAGGTCGCTTCACAAAAAAAAAAAAAATACAAATAGTAGACAGACAAAAGAATAGTGACAAATACTCATGTTATAGCATAAAATACAAATCTGTACTGTTGTTTGCCTTTCGATAAATAAACAACAACCTGTTTTTGCTTTTTCATAACTAGTTTAAAATACATTTCTGTATTGAATTAAACATACACGATTATTGATTATTTATAATCATCATTTTCTACATTTTGCCAGTTCTTAGATGTTTTTAATTATATTTACAGTATGTTTCTTTCTACAAGAGTACATTAACTTTATTCTTTTAATTTCATATTGCAGTGTTAAAATGTTGACAAAACTAACATTATAGCATAAAATACATTTCAGCATTGAATGCAATTATTTATAATCATCATTTTCTACATTTTGGGGATATTTTTAACAATATCGATGTAGTTTTCTACAAGAGTAAATTAACTTTATTCATTTAATATCATATTTCGCTTTTAGAATGTTGACAATTACTAATAGGATTATAGCATCATTTTTTTTAAAATGTTGACGAATGTTAACATTGAACACCTAGTTTAGATTCTCACCAAATCATGTCTGGGTCAAGTTGAAATGAACAGAACGGATGTTTTGCACAGACTTGAGGCCTGAGTTATGAGCCGCACGTGTTTCTGAGCGGTTCGTGAGATCCGTCTGGCGTATCCGTGCGTCTCGCGTCTCGGACTCTGATGTGGTTACGCTGACCTACATTTGTGCCTGTGGCTTTTCTTCCTCGTTCTGCTGTTCTGCCGCACGCCGTCCTCGTCGCACACGAGACCGAGACATCATTGTTAGCGTGTCCTGACCCCTGACCCGTGACCTCTGACCTCGGACAGCGTTTAGGTCGGGTGTTTTGTAAACAGGCCCAGTGTGGGAAGGTGCCACGGCGTTCCACATGAGCTCCCGTCTGAACGGCATTACGGACGCTCAATTAGAGCTCGTTTACTCTGAACTGAGGCAGATTAGATCTGCAGATCCATATCACACACTCGCTGTACTGTAGCATTATCAGCTTCAGCACGCCTGGACAATCACACAGTCATAGTGAATGGATGACGGCCAAACCTCCAAAATACACCAAGGATATTTCTTGTAGACACTCGGCCTGTGCTGTTTTCTCGTCGAGTCTCCTTCATTTATACAGCGCTTTAACAATACAGACTGTCTTTACAGGGATAACAGGAGATTACAGTAACAGAGAGTGTTTAGGCTTTAGCTCTAGAATAAAGTTATTGTCCAGGTAAAGTTAGTTTTGATGGATTCACTTCCGTTGTAAAGATCATTAGTTATTAACTTAGGGGCCGCTAACACGACACCCGCTCTACAGAACACAGAAAAACAGACTCTTACTTAGTATTTTTGTTTTGTTTCCAGTCCAAATATCAAACATTTCTGAAATCAAGATGCATTTACTAGATGAGTAAACTGACATAAGATATTGAGTCTTGTTTTTTGGGGAAATAAATAAAAATGAAGTGAGTTTTTGCTTAAAACAAGCAAAATGATCTGCCAATGGGGTCAGAGAAATAATCTTGTTTCTGTTTGAATTAACATTATTTTTCTTACCCTATTGGCAGATAATGTAGCTTTTTCTTTTTTTTTTTGCATTAACTCGCTTAATTTTGATAATTACCCGTGAAAACAAATAATAATATCTTACAGTATGTCGTTTTACTCATCTAGTAAATGCTTCTTGATTTAAGAATTTTTAAATATTTGGACTGGAAACAAGACAAAAATACTAAGTAAGAAAAGCATTTTTTTGCAGTGTACCATCTCCGCGCAAACTTTAAAAACGCGAATATGTGTAAACGCTGGCGGTGTGGCATGCGTATTATCTTCGGCACCATGCCCTGAAGGTAAACAAAAAGTTTAGATTTTTTCCAAAAATGCTAATAACTTTTGATTGTATTAGCCTATTGTAATGAAACGGGTCTCAATAGATTCCTTGGGTCATGCCGAGAACATAGATACCAATTATGCCGAACTTCCTATCCACCATTTTGATTTTCTTTTTAAAATTTAATTTTTCGAACTCCTCCTAAATTGATGGTCTGACTTTTACCTAAATCGAAGCGTTTCGTCTTCAGACCATACCGGCAAAAAGTCAAGGATTTTGTGTTGATAGACGAAACATTGTTTTGTTTTCTACAACAGTAAGTTACAGCAGAGGTATAACCCTTTATTAATTTAACAGCATGTGTGGTGTTTTTCAGGGCCGAATGCGGAGCTGCAGTACAAGATTGCGTCTGGTGACCCGCAGTCCCAGTTCACCATAACCGACACGGGCGTCTTACAAACCAAGAAAGTCTTGGACCGCGAGACTCAGTCTTTCTACAACCTGGTCATCACCGTTAACGACTTGGCTCCGCCTCCCATGACCCGCTTCACCAGCACCGCCCAGGTGTCAATCATTCTGCTGGACGTCAACGACTGCCCGCCCACCTTCACTTCGCAGTCGACGGCGTACATCCAGGAGAACACGCCGGTGGATACGGTGGTGTTTTCGGCGCTGGCCACCGACGCCGACAGCGGGCCGAACAGCTACGTGGAATATTCCCTCAAAGGGCCGTTCGGAAACAAGTTTAGCATCGGGAACATCGATGGCGGCGTGATTTTGGTTGGCGAACTGGATCGCGAAGAAATGGCGAATTACACTTTGATAATCATGGCCACCGATAAAGGTGATCCGCCGCTTTCGTCAACGATGGAGGTCACTATGATGGTTCTGGACGTGAACGACAACACGCCGAGCTTCTCCCAGAACATCTACGACATCGAGATCGAGGAGAACACGCTCACCGGAACCGACGTCCTGCGCGTTTTCGCCAGCGACGCGGACGAGGGAACGAACGGGCAGATTCGTTTTTCAATCGCCGACGGGAACGTGAACTCCGATTTCCGGATCGACTCGGTGACGGGAGTTATTTCGGTGGCGAAGCTCCTGGATCGGGAGACGCGATCTTCGTATTCTCTGGCCGTTCAGGCTTCGGATCGCGGGGAGTAGCTCGCGTGTGGATCGCGCCACCGTTAACATCGTGCTTTTGGATGTGAACGATCCGCTCGCCTGTGTTCGAGCTCTCGCCGTACACCGTCAGCGTGCAGGAGAACTTAGGAAACCTGCCCAACAATATCTTACAGGCAAGTACACAGCATTCATGCAGCTTTCCCGTTCGGCCATTTCAGCGTTGCAGAATTAAAATAAAAATGTACTTTATACATGCATAATCTCACAGCTCTTCACCGCAACCCGCCAAAATAAAAGTTCCGTTTAACTTGAAGAAATGATGACAGAAATATAACACAATTTTTCATCCATGTTTTAATTTTAACCATAAATGTCTGTTTTTACATCTGTTTGTTTGGCAAAAATAAAAGGATTAATTTAAAAATTAATGTTTTATCCCTTAATTTGAGAACCGCTGTTTTTGATAATAAATTTGTATTAAATATTAAATCCAGAAAGATTTAAACGGACAACCCAGAATTTAATAAAACATTTATTTGGGCCCTATTCTTGTAAAAAGAATTATGAATTTATTAATTCACTTTTTGATTATTAAAACTAAATTAAACCATTAATAAGGAATCCAGAAAGTTTTATTATTTAAGAAAAATACGATTGAATTTGAGGTAAAAAAATGATGGATTTCATAGGGCCCTAAAATGTAATTTTTGCTAAACGTTTAATACATTTTTGTTCAATTGTGTAAGTCTCGTGATTTAAATTAATTCTAACTTTTTTTGATTAATAAAATATAATTTAATCATTTAAATGCAATCCAGAAATATTTTAGATCTGATAAAAAACAACAACGTAATTTGGGATAAAATTAAACAGATTTCATAGGGCCTTCATGTGCTATAACATAAATATGGGTTTCCTAGTGAGACATTGGACATGAACGGCCTCAAGTCATATTTACAACTGGGAAACTCAGAGATAATTGTTAGTTTCTGAGTTGTTCAGGCTCGTTTAGGTACATTTTTCCCACATCTACATTGTTTCCTCTTGACGGTCGGTTACAATCATGTATTATTCACGTATATAAATAACCATTTGATACATATTGCATGTATTTTACACAGTGAATGAAGCATTTGCGTTACATTTTATTTAATATAGATATTGACTCAATATCTTCAATACATTCAGGCTTTTCCCAATAAATAGGCAAGAATGAACCTCATATCGACTAGAAAAGTGGCGATTTTGAAAGTGGGATTAGCATGTAAATGCAGCATTAGTTCGTCTCTTTAGATGCGGGCGGCTTTGGTTCTACATAGTTTATGAATTTGCTTTGCCATGCAGAAATGCAAGAGCAAATTTCCAACACAAACCTCGCTCTTGGAGATGTGACTGTAAGTGTTTGACGTCGCTGGAATGATAAATGCAGGGAGTGGATTGGCGCACCGCTGGTCGTGACGGGGTGTGACTGCAGAACGCTTTACACTGCGGATAAATGACATAATGTATCCAAACAAACCTCACCTGAGAGGGGAAATGAGCTGGAGTCAAGTGTGTCAGCCCTTCAGACTCTCACGCGACACCTCAGACGAGTGTAAACCAACCCGTGTGAAAGGTTTCGCTTCTATAAAATGCAAAGAAATTGCTAAAGAAAAAACTGTAATCTTTCATCTGTCTTTCAGATCCACTGCAAACGCCCATTCAGAGTTTGATATTATGCTTGACAGTAACTGGTGTTTTTTATTGATCATTCTGGATTTGTACAATATTTGCAATCATGTTTTTGTGCTCCATTCATCCGATTTGTGATTAGTTCCAGGAAATTCAGATTTAAGGTCATAAAAATCCCCCTTTAATCAATCATTGCATCCCTTAAAACTCATCAAATTGCATATTTAAAAAATTTTCCCTTGAAAAAAATTCTTCATGCCTTAAAATATCTTGAATGTAACTCGACACCCTCGCCTCATTTAGTATGCGCGGTTCTATGAATATGCAGATGAGCCCCGCCTCCACTCACTCACTCAGCTCAGAGATCCACTGGTTGACGATCACACGTTGATCTGATTGGTTACAAGGTCGTTTGTGACGTCAGAAACACCAGCGAATTCAAACCGTGTTAAGATATAACTCTCGGTGTGTGTGTGTCGGCAGGTTGTGGCCCGGGACGATGACCTGGGCGCTAACGGTCAGATCATCTACGCACTCTCCAGCGGGAACGAAGCCGGATCCTTCAGCCTCTCGTCCGCCGGTCAGCTGATCCTGATCCGAACACTGGACCGGGAAACTCAGGACAGATTCACGCTGGTCATCACGGCTCACGACGCTGGTAAGAGTCAGAAAATAAATCTGCTTTTCCTTTGAATTTTCCGTCGGTGCTTGCAACGCCAAGGTCATGGGTTCGATTCCCAGGGAAAGCAAGAACTGATAAGAATGTAAAATGTGTACTTATTCAAAGAGGACACTGACAACACACTGACAGACAGGACTTTGGATATGAAACAAAGTCTCAACTTTCAAATTTGGTCATTTTTTAAAGAGATGTAAACAATAAATACCGTTTTGTGGCTGTTTAATGTGTGACAGATCGCTCAGTTAAAGCCGCTCGTGAACCGATCATCTCTTCCTTCTAGTTCATTTATAGCATCAAATAAACGTGGATGAACATCAGAAGGAATGTTGTTTTAACCGTGGAAAGACGTCAGTACAAATGTTTATCAAGTTTAAATCAAGTTTAAGTCTACGAACTCTCCTGACGACTTTGTCGGACAAAAATGGCGGATTCGGCGGATGGCGGATTATGATTGGTCAGATCGCCTGTTAATCAAACTCCCTGTGAAGGGAACTCCATAGCCAGATAAGACAACAAGACTTAATATCTTAACTAATTTGCTTCTCCAGTAAATGTGTCTTGATTTAAGAATGTTTAGACATTAGTGCTGGAAAACGAGCTGTCACTGTTTGCAGTCGGTGTGACCATAGATATCTATTGGAGCAATCTGTCTCACATGACTAAACATAGAAAACTAAAGCCTCCGAACTACAACGTGAAAACGGCCTTTTCGATCCACCCTGGGAGAGCGTCTTCAAAAAGCAAAAGCGTGTTTCAGTGTGAGCGGGAGGATGAAACGTAGAGGGAAAGATGCGCTGTCAAGTGTATCTGGATGAATGTGGACGGAGACACGAAACATGCTTTATTTCAGTCGTGGGCTTTAGATGCAACATGACTGCGAGAAGCACTGAAATAAGACTCTGTCACTCATGTACCCGATCTGTCAATCAATCTGATTGACAGATTGATTTACCTTAAATTAGCGCTATATAAATGAGGATGACTTGACACGTAGAGTAACTCTGTAGGAAATATTTCCTCTTTACACGATCTGGAGCTGTTGTGAAGAATGTTAAACTGTGTCTGAATGAGTGTGTGTGTGCGTGTGTGTGTGTTATTGCCCTCATTTTTGGTAGTTTAGGCCATGTGCACAAGTTGTGTGTAAGAGGCCTGCAGATTTGCGGACTATATAAGAGCAAGGCCAAAAAACTGACCAGATATTGCTCTGTGTCAGCAGTGATTGGAGCCTCTGCATATGGAGGCGCAGGATCCACCTTTACCCTTAAATGTGCATAATGGACTGAGACACTGGCTGCTGTTGTACACCTTTTTGTCCAATTTGGATTATGGCATGATATATGCTTATCTTTTAATTCAAATAAAGAATTTAAATGTGTGTGTGTGTGTGTGTGTGTGTGTGTGTGTGTGTGTGTGTGTGTGTGTGTGTGTGTGTGTGTACCTACTTATCTATATTTGGGGGACAAAATTTGTACCCCGAAGTGACAAAATCTCAAAAAACCTTTTACGGACGTCCTCATTTGTTAATCTGGTAGGTATGTTTAGGGGTTTGGGTTAGTGTGTGTGTGTGTGTGTGTGTGTGTGTGTGTGTGTGTGTGTGTGTTTGTGATGGGTAGGTTTAGGGGTTGAGTTAGTGTGTGTGTGTGTGCGTGTGTGTGTGTGTGTGTTTGTGATGGGTAGGTTTAGGGGTCGGGTTAAGTGTGTGTGTGTGTGTGTGTGTGTGTGTGTGTGTTTGTGTGTGTGTGTAATGGGTAGGTTTAGGGGTTGAGTTAGTGTGTGTGTGTGTGTGTGTGTGTGTGTGTGTGTGTGTGTGTGTGTGATGGGTAGGTTTAGGGGTCGGGTAAGTGTGTGTGTGTTTATGTATGTGTGTGTTGTGTGTGTGTGGTGTAGGTTTAGGTATAAAAACCATTACGTCTATGGATATCCCCATTTAGATAGCTAAGTATATGTGTGTGTGTGTGTTCTCTGGTCTCTGGTTAACCCATATCAGCCGACCGGTGCCTCTGCTTCATTCCTCCGAGGGTCACATGACCCGCTGTAACGGCAGGGATTCGCTCCGGACATCGACGAGAACTTTAGACAGTAAATCGAGCCTGAAGCGGTTCTGGAGCGCGGACAGAGACTCACACTGGGCCTGATGTTCTGGACACACTCTGCACGCGCTTCTGACATTTCTGCACTGATTCTGGTGGTAAACCTGCTGAAGTGTGTGCACTGGTGTAACCGTGGTCAGATGTGTCAGTCGTGGCTCAGAGTTTGCACTATTAGACTCGTTCCCTGTTTAAAACCAGTTAAACTGGTCGGAAAACCAGTTCAGTCTTCCCCATTCAGTGTTGCGTGCAGTTATTAGTGAATATGTTTAAAAGTAAAAATTTTTCAGTGCGTATGTTTATCACAAACAAACGTGATTAATGCTGCAAATGTTTATCCGTGTTCGTCTCTGTTTGCGCTGTTTTCTGCCAAAAACTCTGAAAGCAGAAACAAACTCCCTAATGCTGCAGAAAGAGCCCATTGTGTCCTGATAGTGAAGTATGGGGAGCGTCTGAAACGCTCCGGCTGAGCTTTCCTGGACCAGCTCAATGATTTTCCCATTCCTGGGTTTCCTGGGTTAGTGCTTCAGATGCCGAACGCATGCACACACCAGACGGCGGCTCAGGAACACATTATTCCTAAAGTACTTTTTCATGATCGTTTTTCTGTGGAAGCCCATTTCCGCCACATAAAAAACATGCTCTGGTAAATCAAAATTATGACATAAAAAGTCGAAATTATTACACAAGTCATGACTATGAGATGAAAAGGCGAAATTCTGACTAATAATGAAATAAAAAGATTATGACACACTAAGTCATAATTATGAGATTTTGAGAAGTCGAAATTATGAGATAAAAATTTTTAACTTATGTAAATTTTAGTGTAATAATTTTAACTTTTTAAGTCATAATTTTGATTGCCATAATTTTTTATTTTAAAATCAGAATTTCGATTTGTATGTAATAATTTTGACGTTTTAAATCATAATCTCGTTGATTGGATTTAATGTCATAATTTTGACTTGTCATAATTTCGATTGTCATAATTTGATTTTTTAAGTCATAATTTCAATTTAGTGTCATAATTTTGACTTTTCTAATAATCATTTTAATTGCCATAATTTTTTGTTTTAAAATCATAATTTCAATCTGTATGTAATCATTTTGACTTTTTAAATCATAATTTCAATTGTCATAATTTTGGCTTTTTAAG
>CM060604.1:2470884-2473384 GCA_030578255.1 Tiaroga cobitis
TATTCCCAGAAATAAATTTTTTAGGTTTTTAGCTGATAGTGTTTGCTGTTTAATGAACTTTACTTTACGGTCGAATGTCTGGGTTTTGTCTCGTTTTGAATTTTGAGGTAAAATATGACAGAAATGTTCTTGACAGTTTTAGGCAACACTTGATTTACTACTTACCGTAGTACTAACAGTAAATTATGCATGGTTACATGCAACTAACCCTCAACCAAACCCGAACCCTATATTAATGTAGCGAATATTACTCAGTACTTAAATATATAATTACACTGTAACAATGACACCTTAAAATAAAGGGTAACCCAGTTTTATATATATATATATTCGGAGACGACGTCAGCAAATGGAAGAGGTGGAAGTTTCGTGTGACCGCACCGCATCTGTGGAAGTGGAAACTGTTTAAATCTAATTGGATCCATTTGTCATTTGGTTCTTTTCCTTTTCAAACATGCAGAATTAATGAATCAAGTGTTGAGATGGACCGCTTAATGCAGTTTACAGACGTGTGCAATCAAAGTCACGTGGAGATTGTCGGAAACTAGTTAGTCAGGGACTTATTATCATTTCAGTTGGTTAATTAAGACATCTTAAAACTATATATACAGGTGAAACTCGAAAAATGAGAATATGTTGCAAAAGTTCATTTATTTCAGTAATTCAAATTAAAAGGTGAAACTAATATATTATATATACTCATTACGCAAAGTGAGATATTTCAAGCCTTTATTTGTTATAATTGTGATGATTATGGATTACAGTTTATGAAAACCTTTTCACAATATTCTAATTTTGACTTTGGGGTTTTCATAAGCTGTATAATCATCACAATTATAACAAATAAAGGCTTGAAATATCTCACTTTGCATGTAATGAGTCTATATAATATATTAGTTTCAGCTTTTAATTTGAATTACTGAAATAAATGAACTTTTGCACCATATTCTAATTTTTCGAGTTTCACCTGTAAATATACAGTATGTGTGTCTGTGTGTGTGTGTGTGTGTGTGTGTGTGTTAGTAGATGTGTAATAGAAATAAATGTGATTGACTGATTGACTATAACTCGATGAAGTGTTCGGGTCACTGCAAGAGTAGGAAGTGTGTGTCAGGATCGGGACGAGGCCGGAGTGTGTAAACACACACTTAATAAAACACTGAGCGTTGCAGTAACAGGGCAACAGATCTTCACTCGCACAAGCATCTCGTTCGCCAGTGTTCACTGCAGTTTTATTGACTGCGTCTCTCTTTCTGTGAGAGTAAAGGAGAGTAAATAACTTCCCCATGAATTTCCCCTCGCCTTCACTCCTCCGTCCGTCCGGCGGGTTCTGCCGCTCACAGGGAGCGTTTCCAAACTCTCCGAAACACAGTTTTTAACCCTCTGGGGTCGGCAATCACGCCGGCGTGATCTGCTCACTTTTTTTCTTATCAGTGCAAAACAAACTCAAAATACTTTGTTGATTTTGATCTTACATATAAGTGTTACACATCATTCAATACTGTTAAATGTCTTCTTTTTTTGTGTACACTCTTATTGACATCAAAACATTGTGTTTTTGTAAAATAAATAAAATAAACAGGGTGCGCTTTCAGCTCACACTGTCTCCGCAAAAATCTTTCTGAAACGCGTCCGAAAAATGAACTGTAACTCAATAAATACTTGTCACAGAGACACGAAAGATTTCTCTTTATGAAGCTGAAATTCTCTTCTTTTAAATGAAGTAACTTATATAAAAAAGCAACAATTCTCAGTTGATGTAATCTGTATGAAAAGAGAGAGATGTCGGTCTTTTTCCTTTCACCTAATTATAGCGTATGACGTGTTAATGTGACCACGCCCACTGAGAGCGCGCGCTATTCAAACGGTAATGTTGAGGCAAGCCATGAAAACGCCCACATCAGAACGCCCTAACCTTTATCTCGTCTTGCTGCGCAGTGAGGAATAATTCCTGGAAAAGTTAACTCAGTTACCTGTTTCATTCGAGGAGCACGGATTCAGCTGATGTAGTAAGTCATTTATTCTTAAGTGCTTTGTTCTAATCGTGTTATTGAATAGTGTCTGTAAACTGCACAAAGACTGTTTAAATATTAAATGCGTGTCTGTGTGCGAATGAATGGACGAATTCACAGACGCGCGCGCGCTGTGCGTTCATTCACTCTCGCTCCTACATTAGTAAGACTACTGAGATTTGTTCTAATCGCAATATAGAATAGTATCTGTAAAACCAAAAAGACTGTTTAAATATGAATCGGGTGTCTGGGTGTATGAACAAACGAACGCACAGATGCATAGCCTACTGTTACAGACGAAATAGATTAGAAAGTTTTTACTATAAAATAGACATCAAATAAGCTTTAGTTAGACAGTTTCTGCTCATATGTTAAATATATAGTAGCCTATGTTTTGTAAAAAATAAACTAATCAACTGTTATCCAATGCAAGCTTATAATAGCCTACTTTATATGGAAAAAAAATTCTTTTCAAGATGTTTCCAACT
>CM060604.1:2478384-2513384 GCA_030578255.1 Tiaroga cobitis
AGATCAAACTAATTAAACCGCCTTGTTGTGTGTGTGCGTGCGTGTGTGTGTGTGTGTGTGTGTGTGCATGTGTGTGTGTATGTGTGTGTGCGTGCGTGCGTGCGTGCGTGCGTGCGTGTGTCCGTGTGTGTGTGTGTGTGCGTGTGTGCGTGCGTGTGTGTTTGTGTGTGTGTGCGTAGGATTGTTTTGTTCTTAAACTGTGAGACGGCAGACGTTCTCTCAGGATCTTCATCAGACACGGGTCACAGTGTTTCAAGTCTGGATGTCTCTGAATGAAACACACACACACACACGCCTTTCTTTGTGCTCATCAGATAAATGCTAATCTGACACCATGTTAATCTCTTTGTCTCCTCAGTGAGGATGAGGCGATTAGCGCGTGTGCTAGCAGCTTATTAGCATGTGTCATTAGTTACGCTAATCCTTCAGGAACAACATGCTCCGGGAAAAGCCTCGGATTGGCTTCAGACGAGGGGAAGCGTTTCGGACGTTCTTCTTCTCTCTGCCTCTTGTTTTTACGAGCAGGTTTTCTGTGTGTCGTTGTTGCCGCACGATGTTATCAGAGGCTGAATTTATGCATGGAGCAAATTCATTTTAATGGCAGCGAGATGTTTGAATCACTTCACCTCTCTGTGCTTCTCCTCATCTGCGATTGATTTAGCCAGCCCGTTCCTCCTCACAGGCCGGGTGTTCACTGAGGACAGCAGTGTTTCTGCGTGTCTGTAAACCACAGGATCGCATCTGTAAACTCTTCCACCCCCTGCAAAGATCCTGATATATTTAAATATTCCTGAGCGTTTGTGGCACGCGGTGAGATTAGATGAGGAGGACGGACAGATGGCACTCGCTACAGCTCGGGGTTTAGCAGAGATGTTTTGGATTGAGAAGTTAATCTGCGCTGCTAGAATATCAAACCATCTGTGTTTAATGAGTTAAGAAGGGTCCGAACTCGACTGCTCACACCTGCCAAAAGCCAGAGATTCAGATCGGCTCTTAAAGGGTTAGTTCACCCAAAAATGAAAATGATGTCATTAGTGACTCTCCCTCATGTCGCTCCAAGCCCGTGAGACCTCCGTTCATCTTCGGGACACAGTTTAAGATATTGTAGATTTAGTCCGAGAGCTTTCTGTCCCTCCATTGTAAATGTGTGTACGGTATACTGTCCTTGTCCAGAAAGGAGATAAAGACATCATCAAAGTAGTCCATGTGACATCAGTGGGTTAGTTAGAGTGTGTTGAAGCATCGAAAATACATTTTGGTCCAAAAATAACCAAAACTAGGACTTTATTCAGCATTGTATTGTCTTCCGGTTCTGTTGTGGATCCGCGTTCAGTGACGCCGCTGACGTAAGACGCTGCTGACGTGTGTCTGGTGCGTCCGTGTATTCGGGTTCAAATAAATATGGCTGGGCAAACAAATGCAAGTCTTCCTCTGTGTGGAAATCCTTAGACATGTTTGTGAAGATTGTTTTGTTTCCAGCGTGCGTCTCCCTCAGACTGTAACCGAAGCTCGGGCGCACCAGACACACGTCAGCAGCGTCTTACGTCAGCGGCGTCACTGAACGCGGATCCACAACAGAACCGGAACACAATACAATGCTGAATAAAGGCGGAGTTTTGGTTATTTTTGGACCAAAATGTATTTTCGATGCTTCAAAACACTCTAACTAACCCACTGATGTCACATGGACTACTGTGATGATGTCTTTATCTCCTTTCTGGACAAGGACAGTATACCGTACACACATTTACAATGGAGGGACAGAAAGCTCTCGGACTAAATCTAAAATATCTTAAACTGTGTCCCGAAGATGAACGGAGGTCTGACGGGCTTGGGGCGACATGAGGGAGAGTCACTAATGACATCATTTTCATTTTTGGGTGAACTAACCCTTTAAGCATTTTACATTTATACAATACAGTTAATTTATTTCGCAATGTATTTAAATCTTTCCTTGGCATGATATGTTGCATCTTCTGAAAAAAGTTCCCAGCCAACTGGTGCATAATGCTGATTTATTTACTTTCTGAAGTAATTTTTTCACTTAATGAGTGTTAATTCTGGAATTAAGTCATAGAAGCAACACAGACACACATATAGGGTTGGGTATCGCTTGAATTTGAACGATTCCGATTCTTATTGATTCCTAATTTCTATTCCAATAAGGTAAAAAAAAAATGTAAAAAAAATTTAGATGTCATTCACATTTATTCTTATTGCAAAACATGTAATTGTAGCTGAATATCATGAGCAAAAATCAACAGCTAAACAACACTTACACAAGGAGCGTTTGCCTGAGGTTTAAAAACACCATAGAAAAACAACTAGCCGGACTAATATAAAGACAAGTAAACACTTCAGTAATTCAAAAAGAATAAATAAAAAAATTAGCAATCGCAACAAATAGTTACAACTGAACAGTGTTTTAAGATTTTTTAGGAACAGAAACTGTAATCAAATGTAAAATAACACTGCACTTTATAAATATAATATACATTACAAACATAGTTACAAAAGTTATTCAGTGAAGAACGAGTGAATTTTCTCTCTTGTGTGATTAGGCAAGGCAAGGCGAGTTTATTTATATAGCACATTTCATACACAATGGTAATTCAAAGAGCTTTACATAGAAGAAATTAAAATAATCAAAACAAATAAGAATAATTAAAACAGTTTAGAATAAAAAATAAAATAAAGTACAGTAAAAACATTTAGTGTTATTATAGAGACGGCAGGAATATGAGCGCTGTCACTTTAAGAGCCGCACGGGTCCAATACACTGATACACATCTGTGAACAACACAGAACACAGAGTCTCTCGCGCTTCAGTGGTTTAAAGTCAAATTGAAATTCTCACAAAGGAATTGATAAGAGGAATCGAAATTTTATTTTTATAACAAGTATCCGATTCCTGACCTCAAGTATTCGATTTTCTGACCTCAAGTATTCGATTCCTGGCCTCAAGTATTCGATTCCTGACCTCAAGTATTCGATTCCTGACCTCAAGTATTCGATTCCTGACCTCAAGTATCCGATTCCTGACCTCAAGTATTCGATTCCTGACCTCAAGTATTCGATTCCTGACCTCAAGTATTCGATTCCTGACCTCAAGTATTCGATTCCTGACCTCAAGTATCCGTTTCCTGACCTCAAGTATTCGATTCCAGAATTGGAATGGATTTTCGATTCCCAAATCCAAACCCTACACACATAAATATTGGTAAACATGCTTTTCACTTCATGTTTGTAGGATCACCACCTCTAAGCGGCTCTGGGACTGTGATGGTGCTGGTTGGTGATGTGAATGATAATATCCCATCATTCAGCTCGATGTCTTTCCACACGACTATTCCTGAAGATGCTCCCACCGGAACGGATGTGCTGATGCTCAACAGCTCAGACTCAGATGTCGGACTCAATGGAGTGATCAGGTACAACACAATACAGACTGAAACCAAAACCTACAATATTACTTTTTGATGTTTAGTCTCTATATGATTGGGTGATTTTGTCTTTCTTTAAAAGAAAAATGTTGGTAACACTTGACTTAAAGCCCTTATGTATAATGCATTTACATTTACTTTTAATCATTTAGCAGATGCTTTTATCCAAAGCGACTTACAAATGAGAGCAATAGAAGAAGTTAAACTAACAATAGGACAGCACTATGGAAGTGCTGTGACCCTTCCCAGTTTAATCTAACGCAGTACATGTACTTTTTTTTAATGAATAGAAATAGAATAGAAGAGAACGTGTTAGTATTAAAGTGTTGCCGAAAAATGCATTATAAAGGTATTAATAATCTACATTATCATACATTATGTCTTTTCATAAATTATTGTAACCAAATTTTAAATGCATTATAATATTTGCAGATTCTGTTTTAATGCATTATACTTTCTAAAGGCGTGTTCAATGAATAGATAAGTATTATAATGTATCATAACTGTGGTAACAATTATTCATGAGACCATAATAAGGTTCATTACAAGGCAGAATTGCTGCATTAAAAATACTTTCATAATGCATTATACATAAGTGCTTACCAAAATGTTTAGCCACGTCACACACACATTTCCATACATCACTAGCAGTCGGTCATGTATCTCTAAAATGCCCCTGCATGAGCTCACGGGGGGCAACGTGTTCCCAAAAACGTGCTAATGAGGATGATAATGAAGCATGACAGACTGATCAGAGACCAGTGGGTGGAAACAAGACATCAGTTCTTAATACTTCACAGAACCAGCTCCTTCCATCAGTGCAACATCATCGTTCTCACCGATCATGTGTCGCTCATGAACTTGCGTGACTATGGATGATGTTGTTGTCATCTCACTCGGGTTGTTTTTCACACTTTGTTCTGTAATTTGTGGAATTCCCGTCTCACTGACACAAGCGCGCGGGGAAGTTGCCATGTGTGCATGTTACTGTCAGAACGAGTTTGTGTCACAGGCCCCGAAAATGAACCTCGCTGAAACTCAGAACAGCATGGGGACGATTCGAATGTAGTGTTTCTGATCAGTGCGAGTTCACTGATGCTTAGCTGAGAGAACATGCTGGGGGTGTTATGAAAGAAACAAAAAGATGAATCAAGAATTAACCTTCCCCTCACCCATAGGATAACAAACTTGGAGAATAAAGTTTTGCTTATAAGAAATGGGGCAGGTGCTGACACAGTACGGAGAGAGACATGTTAAATAATTGTATCCTTTTTGTAGCTTAAGTGGTAGAGCATGGTGCTAGAAATGCCAAGGTCATCAATCATGGGTTTGATTCTCAGGGAAAGCATGCACTGATAAAATGTGTACTTTGAATGAAATGTAAGTCACTTTAGATAAAAGTGTCTGCTAAATGCATAAATGTAAATATCTGAAAACCAAATAGAATCAAATATCTTGGGTAGTTGGCAAATAACATGGTTTGTTCTCCATGCATATATTGAATCTGTTGTGTTTGTGATTTACAGTTACAGTCTCAGTGGTGGGGACGGTCAGTTCTCCATTAACCCGTCCACAGGCTTGATCATCACCAGTTCCCTGCTGGATCGCGAGTCGCGGGCGAGTTACCAGTTGCTGGTGGTGGCATCGGACGGTGGACAACCCACACCGCTATCCAGCTCTGCCACAGTATCCGTGGTGGTGTCCGACATCAACGATAACCCTCCACGGTTTCACCATCATCCATATGTCACTCATATTCCTGCTTCTACTTCTACAGGTGCGTCTTCTGTGGCAGGAGTTTAAGGTTTCATTGAGTTTTCTCTGTCTGATCAGCATCTAATCACTTCTGTTGTGTTGTTGGCAGGCTCACTGGTCTTTGCGGTCACAGTAACAGATGAAGATTACGGCTCAAATGCTCAACTTCACTATTCGCTCACCGGACGCAATTCAGAAAAGTTCAAGATAGACCCGATTAGAGGTGCCATCACCGCCAATGAAAAACTCACAGGGAGTTCAGAGGTCACCTTCACAGTCCATGTAAAAGATGGAGGCACCAACCCCAAAACCGACAGCACGACAGTTACAGTTCGCTTCGTTACTGGAGGAGACTTTCCCCATATTAGACTCAAGGAGAAATCCTTCACCTTCCCAGAAAACCAACCCACAAACACTGTTGTAACTAAGGTGACCGGCTCATCGCCCAGGGCAGGTCCTTTGTCGTACTATATTGCAAGTGGAAACCTGGACAATGCATTCCACATAGATCAACTTTCAGGAGAGCTGTCTATCAAAAATCCTCTGGACTATGAGAATATTGAGAAGTACGTCTTGTGGATAGAGGCCCGAGACCAAGGCTTTCCTCCTTATTCGGCCTATGAGAAAGTAGAGATCGGAGTGCTGGACGTTAATGACAACCATCCTGTTTTTAAGCAAGAGCCATTCCATGCTGAGATTCTAGAAAACCTCTTACCTCAACGTGTGCTTATAATCTCTGCATTCGACCAGGACAACGGACCAAACGGGCAACTGGACTTTGCAATCATTGATGGCAACAAAGAAAACAGCTTTAGCATCAACCGGGCAACTGGTGAAATCCGCACGACACGACCACTGGATCGAGAGAAGGTCGCTCAGTATTCTTTGAGGGTGAAGGCGACGGATAGAGGCAGCCCTCCGAAAAGCACGGCAGTCAAAGTCTTGATCAGTGTGCTGGACGTTAATGATAATGCACCCAGATTCTCCAAAATCTTCAGTGCCACTGTACCTGAAAATGCACCAGTGGGCTTCACTGTGACCCGAGTTACCACCACCGACGAGGACGCAGGAGCAAACGCTATAAGCCGATACTCCATCAGCGACGCAAGTATTCCCTTCATCATCCACCCCAGCACAGGAGACATCACTATCAGTAGACCTCTGAACCGAGAGGACACAGACCACTACATTGCCAAAGTCACAGCACATGATTCAGGATGGGCGGTTAGCACAGACGTCACAATATTTGTAACAGATGTGAATGATAATACTCCAAGATTTAGCAAGCCGTCATATTACCTAGACTATCCTGAGCTGACGGAGGTTGGATCAATTGTGACTCAAGTCTCTGCCACAGATCCTGACGAGGGATTCAACGGTAAAATATTTTACTTTATCAGATCTCAAACAGAGTACTTCCGAATCAACTCCAGCTCTGGCGAGATCTTTATCAAACAGCAGCTAAGGTATCAAAACTCAAGTGGCCACAGTAACGTCAACGTAAACCGGCATAGTTTCATCGTCACCGCTTCAGACAGAGGCATCAAGCCGCTCATGAGCGAAACCACAGTTATCATAAATGTTGTTGATAGCAATGATAACCCCCCCATGTTTGAATCTTCTTTTTACTTCACTCCTGTAACTAAAAGTGTAAAAGTCGGCACCAAGCTCCTCAAAGTCACAGCCCATGATCAGAAGGACTTTGGCCTGAACTCTGAAATAGAGTATTCAATATCTGGAGGCAACAGTTCAAGCAAGTTCCGCTTGGATAAACAAACTGGATCAGTTACAGTAGCGTCCTCACTCATTGCAGAGACTAATAAAGTTTACCTGCTTGAAATAACAGCAAGTGACAAAGGGAACCCTCCTCTGTCCGCTAAGACAACAGTCAGAATAGCTGTTACAGAAGAGAACCATCACACTCCAGAGTTTTCACAGAACCAAGTAACAGTCACTGTGTCTGAAGGTCTGGCTGTCGGCACGGCCATCCGCACCCTATCAGCACGAGATAAGGACAAGGACAAGCAAATGAATGGCCTGATTACATACAGCATCTCCTCAGGTAATGACGACGGCTTGTTTTCAGTTCACAGCCAAATGGGCGTTTTATCCCTGGCAATGCCACTGGATTATGAAACAAAACAGAAGCATGAACTCAGAGTTTCTGCAACAGATGGAGGGTGGATTGCCAAGACAAGCTATGTTACAGTTAACATCCATGTTACTGATGTAAATGATAACCCTCCAGTGTTTGACCCTGTTGAGTACTTCCCAGTCGTGCAGGAGAATGTTCCCAGTGGCACTACTGTAGTAAAAATGAATGCAACAGATAAAGACTCTGGGCCAAATGCCTTGATGGCATACGTCATTCAGTCATCAGACAGTGACTTGTTCATTATTGACCCCAATACAGGAATCATCACCACACAAGGCTTCCTGGACTATGAAGCTAAACAGGTGTATCACCTGACTGTCAAAGCCTTTAACGTTCCAGACGAAGAACGATGCAGCTTCGCATATGTTAACATTCAGCTGAAAGGTGCTAATGAGTATGTCCCTCGTTTTGTGTCAAAGCAATACTACTTTGAGGTCTCAGAGGCGGCACCTAAAAGCACAGTCATTGGGGAGGTGTTCGCTAGCGACAGAGACTTGGGAGAAGATGGCGTAGTGTATTATTTGATTTTTGGCAGAAGCAGAAAAAGGGGTTTTAGCATTAATAAAAAGACCGGTCAGATCTATGTCTCAGGACCACTTGATCGTGAAAAAGAAGAAAAGATTTCACTCAAAGTCTTAGCTAAGAATGCAGGCAGCATAAGAGGGGCAGATATTGATGAGGTGCTTGTGAACATTACAGTTCTAGATGCCAATGATCCTCCAGTATTTACCCAGGAACTCTATGATGTTCAGGTTAATGAGGGACTGTCTCCTGGAGGCCTGGTTACATTTGTCAGTGCTGAGGATTCAGATTCTGTCCCTAGCTGGAGCAGATTCACCTATGCCATTGCTGCCAACTATGAAAGAAGTACTTTCACCATCAATCCTCAGACAGGACAGGTGTCTGTGGCATCAGAACTGGACCGGGAAACCATCCCAGTGTACAATCTTACCATCCTGGCAGTAGACTCAGGTTCTCCAGCTGCCACCGGCAGTGCCCTTTTAATTGTGACCCTGGAGGACATTAATGATAATGGACCCACTTTGGTGACTACAAGTGGGGAGGTGATGGAGAACCAGAGAGCAGGAACACCCGTAATGACGCTCGGTTCAAGTGATCCAGATCTTGCTCCGAATCAAGGCCCTTTCTTCTACAGCCTTGTCAACACTGGAGCAGCATCCAGCTACTTCACCCTCAGTCATACCGGTGAGCTGACCACCAACAGGGAGATCGACAGAGAGCAGATAAGTGATTTCTACCTCTCTGTGATTATCAAAGATTCTGGTATTCCTCAGATGTCCTCGACCGGAACTGTCCACATCAGAGTCAACGATCAGAATGATAATCCCTCAGAGTCTCGCTCTGTAGAGATCTACGTCCATTATTTTGGAAATATGTTCCCTGGAGGATCACTGGGGGTGGTGAAGCCACAGGATCCAGATATACAAGACACGTTCCAGTGTTCTCTGACTCCACCGGCGGCTGCCCTCTTTAGCATTCCCACAGGTACCTGTGACCTCAGCTCAAACACTCGCTCCACAGATGGCACTTTTGATTTATCAGTGCGTAGCAGTGATGGCGTCCATGATGCCGTCAACAGCCATGTACGTGTTTTCTTCATTGGATTCAATAATGCCACAGTGGACAATAGCATCCTTATACGTGTAATATCCCAAAGCGCAAGCGATTTCCTTACCAATCACTACCTCAGTTTCCTGCGTATCGCCAACTCACAGCTAGCCGGTTTAGGCACCGGAGTGCAGATTTATGGGGTGTTTGAACTAAACAACAGCACTTTCTTGATGGCAGCGGTCAAGCGCGGACATGGGCAGTACGTCAATCCAAGTGGAGTGGCCACTTTCTTCCAGAGCATCAAGGAAATTCTTCACAGACAAAGCGGAGTTAAGATCGACTCCATGGACCATGATCCCTGCTCCCACAATCCGTGTCAAAACGGGGGCAGTTGCAAGAGGCGGCTGGGTGTTGGACCAGACATGAAGACTGAGGAGAGCGTCCCGATCATTCTCGTGTCAAATCGCCCCCTACAGCCATACGCCTGTAACTGCAGGCCTGGATATGCTGGTGCCCTCTGCGAGATGGACATTGACGAGTGCCAGCCAACACCTTGCCACAATGGTGGAACTTGCCACAACTTGGTGGGGGGATTCTCTTGCTCCTGTCCAGAAGGTTTCACTGGGATGGCTTGTGAGAGGGACGTCAACGAGTGCCTTTCGAACCCCTGCCAGAATGGGGCACTATGCCAGAATTACCCCGGGGGATTTAACTGCCTGTGCAAATCTGGATTTGCAGGTACAGTCTTTTGCACTTTACCAGTACTCATAACCACAAATGTTAGGCCAGAAGCATACAGGGAGCTTGCACACAAGTTTGTTAACATTTTAGGCCAAGAAAAATATTTGCTTCTAAGTAATTGGAGGGGTGTTATAACCCAAGCATACAGTGGCCTTTGCCAAATGCAGTTTGCTTTTAGGGTCACAGACTGGGAGGTATCAGCTATGATGCAGATCAACTTGTCATGTTTACTTTAATGAAAGTAGATGATCAAATTCTCACCCTAATAAGGATATGGCTGTAAACCGCCTTTAGATTTCACCTGTGCTGTGCAGTTTTGGTTACTTTAAAGAGTTTAAGGAGCATCTGGCATTGAAAAAAAAGTCATAGAAACAAATCTGCATTCATTTTGTATTAATTTTTAAATGCAGGTATCTTTTGTACAAAAGATCAGGTTATTTTGTTAAAAAAAATGAATGTAGCATCTCCCATGTTTTTAAATACACAATTTTAACATGATTGGGGTGATTGTAAAATCAGTTTGTGTATATGAATATGACTCTATGTCTGTGATTGTTGACTTAGGAAAACCATGTGTGATAGCCTTAGCTTGAATCGGCTCTGTTTAGGCAGGTGTTGGCTGTAGCTTTTGGACATTGCTTTCAAAACGGAGCCTTAACAGAAGTTTTGTTTCAGGCTCTGAGTCATTATGATTCTTTTCTTATTCTGATCATAACAAATGACTGCAGTACATTCACATCGGAGGCCCCAGATAAATGAGGCTGCTAGAGAATTACACCTATTGACTTACAGTAGTGTGCATGCACTCCAGCTGAACCCCACACTTCCCGTTTTGCTAGTGATGATGGAGTTTTTGTTCTTCATGCCATTTGTTTTATAGCGCTACATTCAGGGAGAAGATCTCAACTTAAGTTTTTGCTTGATCATTTGTGTGTCCAGCCATCCTGTTGTTGTCATAGTGTATTTGTGTGTGTTTTATATCAGCACCTTTTTATGGGTCTCCCAGAACCAGTGCAGCTGTGCACAGCTTATATCTTCATAACAGACTTTCACCCTCTCTTTCTTAGAAACGTGGGTCCGTTTACAAGGTGTAAGAATTCAGACTGTTTGTATTAGGAAGATAAAGTGCACCAGAGATGAGAGAGAGAGAGAAAAAACACAGGGGGTTCTGGGAGCCCCATGTGAGAACAGACATTTTTGTGTGTCGTGCTCACCTCATTGTTTTCATTGGTGTTGTTTCATAAATTCAGGGAAAGCCTGTGACTCCATCATCAATTACTGTGAGTGTAACCCCTGTTTTAATGGGGGTTCCTGCCAGAACCGGGTGGAAGGCTATTACTGTCACTGTCCTTTTGGTAAGTCATCATTTCAGCCCCAGGACTAGTTCAGGGTCCTACAAATCTGAACTGTGTGTGTGTGTGTGTGTGTGTGTGTGTGTGTGTGAGTGTGTGCGTGTGTGTGTGTGCGTGTGTGTGAGAGAGAGAGACTGTAATGGAAGATGCAGAAACAAATGTGTTGTAGATTACAGAAAATGAATTGCGGTGTGAATTTGTCAGTTGACACATACGGTAAATGCTCAACCTTTTTTGCGTGTGTGTTGTACCATGAATGTCACGGGTTGCCATGAATTTTTCAGTGCAAGAAATTCTTTCGCCGCAGACAGACAGTAAATCACTCTCCCTCCGCAGGTGTGTTTGGAAAGCACTGTGAACTGAACAGTTATGGATTCGAGGAGCTCTCTTACATGGAGTTCCCCAGCCTCGACCCCAACAACAACTACATCTACATTAAGTTTGCCACGTTAAAGGAAAACGCCTTGCTCATGTACAATCACGACAACCAGACCGGCGACAAGGCGGAGTTCTTGGCCCTTGAGATCTTTGAAGGCAGAATGAGGTTCTCGTTTAACTTGGGGAGCGGCACTTACAAGCTCATGACGACCATCAGGGTCTCAGACGGCCAATTCCACACAGTCATCGCCAGGAGGGCAGGAATGGTGAGTCCTTTCTCTCTGTCTATCGATCCGTTTGCAAGGAACTAAAGTTAACATGAGGTCATGAAGATGTTTCTCCTGAGATCTCACAGGTTTGCTGGAAATGGGAGTGTTTTGGTGCAGATGCTTTACTAAGGCTTCTTGATCATTTGGCTTGAGTTTTATGCATCTGAGATAACCTAAACTCTTTGATCACAGTCAGATCCCAGCTCTCTGTAACTAGTCAAGTCAAGTCAGCTTTATTTATACAGCACTTTTTACAATACAGAGTGTTTGAAAGCAGCTTCACAGAGATAACAGGAAAATAATGCAACAAAGTGTGTTTCCAGAAGAGAATAGCGTCTCAGTCCAGCTTAAGTAAGTTCAGTCATGCTTAATTGCTGCTGTAAAAAAGTTATGCATTTAATTAATTTATATATAGCGGCTCTGGAGAAAACCGTGATGTCATCGTCCAGCTCAGTTCAGTTCTCATATAATGCTGTCAATGCAGGAGATCAATAATATTGCTGAATATTAAATTAAATGTTACATGCTTTACTGCAACACCTCACCGTTGTGTGATCCAACGAATGCTCCCTGAAAACTGGGCTGAAGGTTTCGTGGGCCTCACTGAAGGCCGTGCAGATCCGTGTGTCATGAGAACCCAGTCCCTACGGTGCAATAAAGAGAACCTGATCTGTGTGTTTGGAGAAGCGGATGTGGGTCACTTCGGTGGTTCTGTAGGGCCGTTTTCTTTTTTCTTTCTTTTCTTTCTAGACGTGAGCTTGAGCAGATGTTAAAGTCATACATGGCCCCTTGTTTTCCCCCGTGGAGAGAGCCGAACTCTGACAGTCAAGGGTACTTTTGTTTAGTTAAGATGTCCTAGTTTACCCCACAGCCAGATGCGTTGGATTCTGGCACGCCGCCCCAAGCTCATGGTTTCTCTGTTTACAGGAGAGTCGGAGTTTATCGAGAGCTGGTCTACTGCCACGTTTTTACTCTTCACTTGTTTCTAGTTTGTGTGTCGCAACATACAAGGTTGATGGATTATAGATAGAAAATTAGAAATCTGCTTGCACACCCACACGCTGCATGTGTTTCCAAACGCCCTCCACAAAAGCAGCTCAAAGCCAGATATCTTTAAACACACAGACTGAAGGCTCTTTGGGCTCAGGTGGGACAGTTTCGGACTTGTGGTCGTGCGCTGGAGTGACCCATTTACAGCCCAAAGTCATCACAGCATAAACACGACTGATCCTCAACAGACTCGTCTCTATACCGGCGTGATGATCTCCAACCAGAGGAACTGGATAATATTCTGATCCAATCTGACCTCTGACCTGTAATGCTCCTGAATCATAATCACACACTGTTGGTTTGTTGGTGAGTGGTTTCTCACGCGGTTTTATTTTCTCCATTCTGTCACTGATGGAGTTTCGGTCGCCTTTGGCTTTTGTCTCGCTTAGTTGGGGACATTTGATTTAATATTCAACAATATTATTGATCTCCTGCATTGACAGCATTATATGAGAACTGAACTGAGCTGGACGATGACATCACGGTTTTCTCCAGAGCGGCCATATATATAAATTAACTAAATTAATAACTTTTTTACCTCAAAAATGAAGCATGACTGAACTTACTTAAGCTGGACTGAGACGCTATTCTCTTCTGGAAACAAACTTTGCTGCATTATTTTCCTGTTTTCTCCGTAAAGCTGCTTTGAAACACTGTGTTGTAAAAAGAACTGTATAAATAAAGCTGACTTGACTTCACTAAAGTGCTTTTGATACTCATTATTAAAAGCAATCATGTCCTCTGTGAGAAAAGGTTTGCAGAAGCATGTGACTCCTGGAAAACGAGCGAGTTTGGTCTGGTTTAGTCTTTCTGAAGTGCAGGGAGACAGTGATGCGATGGCCAGACGCCCGGGCCGCAGGAACTGTCTGTATCAGCATTAGTAGACGAACACGACTGCTTTCCATTGTTAGAGCAGGAGTTTCTGTTTATAGGTCGGGATTATCCGGACGTGGAGGCTGTGCTGTGTGTGATGTCACGCCTCTGAGAGGCTGTTCTCCCGAGTGTCTCAGGACTCGTAAAGCACCGAGAGGACAGGACAGATCACCGCAGAATGTCTAGTGGTAATTTATTTACCAGCATCTGGGTGTCGTTTTTATCCTAGAGTATTAGGACAGTTTCATCCTGGTTCACGAAGGAGGATGAATCCAGAAACACACAACTGAAAAAGACATTCATATGAGTCACAATGACAAAAGAATAGTGCTATGAAACCCCCGTTTCATCATGATATGCAACAAAATGCATGAACACAGCATTGTAGGCTTATGATAAACTCGACAAATACACAGATTTATTTATGTACTTTATTGCACAAATGGAAGTGGAATACACTCACAGTCAAATAAAGCTGGAGTCTGATCTCTAATCTTGCAGAAACTGTCCCTGTTGCACACAAACATTAAACTCACGTGTGTGTGTGTGTGTGTGTGTGTTAAAGGCGGCGTCTCTCACTGTTGATCTGTGTGGAGAGGAACAGGAATCGGGATACTGCGCTGTCAGCAACGTGGCCGTTCACACTGACTGGTGAGAAACACACATATTCAAATGTGAACTCATTTGATGTCATTTACATACATATATTAGTCCTGTGCAACGATTAATCGCATCCAAAAGAAAAGTTTGTGTTTACATAATAGATGTGTGTGTGCTGTGTATAATTATTTTGTATATATAAATACACACACATGCATGTATATATTTAAGAAATATTTGCATGTATATACTATATATATATTTATACATCATTTATATTATATATAAATATAAATATTTTATATATGAATAACACATTTTTCTTACATATATACATGCATGTGTGTGTATTTATATATATACAAAATAATAATACACACACACATATATTATGTAGACACAAACTTTTATTTTGGATGCGATTAATCGTTGCACAGGACTAATATATATATTAGGGGTGTGACGAGATTTCCCGTTGAGTGAAAAGCTGTCTCGCGATATCGCCATGACTGAGCGTGAGGGTGAGGTTACAATAGAATATTCCAACGCTACTGTACGCTCACATTCGCCTAAACTATCGTTTTGCTGTTTTTATAATAAATAATAACCATTATAAACTAATGTAAAAGTCTGCTCTGCTCATCAAGCACAAGTTGCCATTGCAATCAGTGCAGGACGAATCACAGTTCACTGATCGCGTGACGATGGCGGAGGATTCGTTGCGCAACATAGACTAACGTCTGATAAATGTCTTATCTTGTAGAATGCACGCTCAGCACCGCTGCTCCTATACACAGAGTACGCGCGATCACCAATTTGAAAGTAAAACACAAGCTTCCTGGTGTGCATTGCGCACAGATTAGGCTTCATAGTCCGTCTCCTAATACCCATCTCTGGACTGTTTATTTGTGGCTATGGTCTCAGTTTGCACTTCGAATATTGAGAGAGTAGTGTAATGTCTAAAGGACAACAGACAAGGGAGGCTCTGTTTCTGAACTTATAATCGGAACGCAAGAAGAACTGTAGAGACAAACACACCAGCCTCGTTTCTCTCTACTCGGCCTTTTCCGAACTCACCGCATTAACCCTATAACCGCCGGTGCAAAATAAAACAGCAATTTGAAAACAATTATAAAGAGTCTGTGTGCTAACTTTGATTATGGTTGCACTTGCACTTATTGTTTGTGCTTAATAAGACTTCATTGAGTTCAGTTAGGAGGTCACACACAGCCTCAATCAGACGTTCTGAAAGCTCTTAAATGTACAGTACGGGCTGAAGAGACTAATGTGAAATCATACAGGAGAAAAGCCGGTCAATAAAAACCTTTTACAGTGCTTGTATATTGGTTTCTTTCATGAATTTTGTTATTGAGGATTTCTGAAAAATTGTGCAAAAATCTCGTCTCGTCTCGTTCTCGTGAGATCAGCGTCTCGTCACACCCCTAATATATATATATATATATATACACACACAGTATATATCACTTAACTTCCTACGGTCAGTCGGGTTTAAAAGATTTTTCACGTTATTGTTGAAAATGTATTTCTCTTGTGTAAGCTGAGTGTTGCGCTGTCTGAGGATGTTGTCTCGTGTGTCAGGATCCTGGATGTCCAGCCGAACCGTGTGTCCGTCGGCGGCGTCCGCTCGATCGAAGCGCTCCTGCACCGCACAGGTCAGGTGGACACGCACGACTTCGTCGGATGCATCATGGAGTTCGCCGTCAACGGGCGCCCGCTGGAGCCGTCTCAAGCTCTGGCTTCACACGGCATCCTAGACAGGTCTGTCACACACACACACACACACACACACACACACACACACACACACACACACACACACACACACCACACCACACCACACCACACTACACACACACACACACACACACACACACACACTCACTCACTCACTCACTAACACACTCACACACACAGACAGACAGACACAGACAGACACACACACACACACACACACACAGCTGTGTTTTTGTGATATATGAGGACATTCCATAGGCGTAATGACTTTTATACTGGACAAACTGTATATTCTATCCCCCTACACTGCCCCTATCCCTAAACCTGCCCATCACACACACACACACACACACACACTGCCCCTATCCCTAAACCTGCCCATCACAGGAGACATGCTGCATTTTTACATTAAAAAAAACACATTGTTTTTTAAGCAATTTGAAATATGAGGACTCATGCAATGTCCTCATATATCACGTGTAAGTTGTAATACCAGTGTAATATGCATGTCATTATACACATTTGTGTCCTCATATATCACAAAAACAAAAGCACACACACACACACACACACACACACACACACACACTCACTCACTCGCTCACACACACACACACACACACACACACACACTACACACACACACACTCACTCACTCGCTCTCACTCACACACACACACACACACACACACACACACACACACACACTCACACACAGCTGTCTCTAGCTGGCTGAAGTGTTTTTTTGTGAGGGCTGTGTGTGTATTTTTTGTGAGGGCTGTGTGTGTGTTTTCTGGAGCGGTCTCAATAGTTGATCTCTCTTCAGGTGACTGTTGCTTTGACATCAGTGAGGCTCTTTTGCAAATATGCTAATGTTGGAGTCATGGTCTCTCGTGTTGCTGAGATGTTCCCCGCTGAAGGTGTGTGTGTGTGTCTCGACCACAGATGTCCCAGGATGGAGGGTGTGTGTGTGTCCGAGCCCTGCAGACACGGAGGGACATGTCTGGACATGTGGTCGTGGCAGCAGTGCCAGTGTGCCGAGGGCTTCACCGGACCCGTCTGTGAGAAGTGTGAGTTTTGGTGCATAATCTGGTATATTTACATTTATACATCATGTATCCGTATATATAATATATATCTGTTACATGTATTTGTATATATATAATTTATACGTATTTGCCCATTTATCCATATATATATATATATAAATATTATTTTATATATTTCATGCATTGGTCAATTTTGAGTTTTTGTCAATTTCATCTGCTTTTATCTTTGCATTTCAAGGTACACATTTACATTCTTCTCAATTCTTGCTTGCCCTGGGAATCGAACCCATGACCTTGGCGTTTCAAGTGTATATATATATATATATGTATTCATGTATATATTAATATTATTTTATATATTTCATGCATTGGTCAATTTTGAGGTTTTGTAAATTTGATCCACTTTTATCATTGCATTTCAAGCACTTTTTTATTTTCTTGCACTTTATCTTTCTTTGGATCTGTAGATTTCAATTACATTACGAATCTCTAAAGTTTGTGTCTACACTTCTGCAGCATTTACAAACACCAACATGATTATTTTATATTCCTATCTACAATCTGAAGGCTTTAACTGAGCGGTTTGTTCATATATCTTTCACACTGATTTATAAAACAATTTATTCCCAAAAACATAGTGGAAAATGTGTTTGTTTCGTTCGGCTGTTGACAGTATTTTCTGATTTATGGAGTGATAAAAAGAGAAATCCAAAATCCCTTCTGTAAAACCGTTTAACCCTCTGAGGTCGGCTATCGCGCCGGCGCGATAGTCTCGCTTTTTTCTTATCAGTGCAAAAGAAACTCAAAATACTCTGTTGATTTTGATCTTACATATTAAGTGTTGTACATCATTAGATCCTGATAAGTGTCTATTTTTTTTGTGGATACTCACAATAAAAACAAAGTGTTGTGCTTTTCGCCAAATAAAGAAAAACAAACATGATGCGCGTTCTGCCTTCTCTCTGTCAGTGAAGTCCATTCTGAAACGCGTCCTAAGATTATTTTTAATTCCGCGAATACTTGTCATACAGGCACGAGTGTTTTTCCATAATGAAGCTTGAACTCTCTTCTTTTAAATGAGTTAATTTATATAAAAAAACAAATATTCTTAGCTTATGTAATCTGTATGAAAAGAGAGAGATGTCAGTATTTTTCTTTCCAGCTCATTATACCTAATTACGCGTTAATGTGCCACGCCCACGGAGAGCGCGCGCTATTCAAACGCAAATGATCTTAGACAAGCCGTTCAAACATGCCAACGCCCACCAGCTGGATTATAAAACACATCGTGTTTAGTAAGTAGGCTATCTTGTACAGCTGTGTACACAGCGTATCCTTTCACTGTGAGGAATATCTAACTCTGGAAAATGTACCAGAAGTGCTGGTAGTTTCATTTCGAGGAGCAACGGATCCAGCTGATGTAGTAAGTCATTTATTCTAGTGCTTTGTTCTAATCGTGATATTGAAGTGTCGGACTGTAAACCGCAAAAAGACTGTTTAAATATGAATTGCGTGTATGTGTGTAGGCTAAATGATGAGTGAACGGCAAAGGCGCGCGCGCTTTGTTTACAGTTATACAGCGCGTGTCTGTGCCTTGTTCATTCACTCTCGCACCTACATTAGTAAACGTTATGTTTACATAAACACATCTTAGTAGGCTATAGCAATATAGTTTGTATGAGTAAAAATAGACTGAAATATGTTGAAATAAAATGTCTGTATAAGCAACAAGCTGCAAATTCACATGTATATACTAATATATCATACACACTATATTACAGACTAAATATGAATGTTTAGATACGATTTTGTGATTAGTTTTGGATAGCTTATAAAGTTTTGACTGTAAAAAAAGACTACTGTCACATTAAATAGGTACGCTTTTGTTCACCAATTTCTGCTCATAGTTAAATATACTATAGTATGATGTTTTGTCAAAAATAAAGTAGGTATATTGAATTATCAACTAAGATGTTATTATAGTGTTTGTTCCAATATTCAAACTAATGAAACCTTTTTTAATACGTATGATAAAATGTATAGTTTTTACAAAGAAATACACTTGAAATATTGTTAAAATTGTAATTGTTGTTGTAATTGTAACCTATTTGTAATTGGTTACAATTTCTAATGGTAAAATATGTATAGGCTATATAGATCATTTCTTTTGTCCTTGCATTCTTTGGGATCTTGTGACACACCTGTGTGAAAGGGCTAATTAATATGCAGCTCATTATGCGGCACATTATCCGGCCTTTGTCTTCTCAGGTGTGAACACGCCTCCACGCATATTGCCTTTCCAAACAAAAGGTGTCTAATAAAATGTAAATCAGAGTATGTGTTTGTGTAAATGATTAGGCAGGATGATTTTCAGATCATTTTGAAGCAAAAATTCTAGGCAACAACACTGATTAGTCACAAGTCTTGTGGACACATATTTAGTATGTGTTTTGTGGCCTTATTTCAGACACTTTAAGTTTTAGTTTTTTCAATAACCATGCATAAGCAATATTCTCTCAAAAATACAAACATGTTTCATAATTGTTGCTGAGAAATTACGGTAGTCCAGTTTGTGCTTTATTGAGTGAATTTACACCTTTGCCATTAACATGTTTATAAATAACTGAAAAAAGCACAAATGTCAGAGCATGTCAGAACACCTCAAGGACCCCAAAAATCCTTAGACCTCAGAGGGTTAACTCTAACATGTCAACAAAATCAACAAGATTTTTGAATCTGGTTTATTCAATGTTCATATTTATGTTCTGGAAATGTATGCAAATGAGTGCATACTTAATTGATAATACATTGCGTATTTAAACATAATATTTAAGAAAACATGTGATACAAAACAATTGTCTTACTTTCCCCAGCTGATTATAATCACAGAACATTATGATGATATCTATTTGTTAAATTTTTACACTGTTCACCTGTGATAATATTTAAAGGTCCCATATTGTCAAAACTGAAATTTCCTGGGTTTTTTTCATGATAACTGAGGTCTAGGGGCTTATTAAGCTACAAACCAGTCGATCCACAGACAAATGCACACAGCCTTCACAAGCCGCTGTGACTTCACGAGAAATGTCACGTCAGAAATACTCAGTCGCCGCAACAACAACACGGACATCGAGAAAACGCTGTTCAGCCGGTGGACGTCAGGAAACTACATCATTCGCCTTATTCACCTCGAACGGTCCACCGAGCCTGAGGGGTACACTTACCACTTCCGGTAGTTCTCACAACGCGATTTCTCTCAGTGCAATGGCGTCTCACTGCTGTGTTCACCGCTGCACCTCATCACACAGGAACAAATCCAACAGAGGACAAACGTTTCACCGTTTCCCCAAAGATCAGTAGTATGCATGTTATTAAAATCTACCACCACAGATTCACTAGTATAAGCATATTCCGAGTAGGGTGAAACGGTACATGTATTCGTATTGAACCAAAACGGTACGGGCGTCACGGTTCGGTGCACGAATTTAAACGGACAATAACGTTACATGGTATAAAAATGGAGGCGCCGGCGCGATCGAACTCTGTGTGTGTGTGTGTGTGTGTGTGTGTGTGTGAGGGAGGGAGAGAGAGAGAGGCGCGGGCGTGATCGGTGTGTGGTATTTAGCTTCTAGTCACAAGCTAACCTAGGGGATACATCACATCAGTTTTCCTAGCTAGGAGGAGGATGTACAGGAGTCAGATTGAGTCTGATCAATACAATTATACATGGAAAGACAGAGGTTTCCATTGCTGGTGCTGCTGCGTCGGAGTCAAACTTCCGGGTTTGTGTACCCCTCAACGGCGTTCGAGTTTTCAAAATGGCCGCCAGGTGAATAAGGCGAATCGCACAGGCTTCCGAACAACTTTAATATGAGAGAACAGTATTATATTATAAAATAGTGGCTTATTTATTCAGAAACGCCATTAGCAATTTAGTTCGACCTTAAAGGGTTAGTTCACCCAAAAATGAAAATGATGTCATTAGTGACTCTCCCTCATGTCGCCCCAAGCCCGTCAGACCTCCGTTCATCTTCGGGACACAGTTTAAGATATTTTAGATTTAGTCCGAGAGCTTTCTGTCCCTCCATTGTAAATGTATGTACGGTATACTGTCCTTGTCCAGAAAGGAGATAAAGACATCATCAAAGTAGTCCATGTGACATCAGTGGGTTAGTTAGAGTGTTTTGAAGCATCGAAAATACATTTTGCTCCAAAAATAACCAAAACTCCGCCTTTATTCAGCATTGTATTGTCTTCCGGTTCTGTTGTGGATCCGCGTTCAGTGACGCCGCTGACGTAAGACGCTGCTGACGTGGCGGAGTTTTGGTTATTTTTGGACCAAAATGTATTTTCGATGCCCCGTACATACAACTACAATGGAGGGACAGAAAGCTCTCGGACTAAATCTAAAATATCTTAAACTGTGTCCCGAAGATGAATGCTTCGTGAATCACACAGTTTTTCACAGAAGCTTCTCATCAACGATGCTTCAGTCCATATATTGTTCGGTCTGACCTCAAATTCGCATCCGTTAATAAACTTCTAACACATTTCATGTTACATTATGGAGCCAGGATAATCTGAAGTTATAGTTTGTAGACGGATATACGCCACTAAGTTGATGCTGCGTACAGTTTTTTGTTTTGTACAAGCTTTGATAGAATATCTGTTGGAAACAGGACTAAATACGTTGTTTGTTTTCCTAAGTTACAGACACCGGCCCTGTTGGTTTTATTTAGTAAAGTAGTTTAATTTCCTGATAATTTACTCACCCCAATGCCATCCAAGATGTTCATGTCTTTCTCTGTCTTCTCAAGTTTTTTGAGGAAAACATTTCAGGATATTTCTGCACACAATGGACTTCAACAGTAACCAAATTGTTGAAGTCCAAACCAATCAATCGGCTCTGCACGACCCCAGCTGAGGAACAGGGTCTTATCTAGCGAAACCATCGCTCATTTTCAAAAATAAAAATAAAAATGTATATACTTTTTAACCGCAATTGTTCGTCTTGTGCTGGTCTGACGCGTCAAGCATTATGTAATCACGTTGTAAGGTCACGCTGGACGTAGGCGGAAGCACCGCCATTGTTTTAAACACCCAGGATACGCACTCGAAAGGACCATTTTAAACAATAAACTGACACAAAGACATAAATATGTCATTCAACATACAATACAATTTGAACGATCCTCCTTCTCCACGCTTGTAAACAATGGGGCGGTGGTTACGCCTACGTCCAGCGTGACCTTTCCAACAAATTGGTTACCGTTGAAGTCCATTGTGTGGAGAAAAATCCTAATATGTTATCCTCAAAAACGTTAATTTCTATTCCACTGAAGAAAGAAAGACATGAACATGTTGGATGGCATTGGTGCGAGTAAATTATCAGGACATTTTCATTTTGAGGTGAACTAATCCTTTAAAGACTGGGAGATGGAGTTCACTCAGTCTCTGTGTCTCTTGTTTTGCTAACAGAAACTGACGTTTAGTGTACTTGCATGGCTAACGTTATTTCAAAAGTCTGAGTTTGTTTACACACAGTTTAAATTAGCGTTAACTTTAAATCTGCGTGCAGCATTGATGTAATGGTAATTATAATACTCTTACAATACGCCGACAGCAAACATTAATTACCATTCTGAAACATCCTTCTGTAAGCGCGTTTGAGGAGATGGTTGTTTGTCTCCTGTCGTCGCCGACTCGGGTCTGAGTCCGGCTCGAACACATAACCAGATCTATCTCGTTTATCTCCCGGATAACACGTCCCTCAGCAGTGTCCATCATTACAGGTGTTTTATTGACCTTACGTGTGAGCATCAGCAACCCACAGCACTACAGCACACGATCCTAGTCACCTGTGGTTGGCCTGGCCGTGCGTCACTCAGAAAACAACAGGCCAATCAGAAGAGAGGCTCATGAATATTAATTAGACTGACCAAAATCGACCTGTTCTTGGCAGGGCTCCTGAGAAAGGAGCTGTAAACATATATTGAGATGGTTTTTGGTACTTATACCGCAAATATATATTCTTAAGGACATCAAAAATCCAGAAAGGTGTTCAATATGGGACCTTTAAAAAGCGTGTCATCAAACAAACATAATAAATTTGAATATGCACTTTATAATGCACATTTTCCATTTGCCAGAGAAACAAAATAGATCCCTGATGTTCACTGTGTCCTAACTAGTTCCTAAATAAAACTAACTTTAGCTGGACATTCTAGAGCTGCTGTAAAGTCTCTGTTACTGTAATCTCCTGTTATCACTGTAAAGCTGCTGTGAAACTCTATACTGTTAAAGCGCTGTATAGATGAAGCGCCTTGACTTGAGTGATGAGGTCTCTCGTGTGCATCTCTCAGACATCTCGGCGGACACGGCTCTCTCTCTGGACGGGTCTGGGCGTTTGGACTACGGGTTGAGTCAGAGCCGTAAGAGGGACGTGTTGTTGGGTCGAGCGCTGCGGGCCCCGGGCCGCCCCGTGCAGGAGTACAGCAGTCTGGAGCTGAAGTTTCGCACGCGCAGCGGATCTGGGACGCTTGTGCACGCTCAGGAGAGCTACAACTACACCAGCGTCAGGGTAAGAGTCAGGAGTTAAGCAACACACTGATCACACGGCTGACGATACGCTGCATCGACGCCACACGTTACATATCGAGATTACCTTTATTATAATACCTTTATTTTGACACTCTACACATCCTCACGTAACGGCGCATTTCCCACAGCACACATTTTCATTTACTAACCAAACATAAAAAAACGACTGTATATATAAAAATTATATATATATATAAAACATACTTTAAATTAGCTATAATTTTGTAAGTTACCTGTATTTTTTTTAGTTATTCTTACTTAATCAAAACAACCCAGCTGCAGTTTGATTGATATTACTTGGAATGCGCAATAAAAAAAAAAACATGATTTATGAAAATTAACAAGAACGGACTTATCTATTTTTGCAAATGAACAAATGACCTGTTCTGTTGTAAATGTCCCAATTGCGACAGGGTGTGCAATTTTCAAAGAGTTTAATTAAATGTTCATGTCATATATTTTGGTAGCATTTGTGAGTTAATAAAAATGTAACTGGTTGTGTAAGCCAACAATACATATTTGTATGGGTCAGAATTATCGATTTTTCTTTTATGCCAAAAATCATTCGGATTTTAAGTAAAGATCATGTTCCATGAAGATATTTAGTAAATTTCCTAAAATATATTCCTGTGAGTGGATGCTGCACAATCGTGAACATAAATGCACAACTTTAAAGGAGATTTCCTCAATGTTTCGATTTTTCTGCACCTCAGATTCCAGATCTTCAATAGTTGTGTCTCGACCAAATATTGTCCTATCCTAACACACCATACATCAATGACTAGCTTATTTATTCAGCTTTCAGATTATATATAATCTCAATTTCAAGAATTGACCCTTATGACTGGTTGTGTGGTCCAGGGTCACAGATATTATATGGTATCATGGTGAACTGTCCGATTGGCTCTCGGCCAGCTGAACTCGCTCGCCCTCCTCTCTCACTGCATCTGAATAGCGAGAGCTACTACTCAAACACACACAAACACAAGGACACACACACACACACACTCAGCGTAAATCACAGCACAGTGTCGCACATCTCAGATTTGGCAGGACTGAGTTTCCTTTTCCAGATTTTGTAGGTCTTTAAATCAGTTTTCCTCTCCGCTGCAGTTCTTCTTTTTTCGAACAAGATTATTTTTCCATTTCAGTAATGAATCCATCAGATTATCACATGACAGAAACGCAGTCCTGTTGCAAAACCTCGTGAGCTCGACTTTTTTTACCAGCTTTGGCATTATTGTCTCACTTGAATTGAATTAAGGCATCATAGATGCAAAGAGACAGTGCTATTTTATTATTAATTATACTATTATAGTATTCATTAATGTTTTGAATTAGCTTTTTTTATATGTTTAGATTTAATTTATAACAAGTTTAATTTAATTGCTTTATTTTATTTTTCAGTTGTAGTACATTTTAGAACTTCAGCTTGAACTTATTTAAATGATTATATTTAGTTTAATTGCTAATCATTTTGTTGTGTGTGGGCATCTCTCCTTTTTTTACATCTCTAGTTATCTTTATTATTATTTTTAGTTTTAGTAATTTTACAACTTGTTTCAGTTAGTTACCAAGGCAACATTTATCCATCTAATATTTGTATTTTGTTTTGCTTTATTTCCCCAAAAAAAGTTTTAGTAGTTTTAGTTTACAATAACAATACTGCTTACTAAGATCACTTATTTTTGTCTAATAAGTTTGTCTAAATTGCATGTGTGTTTTACTGAGAAGGCAATCCCAGAATGCACTGTGATGAGCTCAGTGGGGAAAAAAGGCAAAATAATAATAATTCATCATTAAAACACATTTTGATCCGTTTAGTTAAACCTGAGTTTGGAACAGAGCTGATGTGAATCTATTCAGACTGTAGAAATGCTGCAAGTTGCAACACATCATCCTGCTTTCTGTCTGAAATATACAAATAAAATACAAATAAATGTGAATTGAATTGTATTGAAATACTCACATTGCATTCATCGACTGTCTCTCTCTCTCGGTCTCAGTTGAAGAATGGCCTTCTCCAGTACGTGTCTGACGCCGGAGTCGCCGGGAAGGTGGAGAGGATTGTGGGAGATGTGGTTTTGTCTGACGGTCAGTGGCACACACTGTTGCTTCAGAGAAACGGATCATCCACCGTCCTGCGGATCGACCAGTCCAGCTCGAAAGTCATTCTGCACAACACGCAGGACTTCGGAGGGATCGACGTACACACACTGTCTCTCGGTGGCGTCCCGGCCCGAGCCACTCAGCAGAAAACCAGCCCGGGTCAGTTCCCATCAGTCCACATTCCGGATAACCTCTTATATTTATATATATTGATGTCTTAAAGGGATAGTTCACCCCAAAATATAAACTCTGTCAGTAATTACTCTCCCTCATGTTGTTCAACCCCGTAAGACTTTCGTTCATCTTCAGAACACAAATTAAGATATTTTTTATTAAATCTAAGAGCTGGATCACTCCTCCATAGGCTCCTTAAGGGATCGGAACTCGCCGGCCCAGAAAAGTTATTAAAGACATCGTTAAAATAGTCAGAGTGACGACAGTGGCTCAACCTTAAGTTTATCAAGCGATACGAATACTTTCTGTGCGCAAAAAACAAACAAAAATAACGACTTTATTCAACTATTCGTTTCCTTCTCTGTGGGCCTCGAGTGAGTTCACGTAGTGAACAGAGCAGCGCTTCTGGGTTGTACGTCACACACATCACACACACATGACCAGCGTCGGCCAATAGTGAGCCTACGTGTCGCGTACAACCCAGAAGCGTTGCGCTGTTAGACTACGTGAACACTACGTTATAACTCATCTTTGATCACCAAAATGACATATTTAAATGTTTTTTCCTTGAAAATTGTCTTCATGCCTCAAAATATCTTGAATGTAACTCGACACCCTTGCCTCATTTAGTATGCGCGGTTCTATGAATATGCAGATGAGCCCCGCCTCCACTCACTCAGCTCAGAGATCCACTGGTTGACGATCACACGTTGATCTGATTGGTTACAAGGTCGTTTGTGACGTCAGAAACACCAGCGATTTCAAACCGTGTTTTTGAGACTGTCTTTGGTTCACTGCAGTTTTAAGCAGGAAATACTCAGCAATGCTGTCGATTTATGAATTTGCCTGGCGTGAAAATAGCATTATGACATTAAAACACCAAACAACCAATAATCCCAGTAATATTTGTACTGTAAGCAGCTTTCAATAAAATGTAAATATTTTAATCTGCAGAACTGACAATGACATAATTCCATGTTAATTACGAACTAAACATATTTAGCAATGAGAAATGTCTGACTCGCAGGCGGCGTATGCGTCATAGTTTGGCGCAGTCCCTCAGATTTTCTGCATGAATCAAACCTCGGGAGTGTTTTTCCTCTACGAGTGAAAGTGACAGGAGAAAGTTCAGAGAAAGTGTGTGTGTTTGTGTGCTAACTAGGTTAGACAGAGGACTGCCAACGGGAAAAAATGCCTGAACTTTCCTCTGCAGGACTTGCACAGGGCAGAACTACTGTCCATTAAAAACACTTCAGATACTCACAGAGAGAAAAGACATGACATTTAGCCTGCGATAAGACTGGAATCTTTATTAGAGCTCCAGACAGGCTGTGCGAGATGTGCTCAGTCAGTCTCATAGGAAAGCTCAACTGTTTTGCTGAAGTCTCCTTCTCAGATGTTTTATCCTGAGAAAAAGTGTCTATAGTTTCTGAAGATATCACAATGTCTCAAATTTACCAAGATTCAAAGGTCTAAGATCTCAATATGAACATACTATTGACTCATTTGTCTGTCTCAGAGGTTTCATGAGAAAAAAGATCACCTGCGATTTGTTCTTATGTGGTCAAATTGAGCTGTTGGGTTGTAACCTACTTTTTTACTGGAATAAATCAAAATATCAAATAAAATTATCTTAAGGTAAACATATTTTGTGCACGTAAGGTCATGCCATTTCTGGATTCAAGGGCTGAAAGAGAGAGAACAAAAAATAGAATTGGGCCAATATGCTTTCCCCCTTTAATAAACAGAACCAAATGTTTTCGGTTTGAATGGGGCATAAATTCAATAAACATCAATTTACATTGTTGACTGTTCGTTGTTAGGCAACATGATAGTGCAGGTCTGAATCAGTGACATCAAGATTTTTCCCAGATGGCGTAGTCTTAAAAGGTTGCATTTTTGGCTTGCAGGATACTTATGTGGAAGAGAAGAGTCTGTTTCTCTTCCTGCTGATGTGGAAACGACATTTGTTGATGTGTTTCCCAGGGGGAGAATTTTGTTCTATGTTGGCCGATGCTACAGCAATCAGAAACCCAAACAAAATGTCTCCCTGTGTAGCGTTAAACTAAGCAATGTCCATTTCTTCAAGTCAATCTCATTTCTTTGTCATGTTGTGGAAGCGCTAGTCTCTCGCAGATTCACTCGCAGCGTACAATCTTGTGCAATTTGCATCTTATTTTGTACATAAATCTGGCCTCTTAGACAATTACGTCTTCAATTGGTTCAAAATGCGGCTGCTAGACTTTTAACAGGTACTCGTAAAAAACAGCATGTAACACCAATTTTAGTCTCACTTCATTGGTTGCCTGTGCAGTACAGAATTGATCTTAAATGATTGACTTTTGTATATAAAATGTTATATTGTTATATAGTATATTGTCTCTCAGATCAGTAAATCAGATGATCCTAGACATTCCAAGGACCAGATTGAAATTAAGGGGTGATCGGGCATTTGCAGTAGCAGCTCCAAAGCGCTGGAATAATCTACCTCTACATCTTAGACTGGCTCCTTCTTTAGGTTATTTTAAACGAAACCTGAAATTACATTTACTTGAATTAGCGTTTGGTTCCCTAGGCTAATTGGCAAGAGGCTCTTAACAGATGTTGCTAGTCATTGTTTGTTTGAAAGTACATTTTATTTGTGTAATTTAATAGTGCGATTGTACAGCACATTGGTCGACATTACATTGTTTTAATTGTGCTTTATAAATTAAAAATTTTGTCTGACCAACATAAAAAGTGATAATTTAGTAGCCGTTTAGTGGCAAGTACATCGGTTCCACTTTATTTCGATAGTCCACTTTAGACATTCTACTAATTATAAGTAATTTTGCAACTACATGTCAACTAACTCGCATTAGAGTATTAGTAGACTACAGTAGGTTATGGTTAGGTGTTAGGGTTCGGGTTAGTAGAATAAGTTGACTTGTAGTTGCAAATATACTTACAGTATAGTCTGTTGGGGGAGCATCAAAATAAAGAGTTAGCAGATATTAAGCATACAGTCTACTAATAATCTAAAGAAAGTTTGTTGACATGTAGTTGCAGTTACTTATAGTTAGTAGAATGTCTAAAGTGGACCATCGTGTTACCAGTACATCTAAAATATACTCTAACCATTTCTGAGTTTATTTGAGTTAATGTTCCTCTCCTTTTTTCTAGGTTTTGATGGGTGTTACGCCTATGTGAAATATAACGGAGAGATGCTCCCCTTCAGCGGTGTTCACGGGACCGTTTCCATCTCCAAGACTGATCCCTCTGTGAAGATCGGCTGTCGTGGCCCAAATCTATGCGATAGCAGTCCATGCTGGGATGGGTTGATGTGCGTAAACCAATGGTACACCTACCAGTGTGTCCCGCCGGGCGACTGTACCTCGAACCCTTGCCAACACGGTGGAAGCTGCGTTCCCGGTGTCCGTGGAGGCTTTTCCTGCACGTGTGAGGAGTTTTACACAGGAAGAGTATGCGAGAGCCTGGTGGCCTGTCTGGGAGTCCGGTGTCCACAGGGAACGGAGTGCAATCTGGGAGCAAATGGAGGATTTACCTGTAGTCCAAGCGCCACCACCGAAGAGATGGTTCTGCCAATCTGGGCGGTTCCTGCGATCGTGGGCAGCTGCGCGACCGTCTTAGCGCTGGTTGTTTTAAGTCTCATACTTTGCAACCACTGCAAGGGCCGTAAGAAAACCAAAGTGCCAAAAGATGAGAAGAAAACAGAGAAGAAGAAGAAGAAAAAGAAAAAGAAAGGCAGTGAGAATGTGGCGTTTGATGATCCGGATAACATCCCACCCTACGGAGACGACATGACTGTCCGGAAACAGCCTGAAGGAAACCCCAAACCTGATATCATTGAGCGGGAAAACCCTTACTTGATCTACGACGAAACCGATATTCCGCACAACAACGAAACCATTCCCAGCGCCCCGTGCGCCGGTCCGGAGGCCGACATGGAGCACTACGACATCGACAATGCCAGCAGCATTGCTCCATCAGATGCGGACATCATCCAACACTACAAACACTTCCGAAGCCACACTCCCAAGTTCTCCATTCAGCGCCACAGTCCTCTGGGATTTGCTCGTCAGTCCCCTCTTCCGTTGGGTGCTACTACTAGCTACACCTACCAGCCGAGCTACACCCAAGGGCTTCGCTCGACCCCGCTCAGCCATTCAGCTTGTCCTACGCCCAATCCCTTGTCCCGCCACAGCCCGGCTCCCTTTACCAAGCCATCCTCCTTCTACCGCAACACTCCCACTCGTGAACTCAACTTGGCAAGGCGTGACGGAAGCCCTCTCGACTTCCACGGAGACGTGTGCCAACCTGGTATGTTCAACTACGCCACACGTTTGGGTCGCCGCAGCAAGAGTCCTCAAACCATGGCTGGTCACGGATCTCGTCCCGGGAGCCGCCTGAAGCAACCCATCGAGCAAATCCCATTGGAAAGCGGCCCGCCTGTAGGGTTGTCCATAGAAGAGGTGGAACGCCTCAACACACCTCGACCCAGGAACCCTAGCATCTGTAGTGCGGATCACGGGCGCTCTTCGTCTGAGGAAGACTGCCGTCGACCACTCTCACGTGTCCGAAACCCTGCGGATGGCATCCCCGCTCCAGAATCCTCCTCCGAGAGCGACTCCCATGACTCCTTCACGTGCTCGGAGATGGAGTATGACCGGGAGAAACCCGTGTCCTACAGTTCTCGCATGCCTAAGCTTTCCCAGGTCAACGAATCGGACGCCGATGACGAGGACCACGGAGGGAGGCTCCGACCGAGGCGATACTCCAGTCGACGTGCCGAAGGAGGACCGGCCAGCGGTCACAACACACTCTCGGAGTATCAGCACCACACTTTACCCCACAAACTGGGCCAAGGGTCCAACAACTTCAACTGGGACAACCTACTGAACTGGGGTCCGGGGTTCACCCACTACGTGGACGTTTTTAAAGACTTAGCACTGCTACCCGAGAACTCTGCTGCTAAAGATATCGAAATGAAGAGCGGCGACGGCTCCATCACGATCCTGAACGAGGGCGAAGCCGAGCAGTACGTATGAGAAACACATCTCAGACTGGAGTCAGGAGCTGTGATAAAACATAATACTGATTGAGATATTTGATTAAGACGAACTTAAATGCAGCAAGGCAGAGCACTGATTTTGAAAGACGTGCACCGAACACCCAACACTGCTAGTGTCCATAGTTAAAAAATACAAATAGACAAATCTGGGCCTTAAACTGTATTTAGTCAAGCAAGTGCGCACACTAGGGGTTGCACAGACTCGTCGTCTCATTCTGACATTCGTTCATGTGTTGGGTCTCAGTTGACAAATTGCGTAACATGCAACGGTGCATCCCAGTTTATTTGCATGCAGTATCTTTGTACAGTATTGGCCAATTGTTTTTGTAATTTAGTGTAATAAAGTGAACCCAGAGCACTTTGTGCATTGTGAGTGAACCCCACTTGGTGCTGTGTACAACTGAGATTATCTAAACGTTGCATTTTCAATGCTGGATGCTGTATTGTGAGTCATTTATGTTAAGGTAAACAGTGATCATCTGACTAGTAAATGAATACCTGTGCAACCCCTAGTATAAACACACACAGCCTGGAAGAGGAAGACACTACCACGAACACACATATAAAAATAAATCAGTTCTGGTCCGTCTGTCCGTCTGTTCTGACTGAGATCAGAATGCACAAATAAAGTTGGTCATATTTAGGGGTCGTTGTGCCCCTCAGTGACTCTGGGCTCCGTCCAATTGGCTGATTTTCCTGTGTGTTAGTGCCTCGACCTCTAGGAATCAGATCCGAGAGCTCGGTGTGAAGAGCAGGGCCATATTTGGCTCCAGTTCTTCGTGCTCCAGCCAAAAGAGAAAGAAAAGCTCTGGAACCGTCCGCCAAGAACGGGTGTTTCTCATCCAGAATAACTGGCTGCCGTCTAAAACAACACAACCTCCAGATATGAGATTAATCAGGCCTCTGCCTTCTGGATATTTGAGGATTTACGTTTGGGAGCACGGACACTATGACTTTCTATGGTTGTTTGTATTGGTGTATTGCAGGATTCGTACAAACACACTTGACCCGTCTAACGCAATGCCCATCTGCTATGAGACTATGAACTTGTGTACATTTTGTATTAATAAGAAAGCTCTTTGGAAGTCAATGTTCTCTGTTGATATGTGTTTTTTGTTTTTGTTTTATTTTGCTCTATGTTTTTAAAAATGTACTGTTTCTACTTTTTTACTGTTTATTAACTTAAAGGTTCATCAGCGTTTTTATGGATATTTTTCATATGCTGGAAATGAGGTTCCTACTTTCAGCGGAAGATTGAACTTCTTATTTTTTACATTTGTTACTTATGTAACATCAGTATTTTCCACTATTTTGATAAAACTATAACATAATGTCTGATTTATACGTGTAAAAGCCAATAACAGAATAAAAAAAATATTTATTTAAAAATACTCGGTTTTCATTTCAGTTTTGATGTGGTGAGACTAAACTGACTAAAATCAGGTTGGATTGAAGGATGAAATTCAAGGAATTTAGTCATAAACAGCTCCTTTTGTGGACAGAAATGAATCTGTATGAATTGAATAAAACATTTTAAGGGTTTGGACAAAATTAAGCCCTGATGCAGGACAGAAAAACACAAGCGTGACTTAAAACTAGTCCGGAAAACCTTAGTATATGGTCGCGCAATCGATGTGGTTTGAACCACCTTGGTTCAACAATACAGGATTTTCATTAAAGATGTCAGTAATAACTTCTGCTGATTAATCCATTTTAGGGATTTTAAAATAGTCTTTGTTAAAGGGGTCATATAATGCCATTTTTGTACAAGCTAATATGATTCTTTAGAGTCTAAATTAAAAGTTTGTAATATACTTTAATTAAAAATTCTCATTAGTATTGTAAGAAAACACTTATTTTACCTGGTCAAAAACAGCTCTGTTTTCAGCACGCTGTTTCAGGGCATATGCCTTTAAATGATAATGAGCTTTGCTGACTCCGCCTCTCTGTTCTGTGCGTACACCGTTTGAACACAATAACACAATAACCATAACGCGTTGTTCAGTATAAACGTGGGATTATGCATTATATTGAGAACGTCATACATAGAAAACATGCCGTAATGAACCCTAAGTGTAAACCTTAGACGCATTCATTGTGAAGCGTGCAGCTAGCGATGTGCAAAGATTAATATAAATATTAATATAAAGTTTAATAAAACGTTACACTCACTTCAGTTCTTCTGGAGGTTCAGCAGGAACACGAATATCTCAACTCAGCCACTGCGTCTTCAGCAGTTCGGATTTAGGAACATTAAAATGACTGTGTTCGTTATTACACCCAAGAACAGAACACCACAATCGCTTAGAGCCATTCTGCTCATAGACAGTGCTCCAGCATATCAACAGTGACCGCGCCGGTCCGCGAGGACTATGATTGACAGCTTGCTCACGAGCGAGGGCGGCTCTGTGTTGAAACGCTGCTGTCAATCAACAATCGTGGGAGGGGCGTCCGATTTAGTGACGTCACAAAATCGAACGGCTCAATTTAAGGCAGGGGAAAACATATAAGGAGATTAAAAAAAAAACACTGGATGGATTTTTATCATTATATGATGGTTGTGTACAGACACTGCCAACACACATTTCAGTACAATCAACTTGTAAAAGTGCATGTACCATTATATGACCCCTTTAAAGAATCATTAGCCACAAACCAACCCAATCAGCTATGATGAGAATCATAACAAATTTTGAGTTGAAGTAAGAAAGTTTTTGAAAATTGAACAAAAAGACAAAGACTGTGATCTTAACGGCTTCAGTGAGGGAAAGAACTACAATCCCATGAAGCATTGCGAACAGCATAATTGATTTAAAATGGCTGAGAATAAAAAACTACTCGTTTGCGAACGTTGATTATATGTATGAAAACATATTTTAAGTTGATAGAAAATATGCATATGTATATACAAACGTTTCAGTATTTTGAGCGTGTCGAGAGATCGACATTCAACATTAAATTGGCAGTGCTTCATGCAAATGGGCGGAGCTAAAGAGCTATTTTGTTGCTTTTGGTGTAATTTTCCGTACAGCATCATGGGTAATGTAGTTTTTTCTCCACGAATACTGCTTTTAAATATGTTTATTTTAAATATAAGTTGAAATGATGAGGGCTGAGCGCTTCAGCAGAATCAAATCAACATCCTTTAGGTTTAGGAGTCCTTAAAGGTTTATGAGGTATCCTTCAAAATCAATTTTCCTATAGAGATAATGAATAGAGTTTTTACTTCCGGAACCGGTGACAAAATTGATTTTTCCCAAAATAGAGAAATTCAGTTTTTTTTTTTGGAAATTAAGAAATGTGGCAAAAAGAGACACGTTTCAAACTAATAGTTATTTCAAGTGAGAAAGATTGTAGAAAGTGAGCAACAGCTCCTGAAAGCGCTGGGGTTTTGTTTACAACAGCAACACACACAGCTGAATTCGCACAAACTTACAGGAACTGACTGTGAATAAACAATCACACATTCCATAAACCAGTGTGTCGCCGATGCCAAAGCTGCGGTTCTCAAGTGAAATCGGGCGACTTTAAGACTGTAGCTGCGGGTGGATGTTTTTCTGTGGTTTGAAGATTTAACAACCATGAATTTGATCAAATTTATATATTTGTATCGTCCAACGTATGATTTCAATTCAAAGTGTAATCAATCTGTTTCTATTCTACAAAACTGATGCTATGGTCACATCGATTCTCTTCAACGCTTTGAATGTATTTTTAACACTGCAATTTGAATGCTTCTGCAACATAAAAATGATAAATGCATAATTTAAAGTCACTTAATGCGTCACTCAAACCTAAAATCCCTCTTCTGTAATGTCAAGCATCATAAAAGCGTTTCGCTCATGAAGTGTGTGAGCCTTATAAAAACGTTCCGGTGGAGTTTATTAAGTCAAAAGGTAAATGTGTGTGTGTTCGTCAGACGCTTTTATGAGAGAATCTTTCAGGATGGTTTCAGAACGTTATTTGACACTGTTTGCACACACCCTGGACTCTCTCTGGAACGTTGTGAAGTCTTTATCCGTCCGATTCCCACAATCTGGCTGACAATTCC
>CM060604.1:2518384-2520884 GCA_030578255.1 Tiaroga cobitis
CAGAAAAAGGTAAATTTAAACCTTTTATATTTTCTCTAACCTTACATAACAGAGGTTCTATTGCAATAGAGTACAACATACCCGACAAAGGACAACCTTGTCTTACACCTCTTTCCACTTTAAAAGGAGCACATAAGCCACCGTTAACCTTAAGAATACTTTCAATATCATTATATAAAACCTTAATTTTTCCCACAAAATCTTTAGTAAAACCAAAAGCCTCTAGAGTTTTTAAAAGATATTGGTGTTCAACCCTATCGAAGGCCTTCTCCTGATCTAAAGAGATTAGGCCAACATCAAACTCCTTCATTTTAGTCAGGTCAAAAATATCGCGGATGAACGATATATTATCAAAAATAGACCTCTCCGGGATACAATATGTTTGGTCAGAGTGAATCACTTGCTCTTAAACCCCTGCAAGTCTATTAGCAAGGGCTTTAGAGAGTATCTTATAGTCACTACACAGCACTGACACTGGTTTCCAACATTTAATTTCTGTGAGGTCTCCTTTTTTTGGTAGAAGGGTAAGGACAGCTCTACGACAGCTCAACGGCAAATGACCATTTGTAAAACTGTCATTTAAAACCTCAAGCAAATCTTCCCCCACCACGGACCAGAAAGCTTTAAAAAACTCGACAGTAAGACCATCTATACCTGGGGCCTTCCCAAGTGCCATACTCTGGAGCGCTTTTTCCAGCTCTTCCAGGCGCAGCGCACCACTCAGATCCCCATTAGACTCAATAGAAACTTGAGGTAGTTTTTTTAAAAAGGAATTACTTATATTTTGTTCTTCTTTTAGCTCATTTTTATATAACTCTTTATAAAAACTAAAAATTATTTTGCGAATTTCATTAACATCAGTCAACATTCTCCCAGAGCCAGATCGCAATGAATGAAAACATCGTTTTTGACCATTCTTTTTCTCCAGGCCAAAAAAAAACTTAGATGGTACATCCATTTGGTCCACGTTTTGAAAACGTGACCTAATCAAAGCACCTTTTGCTTTCGTCTCCAATAAATCATCCAAGTTGGATTTTTTCTCTGAAATACCCCCTCATAAAAGTCCAGTGTCCATTAGACTCTAACTGCTCTTGCAATTGTACAATTTCCATCTCTAAAACTTTCATGGACCTGTCTATATTTGCAGTAACATTTTTTTGTATACTGTTGACTTAATTGCTTAATTTGGGCTTTTCCATAGTCCCACCACTGTTGTACTGAGCTAAACGTTGACTTCGAGTCTCTAAAATCCTTCCAAAGAAATTCAAAAATATCTTTAAAATCTTTATCATTTAAAAGAGCATTATTAAAGTGCCAGTATGCACTCTGTGGTTTTACAAAGCTCAAAAAAACAGAACATTGAACCATACAGTGGTCAGAGAAAGAAACCGGGAAAATACTACAACTTCTAAAAACATTACTCTGATGACTATAACAATATAATCTGTCTAACCGTGCCATAGACACAATCTTATCTCGAACATGAGTCCATGTATATTGTCTACAATCTCTATGAAAAGTCCTCCATATATCACTGAGTTCATGTGTGTTAATAAGTTGTATAAGCCTTTTACGTGACAACATGTGAGGTTCAAGGTAATTTCTATCCATGTTTTTTTCAGTACAATTAAAATCACCACCAAGAATTAAAATATCATCATTAGTACACTTTTGTAAAGCCAAACATAAGGAGTCTAAAAAAAGTATTCTATCTGTAGTTGCAGTAGGAGCATATACACACATAAAAACAAACACTTGATTCTCAACAACAGCCCTAATTTTTAAAATTCTTCCTTTTATAATCTCATCCACTTCGTAAGAAACAGGGGTGAAATTTTTAGAGAAAAGAACAGCAACTCCAGCGCTAAGTGAATTATTATGACTCAAAACGGAAAGCCCATCCCATTCCATGGCCCAATTTACTTCATTTTGTACGTCACTATGGGTCTCCTGAAGTAACACAACATCAAAATGTTTTTGTTTAACCAACTCATACATCTCCGCTCTTTTTTTGCTATCCCTTACACCATTCACATTCAGGGATGCAATATTGATGTTACTCATGCTTGACAATATAACCAACAACAAAAAGCCCCATACAAGCATTACAGCAGGGACCATGGAATTCACCATTTTAAACACCATCATTGCTGCCTACCTCCATGCTAATTTTTCTTACAATTTTCTTCAGTCGGTACACCTCTCTACCAGTAAAACACCCCTCGCTCATTAAAGCCCGCGACCTTTCCACCAATAACTGAGCATTCGGGAAATGATTTTCAACATTTACATTCCGCTTATTTTTCGTAATTCTCAGAAACTGTTTGATGTTTTGAGCATCATAACCCCGAATACAATAATCCGACTGAGAATAAACACTACTAGAATCAGATGAATCTTCATCACTTTCCTCTCCATTTGACAACTCAATTGTACCTACTTTTTTTACCATCTTTGAGCTAACATCACCTTTCATCTTTCTTTTCAAACCACTGTATCT
>CM060604.1:2525884-2543384 GCA_030578255.1 Tiaroga cobitis
GACATATCCATATATGAGTTTACACACCTCGTTTACTATGCATGTACTCATCTGCATATCATTTGCATATTCATGTTCATCCGCGTGATTCCATGTTTAAATGAGACATTAGGAAAATACGAGATACGAGATGTGTCACATAACATTGCTAAAAATCATTTAGTAGCCGATCCTTGCCTTGTTATGGAATAAATAAATCAAATAGTATAAAATACATTTCAGAGAAAGACTTGATTTAACTGGCCTAGAATCAGCATAACTCTGTTCACAACATTACAGCTGCCGAGCAAGACAACAAAAACATGCTCTAAGAACCTTTTTATAATGTTTCCATTAAGTTATGAAAACGTGAACATTCCAAAAGTCCGGTTTTTTAAAAGCATCTCTTGGTTTGTGAGCATTAAGGAAACGTTCCACAAACATCCAACTAGAAAAACACGTTCCATGAATGATGTATAAATAATGTTTTAGGTTCTGAACATTGAATGAACGTTCTATTAATGTTCACCGTGTGATATTCTGTCATATTCCATATCTCGTCCTTCAGGAGATTTCTGTATTTCAGAAAAATTTTGTCTGTATTTTGTCAGTTTCGCTCGGCGTTTATATCAGGGGTATTTGAGCAGTTCTTCTCTCTCTCTCTCTCTCTCTCTCTCTCTCTCTCTCTCTCTCTCTCTCTCTCTCTCTCTCTCTCTCTCTGCCCCCCCCCTCTCTCTCTCTGTCTCTCTCTCTCTCTGTCTATCTCTCTATCTCTCTCTCTCTCTGTCTATCTCTCTCTCTCTCTCTCTCTGCCCCCCCCTCTCTCTCTCTCTCTCTCTCTCTCTCTCTCTCTCTCTCTCTCTCTCTCTCTCTCTCTCTGTCTATCTCTCTCTCTCTCTCTCTCTCTCTCTCTCGGTTCTGTTGGTTTTGTCGGAGGCCACACACTGCGGTCCACAGTCTTCCTCAGTTCTGGAGCCGGACCTGAGAGCCGACAGCTGGAAACACTCACTGAACTCACGGATTTACAGATTCATGACAGGATCCCAATAAAACTCTCTCTCTCTTCAGCTCTTTCTGCATCTCTCTCGCTCACACATGCCTTTTAATGAAGGAAACCCAATATGAGTCTCTGCTTTATCAGGCGCTGAGGAGGTCTTACATTACAGCTTTATGCTCTACAACCTGAACAAACGCAAACAGCCTTCAGGAGCATTTTACTGTACTATTGCCACATATTTACAACGTGACGGGGGTTTTTATCTATGAGGAATGAGTTGTCTGTGATATCTGTCAGTTTAATCTTATAATCTCCTCTTGTGATTCTTTGGATGTGTTTGAAGGCATATTAAACGCATAATTGCATGCAATATAGCCTATATGCGAAATTAATCAATGTTAATATATCTATGTTTTTGTTTTCATGTTTATTCCTGTCTCATGTGTTCTACACTGATTCAGACGTGATTTGCCTGTAATCGCCTGCAGTCTTCAACACACCGTCACGTTCCCCGATTCACGGGAGAGTTTAATAAACTCTTGCATGATTCTGCGTGAGATTGATGCATTATTGGTCATCTCGAGCGCTCGCTCCTCCAGTTCCAGCACCGGATCAGATTCTGCTTTCTTTGGATGAGACTCAACACACATCCACACAGTGCGCCGCTTTTCTCTTTTATATTCGAATGCTCAATAAAATAAGAACATTGTCAAGGAATTTACACACAAATACATCTGTGACCCTGAACCACAAAACCAGTCACATGGGTCAGTTTTAAAAAAAAATTGTCTGAATAAATAAGCTTGTCATTGATGTATGGTGTGTTAGGACAGGACAGTAGCTTTCATGAGGCACACATGCAAGGTCTCTCGCTCCCTCTCTGCCATGCTCTCTCACCTTCACTTTCTCCTCACAATCATGACGTAGATCCACAGCTAGATCAATGAGTATAGAAGCACAATGACCTCCGATTGAAGTGTCACAAAATTCTGAAATGATCGTACATTATGGAATTTTTTTTCATTATTGATCGTACATCGTACAGAGGTCAAATTTATCGTACAAATACGATAATTATCGTACGTCTGGCAACACTGATACCACGTGACGTGCTGAACGTTCCAGTGTGGAACTACTTTGAACTTGAGCGACGCATTTTTAGAACGAAACGAGTGTTAACGTCAAACCATCATCATCACACATCATGTTTACACTGAACAAACAAAAGCAAAACAAACGCGTTCTGTGTGAACGGCAACATCCGACCCAGAAGCGATGTGTAGTTTTATGTGGAACGCACAGCAGACTCGGTCTAAACATGCAAACGCACACAGGAAAGTGTCTATTTCCAGCTTTAACTGCCGTTTTGAAATAAGTAATAAGTAGGCCTAGGCTATATATTTGTATTGAGCATTTCTCTCACCTCATCTGCCATCTTTAAGGGATTGTTTCCACTGGGGTTTTTGCAATGCATTCTGGGATTGGCTACTCTGTTAAAGGTATTTGCAGATTTGGCCAAATAAAAGTGTGTTAAAAGTGTGCAGCTTCATGCAGTGAAGTGAGTGTGTTAACAACGCCAAAGACATGGATTCAGTTCCCAGTGAATATTTCGTTTTAATTGTGTGATGCAATTGTTTTGGCAATTCAAGTGTAAAAAATATGTTTCATGCCAGAAAAGTAGGCTACCTTAAAACTGAAACTAAATGCATGAACTGATCAAATGTAGATGTTGAATGCAAATGCATGAAACGTAAATTAGGCGGATGTGTATGATCTCTTATAATAGCCTAATATTTATAGTGTTTATACAGTTCACTGATTTTGGTGAGTGTGAATGTTGTGTTATTGTGTTGTAAGTAACTGTATTTGCGCAGAGTAGGTTTCAGGCCTCAGTGTGTGTGTGTGTGAGTGTGTGAGTGTGTGTGCGTGCGTGCGTGTGTGAGTGTGTGTGAGTGAGTGTGTGTGTTTGCGTGCGTGCGCGTGCGTGCGTGCGCGCGTGCGTGTGTGTGTGTGTGTGTGTGTGTGAGTGAGTGAGTGAGTGTGCGTGCGTGCGTGCGTGCGTGCGTGCGTGCGTGTGTGTGTGCGTGTGTGTGTGTGTGTGTGTGAGTGAGTGTGCGTGCGTGCGTGCGTGCGTGCGTGTGTGTGTGTGTTGTCAGAGTGAATCATGTCAGTGGGGAAACAGAAAGACTAAACTGAGGTCAGTCATTTTCTGGAGGAAAAAAAAATAAAACAATAAACTCGTTCAAAGGGTCTTTGAGAATATGAAATTTGAACATTCATTCTGCTTGGATTGGCCAGATTTCAGTCCGCTGTGAAACGTTGAACTGTTTTAAATCCAGCTTCATGTCTGCAGAGCGTGTCGACCCCAGTGAGGCTCAGATGAAGAGTTTATCCCCCCGTCAGTCACACTGATGAAGACTGACGCTACTCTTCCTCCTCTCAGTGCTCCTCTCAGAACTCTACTGAACTCAAACAAACTACATCCAGTCTGGATTGAGTGTAAAAATGGCACTGCTGTCTTCTGTAGAGCTGCTTTATAGTTTGAATTTAATTTGTTTGAAAACTGATGATATTTGCAAATTTGACACTGTCAATAAACTGTATTGAATTTGTTTAATAATTAATGAAATTATACCATTCACACTAATGAACTGAATCGAATTTGTTTTATAATTAATGAAATTTGCACCATTCACACTATTAAACTGAATTTAATTTGTTTCATAATTCGTTAAATTTACACTATTCGCACTACTGAACTGAATTGAATTTGATTTATAATTAATGATATTTGCAACATTGACTAATGAACTGAATCGAATTTGTTTCATAATTAATGAAATTTGCTCCATTCACACATTTAAACTGAATTGTTTTTAATAATTAATGAAATTTGCACCATTGACACTAATGAACTGAATTGAATTTGTTTCATAATTAATGAAATTTGTACCATTCACACTATTAAACTGAATTGAATTTGTTTTATAATTGAAGATATTTGCAAAATTGACACTTATGAAATGAATAAAATTTGTTTCATAATTAATTAAATTAGCTCAGCTCTATTCACACTATTGAACTGAATTGAATTTGTTTTATAATTGATATTTACAACATTGACACTTATGAAATTAATATAATTTGTTTCATAATGAAATTTGCAACATTCACACTATTGAACTGAATTGAATTTGTTTAATAATTTATGATATTTGCAACATTGAAACTAATGAACTGAATAGAATTTGTTTCATAATTAATGAACTTTGCACCATTCACCCTACTGTACTGAATTTAATTTGTTTCATAATTGACTACATTTGCAACATTGACACTGAATTGAATTAGTTTCATAATTGATTCAATTTGCCCATTCACACTATTGTACTGAATTGAATTTGTCTCATAATAAATGATATTTGCAACGCTGTTTATCCCTGTTGAAGCTGTGAAACACTCTGTATTGAATAAAGTGCTGTAGAAATAATTCTAACTCCGCAGTGATGTCAACATGAACTGAGTGATTCTCGTCAGATGATCTGAGCGGCTCCTGGGACTCATTCCCAGTGACATGCCAGTGGCGGCTCCTGCCAGCCAGCTGTAGATTGAACCCCCACTCCTCATTCGGGTCAGTTTTTGTTTAATGGGAATCATCTGAGACTGATGTGAATGAAAGACGTTTGTGTGTGTTTGTGTCCGCGGTTCGGACAGCGATGGAACTTCAGTCTCCGAGCCGCTGCACTGGAAGTCAGGAAGTGTGGGAGCAGTTTCTCGGATCCTGTTCCACAATAGCTGGAAGTGTGTGTGCTGGTGTTTAAACGGGAGAGCAGGAATGAAACACCCTCAGAACGAGAACACGATAAATGACCTTCTCTCAGTGTGAACCTGCGGATGCTGCTCACACACACACACACACACATGATTCTCCGGAGACTAAAAAACATCACAGCGGTCAGAACATTTACATAACAGAATAGAAGTCCCATCCAAACACACTGACAGCACACACACACACACACACACACACACACACACACACGCACACACACACACACACACACAATCCCACACAATCACTAACTAACATCATTCATCATCCTAATTGACTTTCATTCATTTTAAATAAACACTGCTCTGTTAGAAAAAGAGTGAATTAATTTGACGTATTTCTATATTTTATTACACATTATTAAAACTCTCATATTGATTTTGTTATTTTCCTGTTTGATAATGTAAAGCTACTTTGAAACAATCTGTACAGTATAAAGTGCAATACAATATATTTTTGGAAACACTGCTCCCTTGAACAGCGTCAGTAGCTGCTGCTTGTTTGTGGTGTCACTCACTACTTCTTCAAAAGAGAAGCTTGACTTAAGTTGAACCAGTTTACACACACACACACACACAGAAAACGGTCAGTTCATCAGCACTGTGGTGGTCACGTCCCGATCCCTCGATACACACATTCAAGTGAAGAAACAAAGCTAACGTTTGGAAGTCGCTTCACCAGCACTGGATTATAGATGTGTTTTGGTTTGAACCTTGAACATGTTGAATAGTAAATAATATCAGACAGATGTCCATGTGTGTGTGTGTGGATGGATATTAGAGGATAATCGGTTCTGTTTTTCCCTTCATCTTATCATGTCTTCTCCTCCTGTCCGTCTCTTTCTGTCTGTCTGTGTGTGTGTGTGTGTGTGTGTGTGTGTGTGTGGTTTGAGTATCGGGGGTCTGCGGTTCATCCATGGCCTTGGATTCAGGGCCGAACGTTGGATGTGGAAATTCCTCACGTCAAGAAGCTTCAGCTGCGCCGAACTCATTCACGGGGAGTATTTGTAGATGTCCAGTTCATTTCAAACACACCTGTGCGTTGTTGTAAAACGCATTATGAATATTTACTTTCGCATGCACATTTACAAAAACAAAAGTGTAGAGTTTGAAGGATGGCTCGAGACTGTCATGTGTGTGTGATGAGAGGGAAACGGCTGGTAAAGAGCTTTAGGCGTTGTGTGTGTGGATGCTTGCTGTCATAAACAGGCCTCTAGTAGCGTCAGGAGTTCTGAACACTACATTTTCTGACAGGAGTGTAAATCCTGAGAGGTCCAGCTTGACAAATTATTAGTATTTTCACTGAATATATTTTCATGTGTGTCAGTTGTGTGAGTGATACTGTGGCAGTTGAGTGAAACTGTTTTTTTTTAACATACTAGGGAAGTATCTGATTTCACACAGCGATACTGAATCAGTGTTTTAGTGGAGACAGTGTGTAGCGTTCAGTGTGTAGTGTGCAGTGTGTTGTGTGCAGTGTGTAGTGTGCATTATGTTGTGTGCAGTGTATAGTGTGCAGTGTGTAGCATGCAGTGTATAGTGTGCAGTGTGTAGCGTGTTGTCTGCAGTGTATAGTGTGCAGTGTGTTGTGTGCAGTGTGTAGCGTGTTGTCTGCAGTGTATAGTGTGTAGTGTGTAGCATGCAGTGTATAGTGTGCAGTGTGTAGCGTGTTGTCTGCAGTGTATAGTGTGCAGTGTGTTGTCTGCAGTGTGTAGTGTGCAGTGTGCAGTGTGTTGTCTGCAGTGTATAGTGTGCAGTGTGTTGTGTGCAGTGTATAGTGTGCAGTGTGTTGTCTGCAGTGTGTAGTGTGCAGTGTGCAGTGTGTTGTCTGCAGTGTATAGTGTGCAGTGTGTAGTGTGCAGTGTGTTGTCTGCAGTGTATAGTGTGCAGTGTGTTGTGTGCAGTGTATAGTGTGCAGTGTGTTGTGTGCAGTGTGTAGTGTGCAGTGTGTAGCATGCAGTGTATAGTGTGTAGTGTGCAGTGTGTAGCATGCAGTGTATAGTGTGTAGTGTGCAGTGTGTAGTGTGCAGTGTTTAGTGTGCAGTGTGTTGTGTGCAGTGTGTAGTGTGCAGTGTGTAGTGTGTAGTGTATAGTGTGCAGTGTGTTGTGTGCAGTGTATAGTGTGTAGTGTGCAGTGTGTAACATGCAGTGTATAGTGTGTAGTGTGTAGTGTGCAGTGTGTAGTGTGCAGTGTTTAGTGTGCAGTGTGTTGTGTGCAGTGTATAGTGTGTAGTGTGCAGTGTGTAGCATGCAGTGTATAGTGTGTAGTGTGCAGTGTTTAGTGTGTAGTGTGTTGTGTGCAGTGTGTAGTGTATAGTGTGCAGTGTTTAGTGTGCAGTGTGTTGTGTGCAGTGTGTAGTGTATAGTGTGTAGTGTGCAGTGTGTTGTGTGCAGTGTGTAGTGTATAGTGTGTAGTGTGCAGTGTGTTGTGTGCATTGTGTAGTGTATAGTGTGTAGTGTGCAGTGTGTTGTGTGCAGTGTGTAGCATGCAGTGTATAGTGTGTAGTGTGCAGTGTTTAGTGTGTTGTGTGCAGTGTGTAGTGTGTAGTGTGTAGTGTGTTGTGTGCAGTGTGTAGTGTATAGTGTGTAGTGTGTTGTGTGCAGTGTGTAGTGTATAGTGTGTAGTGTGCAGTGTGTTGTGTGCAGTGTGTAGTGTATAGTGTGTTGTGTGCAGTGTGTAGTGTGCAGTGTGTTGTGTGCAGTGTGTAGTGTGTAGTGTGTTGTGTGCAGTGTGTAGTGTATAGTGTGTAGTGTGTTGTGTGCAGTGTGTAGTGTATAGTGTGTAGTGTGCAGTGTGTTGTGTGCAGTGTGTAGTGTATAGTGTGTAGTGTGTAGTGTGTTGTGTGCAGTGTGTAGTGTATAGTGTGTAGTGTATAGTGTGTTGTGTGTAGTGTGTAGTGTGTTGTGTGCAGTGTGTAGTGTATAGTGTGTAGTGTGTTGTGTGCAGTGTGTAGTGTATAGTGTGTAGTGTGCAGTGTGTTGTGTGCAGTGTGTAGTGTATAGTGTGTTGTGTGCAGTGTGTAGTGTGCAGTGTGTTGTGTGCAGTGTGTAGTGTGTTGTGTGCAGTGTGTAGTGTATAGTGTGTAGTGTGTTGTGTGCAGTGTGTAGTGTATAGTGTGTAGTGTGCAGTGTGTTGTGTGCAGTGTGTAGTGTATAGTGTGTAGTGTGTAGTGTGTTGTGTGCAGTGTAGTGTATAGTGTATAGTGTGTTGTGTGCAGTGTGTAGTGTATAGTGTGTAGTGTGTAGTGTGCAGTGTGTTGTGTGCAGTCTGTAGTGTGTAGTGTTTAGTGTGCAGCGTGGAGGTATGAAAGGATTCCAGCGGAGTAGTGTGTATGTATGTGTGTGTGTGTGTGTGTTCAGTGATAACAGCAGTTAGAGGAGTGTCTCGATAAGGTTCTCCAGATGATAAACTCAAGGAGCTTCAGACACTCTGAGGGCCGTTTTCCATCTGCCCTGGAAACACAACCCATGGAATCTCCAAATCCCCCAAACCGGTCCGATAGTGAGTTGTGGGCGTCTCCAGAGGAAAGAAAAGCGACTCGCTCCGCAGTGAATCATCTGCCAGGATCATCAAGCTCGTCATGTTTTACAGCAGAAATAAGATTTCTCTGCCGCCGTGGGGATTACAGACGCGGATCTGTAACTCTAGGTAGAGTATGAGCAGGAAATGATGTGGCATTAAACACAAAACTGCTTCCTGTGTGACGATCAGGGAGGACAGCAGAACTTCATCTGCTCATAAAGCACATAAAACTACATGTGATCAGTGATGGAGAGAGTTTCAGAGATTATAGTCTGAGTTTGTTTGATGAACTCCAGGAAACACACCAGGACGACACACAAAGACGTTATTACACAAAACGCAGAGACTAAATTTTTGATAAGATAATTTATTAAAGCTTGTTAAAATGGACACTTTTTGGGTGTGAGCAAAAACGCGCTGTTTCTGTGTGTGTCCCTTTAAATGCAAATGAGCTTTAGCTCCGCCTCCGTTCAGAAGCCTTTACACGAGCTTCAAAACAAGCCAATCTCACTGATCCAGAATCAGGAATAAGTGCAGGCTTACGGAGAGACTCAGGGAGAGCTTCACTTTTACACGTTTCTGAATGTTAGCGGAGACATTTCTGTAGTTGTTGTGGAGTTACACTGCCTGGGAAAACACAGACGGACTTCCGGCAAATTTGAGATTTGCTCTGCAAGTCAGTCCTGCCAAGAGCCCATTCAAGCCTACTTCCAATTTTTCCAAAGCGAGACGCCAATAACAAACAATGAGGCGGGCGTTACACGATGACGATCGCTCTGATTGGTTTTAGGTCTATCCAAGAGGCATTTGAGCGACGTCCGTTGGTGACGCCCCTTTGCAAATGGGCTGTGAATGAACCTTCCCCAGACCCACTCTCGGTTACAACTTTTTTTTTGTATTCATGAACAGCATTTATGTATTTCCGAACAAAACTTCAGATTTAGATGTTCGTCTTATATTTTTTTAAATGTGCTACTTTTTCAGAAGGTTGAGAGAACATTCAAAAGTAAAGTTACAGTCAGCAAAGCATTTTCCTTTAGCTAGACACATGCTTCGATCTGAGTATTTCAGTTCTGCACTTTCAATCCGATCAAATCAAATTCAAATCAATTGAAGTGTTTACATGAAAGCTTTTCAAACCGATTGAGGCATCAATACAATTACAAGCAGATTATTTAGAAGAAACAACTTAAATGAGGAAATCTAAATTATTACCGGTACTATTTTTTGCAGTTGTAGTTGTACATGCCAGTCTGATTAACGCATGATCATTTTAATATTTACTTTCCTCAACTAAACTTTCCCATCCCAGCGCCGAGCCGAGGATGTTCCTGGCTGAAAGCGTGTGTAAGTGTGTGTTCATCAGCGATATCCAGCTCATTTTCTCCGTCTCACACACATGACTGCTCCTGTTGTGCTGAGCTTCTTCAATCCTCTCAGCTGTAGATGAGCGTCCGAGAGCAGGAACAATGTCTAATCTCTGTTCTGTGGCTTTGAACTCGCTGGAAAACAAGATCCACAGGCCGATTCTCACACTGACTGAATGTGGAGACAAAGACGTCCAGCCGAGAGCTCGTCAACTGCAGGACGGAGGATTAATTAGCTCGAGTTGTTCAGAGACGGACACACAACCGGCATTAACACACACTCATTACTATTCCACACGCAGGGATACTTTCACAACTCCTCGTTACAAGCATCTCTGTATCTAATATTTTAAGTTGTTTTCATGGAACACTAACTTACTGCTTACTGTTATGTTTTGTAACAGGCCTACTGTGTGAATCCGCATGCACACATAAACATCTGAGAAAACACTGTGGTTTATTCACTCGGTTTATTCGCATTGCATTGTGGGATGCAGTGCTCTGATAAACTGCATGTTTGGCAAGTGCAGCAGAACATCTGGGTATTTCATATATATACAGTCACACACTGCCAAATGAGCAAGTATTTAAACATTTTTAACCCTATAAATTCTAGCATATTTCATAAATAATATATAAGCTTGTTTTTGTCACAGAATAAAAAATAAAAACGGTAATTGTGTCTTTTTATCTCAGAATTGCGTGATATAAAGTCAGAATTGTGTGATATAAAGTCGCAATTGCAAGTTATAAAGTCAGAATTGCGTGATATAAGTCAGAATTGCGTGATATAAAGTCAGAATTGCGTGATATAAAGTCAGAATTGCGTGATATAAAGTCGCAATTGCAAGTTATAAAGTCAGAATTGCGTGATATAAAGTCAGAATTGCGTGATATAAAGTCGCAATTGCAAGTTATAAAGTCAGAATTGCGTGATATAAAGTCAGAATTGCGTGATATAAAGTCAGAATTGCGTGATATAAAGTCAGAATTGCGTGATATAAAGTCGCAATTGCAAGTTATAAAGTCAGAATTGCGTGATATAAAGTCAGAATTGCGTGATATAAAGTCGCAATTGCAAGTTATAAAGTCAGAATTGCGTGATATAAAGTCAGAATTGCGTGATATAAAGTCAGAATTGCGTGATATAAAGTCAGAATTGCGTGATATAAATTCGCAATTGCAAGTTATAAAGTCAGAATTGCGTGATATAAAGTCAGAATTGCGTGATATAAAGTCAGAATTGCGTGATATAAAGTCAGAATTGCGTGATATAAAGTCGCAATTGCAAGTTATAAAGTCAGAATTGCGTGATATAAAGTAAGAATTGCGTGATATAAAGTCAGAATTGCGAGATATAAAGTCAGAATTGCGTGATATAAAGTCAGAATTGCGTGATATAAAGTCAGAATTGCGTGATATAAAGTCAGAATTGCGTGATATAAAGTCAGAATTGCGTGATATAAAGTCAGAATTGCGTGATATAAAGTCAGAATTGCGTGATATAAAGTCAGAATTGCGTGATATAAAGTCGCAATTGCAAGTTATAAAGTCAGAATTGCGTGATATAAAGTCAGAATTGCGTGATATAAAGTCACAATTGCAAGTTATATAGTCAGAATTGCGTGATATAAAGTCAGAATTGCGTGATATAAAGTCAGAATTGCGTGATATAAAGTCACAATTGCAAGTTATAAAGTCAGAATTGCATGATATAAAGTCGCAATTGCAAGTTATAAAGTCAGAATTGCGTGATATAAAGTCAGAATTGCGTGATATAAAGTCAGAATTGTGTGATATAAAGTCGCAATTGCAAGTTATAAAGTCAGAATTGCGTGATATAAAGTCAGAATTGCGTGATATAAAGTCAGAATTGCGTGATATAAAGTCAGAATTGCGTGATATAAAGTCAGAATTGCGTGATAAAGTCGCAATTGCAAGTTATAAAGTCAGAATTGCGTGATATAAAGTCAGAATTGCGTGATATAAAGTCAGAATTGCGTGATATAAAGTCGCAATTGCAAGTTATATAGTCAGAATTGCGTGATATAAAGTCAGAATTGCGTGATATAAAGTCAGAATTGCGTGATATAAAGTCAGAATTGCATGATATAAAGTCGCAATTGCAAGTTATAAAGTCAGAATTGCGTGATATAAAGTAAGAATTGCGTGATATAAAGTCAGAATTGCGTGATATAAAGTCAGAATTGCGTGATATAAAGTCAGAATTGCGTGATATAAAGTCAGAATTGCGTGATATAAAGTCGCAATTGCAAGTTATAAAGTCAGAATTGCGTGATATAAAGTCAGAATTGCGTGATATAAAGTCGCAATTGCAAGTTATATAGTCAGAATTGCGTGATATAAAGTCAGAATTGCGTGATATAAAGTCAGAATTGCGTGATATAAAGTCACAATTGCAAGTTATAAAGTCAGAATTGCGTGATATAAAGTCGCAATTGCAAGTTATAAAGTCAGAATTGCGTGATATAAAGTCAGAATTGCGTGATATAAAGTCAGAATTGCGTGATATAAAGTCGCAATTGCAAGTTATAAAGTCAGAATTGCGTGATATAAAGTCAGAATTGCGTGATATAAAGTCAGAATTGCGTGATATAAAGTCAGAATTGCGTGATATAAGTCAGAATTGCGTGATATAAAGTCAGAATTGCGTGATATAAAGTCGCAATTGCAAGTTATAAAGTCAGAATTGCGTGATATAAAGTCAGAATTGCGTGATATAAAGTCAGAATTGCGTGATATAAAGTCAGAATTGCGTGATATAAGTCAGAATTGCGTGATATAAAGTCAGAATTGCGTGATATAAAGTCGCAATTGCAAGTTATAAAGTCAGAATTGCGTGATATAAAGTCAGAATTGCGTGATATAAAGTCAGAATTGCGTGATATAAAGTCGCAATTGCAAGTTATAAAGTCAGAATTGCGTGATATAAAGTCAGAATTGCGTGATATAAAGTCAGAATTGCGTGATATAAAGTCAGAATTGCGTGATATAAGTCAGAATTGCGTGATATAAAGTCAGAATTGCGTGATATAAAGTCGCAATTGCAAGTTATAAAGTCAGAATTGCGTGATATAAAGTCAGAATTGCGTGATATAAAGTCGCAATTGCAAGTTATATAGTCAGAATTGCGTGATATAAAGTCAGAATTGCGTGATATAAAGTCAGAATTGCGTGATATAAAGTCAGAATTGCGTGATATAAAGTCGCAATTGCAAGTTATATCCTAGTCAGAATTGCGTGATATAAAGTCGCAATTGCAAGTTATATCCTAGTCAGAATTGCGTGATATAAAGTCGCAATTGCAAGTTATATAGTCAGAATTGCGTGATATAAAGTCAGAATTGCAAGTTATATAGTCAGAATTGCGTGATATAAAGTCAGAATTGCGTGATATAAAGTCAGAATTGCGTGATATAAAGTCACAATTGCAAGTTATATCCTAGTCAGAATTGCGTGATATAAAGTCGCAATTGCAAGTTATATAGTCAGAATTGCGTGATATAAAGTCAGAATTGCAAGTTATATAGTCAGAATTGCGTGATATAAAGTCAGAATTGCGTGATATAAAGTCAGAATTGCGTGTTATAAAGTCACAATTGCAAGTTATATAGTCAGAATTGCGTGATATAAAGTCAGAATTGCGTGTTATAAAGTCACAATTGCAAGTTATAAAGTCAGAATTGCGTGATATAAAGTCGCAATTGCAAGTTATAAAGTCAGAATTGCGTGATATAAAGTCAGAATTGCGTGATATAAAGTCGCAATTGCAAGTTATAAAGTCAGAATTGCGTGATATAAAGTCAGAATTGCGTGATATAAAGTCAGAATTGCGTGATATAAAGTCAGAATTGCGTGATATAAATTCGCAATTGCAAGTTATAAAGTCAGAATTGCGTGATATAAAGTCAGAATTGCGTGATATAAAGTCAGAATTGCGTGATATAAAGTCAGAATTGCGTGATATAAAGTCGCAATTGCAAGTTATAAAGTCAGAATTGCGTGATATAAAGTAAGAATTGCGTGATATAAAGTCAGAATTGCGAGATATAAAGTCAGAATTGCGTGATATAAAGTCAGAATTGCGTGATATAAAGTCAGAATTGCGTGATATAAAGTCAGAATTGCGTGATATAAAGTCAGAATTGCGTGATATAAAGTCAGAATTGCGTGATATAAAGTCAGAATTGCGTGATATAAAGTCAGAATTGCGTGATATAAAGTCAGAATTGCGTGATATAAAGTCGCAATTGCAAGTTATAAAGTCAGAATTGCGTGATATAAAGTCAGAATTGCGTGATATAAAGTCGCAATTGCAAGTTATATAGTCAGAATTGCGTGATATAAAGTCAGAATTGCGTGATATAAAGTCAGAATTGCGTGATATAAAGTCACAATTGCAAGTTATAAAGTCAGAATTGCATGATATAAAGTCGCAATTGCAAGTTATAAAGTCAGAATTGCGTGATATAAAGTCAGAATTGCGTGATATAAAGTCAGAATTGTGTGATATAAAGTCGCAATTGCAAGTTATAAAGTCAGAATTGCGTGATATAAAGTCAGAATTGCGTGATATAAAGTCAGAATTGCGTGATATAAAGTCAGAATTGCGTGATAAAGTCGCAATTGCAAGTTATAAAGTCAGAATTGCGTGATATAAAGTCAGAATTGCGTGATATAAAGTCAGAATTGCGTGATATAAAGTCGCAATTGCAAGTTATATAGTCAGAATTGCGTGATATAAAGTCAGAATTGCGTGATATAAAGTCAGAATTGCGTGATATAAAGTCAGAATTGCGTGATATAAAGTCGCAATTGCAAGTTATAAAGTCAGAATTGCGTGATATAAAGTAAGAATTGCGTGATATAAAGTCAGAATTGCGTGATATAAAGTCAGAATTGCGTGATATAAAGTCAGAATTGCGTGATATAAAGTCAGAATTGCGTGATATAAAGTCGCAATTGCAAGTTATAAAGTCAGAATTGCGTGATATAAAGTCAGAATTGCGTGATATAAAGTCGCAATTGCAAGTTATATAGTCAGAATTGCGTGATATAAAGTCAGAATTGCGTGATATAAAGTCAGAATTGCGTGATATAAAGTCACAATTGCAAGTTATAAAGTCAGAATTGCGTGATATAAAGTCGCAATTGCAAGTTATAAAGTCAGAATTGCGTGATATAAAGTCAGAATTGCGTGATATAAAGTCAGAATTGCGTGATATAAAGTCGCAATTGCAAGTTATAAAGTCAGAATTGCGTGATATAAAGTCAGAATTGCGTGATATAAAGTCAGAATTGCGTGATATAAAGTCAGAATTGCGTGATATAAGTCAGAATTGCGTGATATAAAGTCAGAATTGCGTGATATAAAGTCAGAATTGCGTGATATAAAGTCGCAATTGCAAGTTATAAAGTCAGAATTGCGTGATATAAAGTCAGAATTGTGTGATATAAAGTCGCAATTGCAAGTTATATAGTCAGAATTGCGTGATATAAAGTCAGAATTGCGTGATATAAAGTCAGAATTGCGTGATATAAAGTCAGAATTGCGTGATATAAAGTCGCAATTGCAAGTTATATCCTAGTCAGAATTGCGTGATATAAAGTCGCAATTGCAAGTTATATCCTAGTCAGAATTGCGTGATATAAAGTCGCAATTGCAAGTTATATAGTCAGAATTGCGTGATATAAAGTCAGAATTGCAAGTTATATAGTCAGAATTGCGTGATATAAAGTCAGAATTGCGTGATATAAAGTCAGAATTGCGTGATATAAAGTCACAATTGCAAGTTATATCCTAGTCAGAATTGCGTGATATAAAGTCGCAATTGCAAGTTATATAGTCAGAATTGCGTGATATAAAGTCAGAATTGCAAGTTATATAGTCAGAATTGCGTGATATAAAGTCAGAATTGCGTGATATAAAGTCAGAATTGCGTGTTATAAAGTCACAATTGCAAGTTATATAGTCAGAATTGCGTGATATAAAGTCAGAATTGCGTGTTATAAAGTCACAATTGCAAGTTATAAAGTCAGAATTGCGTGATATAAAGTCGCAATTGCAAGTTATAAAGTCAGAATTGCGTGATATAAAGTCAGAATTGTGAGATACAAAGTCTCAATTATCTTTTAAAATGTTTTATTCTGTGGTGGAAACAAGCTTTCATACAAAAAAATTAAAAGCATCTTTGTGTCTATTTGAACTTTAATATTTTAAGTTCTTTTGCGTGTTTTCATGGAACACTAACTTAATGCATGCAGTTATGTTTTGTAACAGGCCTACTGTGTGAATCCGCATGCACACAAACATCTGAGAAAACACTGTGGTTTATTCATTTGGTTTATTCGTCACTCAAACGCATTGCATTGTGGGATACAGTATCTCTCACAGTGTGCTCTGATTAACTACATGTTTGGCAAATGCAGCAGAACATCTGGGTTGTTAATACTTATACATATACAGTCACACACTGCCAAATGTGCAAATATTTAAACATTTTTAACCCTATAAATTCTAGCATAATTGATACGCAAAGCCCTCTCTGATCAACCATTCACTCAATCTCCTGCAGTTCTGATTGAGTTTTATCAAGAAAAGTCTTTCAGAATAGTTGTACAGACGTCCTCCTTCAGCTCGTGTTCTGTCTTACTGCTCTTTTTCGGAAAATATGATTTATTTTGACTTATTTCACATGTCAGGCATGGTTAAATCAAAATACATTTCTATTGAGATGCAAAATAACATCAGTTTTCTGAGAAATTGGTCAAAATTAATTTAGTTTCTTATGGAAGCTTGTTTCCGACATAGCTTTTATTCATTTTTTATTTTAGTTTTAGTTATCTATACTAAATTACACTAAATTTAAATAAATTACACAAATTTAGTGTAAGTTACAACTTTTATATTTTGCCATTTTTATATATTTTTCCATAGCTTTTATGAATTTTTATTTCAGTTTTACTTATTTTAGTATATCAAGTTGCCATTTTTATATAACTTGTTTCCAACATGGAATGAAAAAAAAAAGGAAATTGTGACTTTTTATCTCACAATTCTGACTTTTATATCTCTTTGACGATCGGTTGCAGCAAATGAAGAGTCACGGTTCATCATTCACTGTTATTAACAATACTTGACAAAACACGAAACACTCACTATCAACTGACTGAACATAGATAGGAACGGAAAAGAAATGATTAAACTAATGGCTAGAAATACGCAGAAACCAAACTAAACAAGGAGCAGGTAAATCAAATAAATCAGTCGCCATGACAACAAATGAAAACATGCTAAGGAAACATGGAAACAAAAAGGAAAGAGGAAACAAAGATCTACAAACTAAAAGCCAATGAAAATGAAACAGAAACCAAACTGAATCTCACAACTAATATTTTTCTTACAATATACACAAACAAAAACTATAGAATTGTGAGATGAAAAGTCGCAATTACGTTCTTTTCTTTAATTCCCTGATGGAAACAAGCTTCCATAGTTTCTGCTTAAAACAAGCAGTCAGAAAAATCTTCTAATTTTCCATTTGAATTAGTTTATTTTTCTGACCCCATTAACAGATATTCGTTCTCTTTATTTAATTAATTTCACTTCAAGTTCAGTAAACATATCTTGATGTAAGAATGTTTAGATATTTGTGCTGGAAAACAGGACACACACTGTGAGGACGATCATGAACACACTCACCGCAGATCTGGGTTTAAACAGCTTTTCTACAGTTTTTACAGTGAATGAAATCAATCTCTGCACAGTTACGGCTCTTGGCA
>CM060604.1:2553384-2603384 GCA_030578255.1 Tiaroga cobitis
TGCATCTCTCACTGCATCTCTCACTGCATCTCTCACTGCATCTCTCACTGCATCTCTCACTGCATCTCTCACTGCATCTCTCACTGCATCTCTCACTGCATCTCTCACTGCACCTCTCACTGCACCTCTCTCACTGCATCTCTCACTGCACCTCTCACTGCACCTCTCTCACTGCATCTCTCACTGCACCTCTCACTGCACCTCTCTCACTGCATCTCTCACTGCACCTCTCACTGCACCTCTCACTGCTCCTCTCACTGCACCTCTCACTGCACCTCTCTCACTGCATCTCTCACTGCACCTCTCTCACTGCATCTCTCACTGCACCTCTCACTGCACCTCTCTCACTGCATCTCTCACTGCACCTCTCTCACTGCACCTCTCACTGCACCTCTCTCACTGCATCTCTCACTGCACCTCTCACTGCACCTCTCTCACTGCATCTCTCACTGCACCTCTCACTGCACCTCTCTCACTGCATCTCTCACTGCACCTCTCACTGCACCTCTCTCACTGCTCCTCTCACTGCACCTCTCACTGCACCTCTCTCACTGCATCTCTCACTGCACCTCTCACTGCACCTCTCTCACTGCATCTCTCACTGCACCTCTCACTGCACCTCTCACTGCTCCTCTCACTGCACCTCTCACTGCACCTCTCACTGCATCTCTCACTGCATCTCTCACTGCACCTCTCTCACTGCACCTCTCTCACTGCATCTCTCTCACTGCACCTCTCACTGCACCTCTCACTGCATCTCTCACTGCACCTCTCACTGCACCTCTCTCACTGCACCTCTCTCACTGCATCTCTCACTGCACCTCTCACTGCACCTCTCACTGCACCTCTCACTGCTCCTCTCACTGCACCTCTCACTGCACCTCTCACTGCATCTCTCACTGCACCTCTCACTGCACCTCTCACTGCACCTCTCACTGCACCTCTCACTGCACCTCTCACTGCTCCTCTCACTGCACCTCTCACTGCATCTCTCTCACTGCACCTCTCACTGCACCTCTCACTGCACCTCTCACTGCACCTCTCACTGCACCTCTCACTGCACCTCTCACTGCATCTCTCACTGCATCTCTCACTGCACCTCTCTCACTGCACCTCTCTCACTGCATCTCTCTCACTGCACCTCTCACTGCACCTCTCACTGCATCTCTCACTGCACCTCTCACTGCACCTCTCTCACTGCACCTCTCTCACTGCATCTCTCTCACTGCACCTCTCACTGCACCTCTCACTGCATCTCTCTCACTGCACCTCTCTCACTGCATCTCTCTCACTGCACCTCTCACTGCACCTCTCACTGCATCTCTCACTGCACCTCTCACTGCACCTCTCTCACTGCACCTCTCACTGCATCTCTCACTGCACCTCTCTCACTGCATCTCTCTCACTGCACCTCTCACTGCACCTCTCACTGCATCTCTCACTGCACCTCTCACTGCACCTCTCTCACTGCACCTCTCTCACTGCATCTCTCTCACTGCACCTCTCACTGCACCTCTCACTGCATCTCTCACTGCACCTCTCACTGCACCTCTCTCACTGCACCTCTCACTGCACCTCTCACTGCACCTCTCACTGCATCTCTCACTGCACCTCTCACTGCACCTCTCACTGCTCCTCTCACTGCACCTCTCACTGCATCTCTCACTGCATCTCTCACTGCATCTCTCTCACTGCACCTCTCACTGCACCTCTCACTGCACCTCTCACCAGTGGCGGCTCCAGACAATTTTGATTGGGGGGGCAATGGGGGGTCCTGGTTATTTCAAGGGGGGTCTCATGAAAACCAACAAAAAATACAGTGGACACGGCTAATAACTGCATATTGCTGCTACTTAACAAAAACAACACAGCATATCAACTACTTTGTTTTTAATTAATTAATCAATTGCAGTTTGCAAACAATATGCTCGAACTTTAATTGCCATAGCCACACCCATGACAGAAAACATATTTACAAAATAGTATACTCCTCATCCTCCAATTCCTCGGTGTCCTCTGTTTCCAGTCTTTACTAAGAAATCCTATGAAAAATTATTTACAAAATCTTCTGCAGGACAGTTCAATTCTTTACAATAATATAATATATTATGAAAGAAAATTAAGATACACTGAGATGGTTTAGGAAAACCATAACGTTTTTTTGTACAGTCAATTAATTGTACAGGCAGCATTAAACCATCAAAGTTAAATGATTGTTTATAGCTTATGAATTTCCTAGCCTATATTTTCTTTAGCAGGGGGTTTCAAACTTTTTAATGGCAATGAGCCCTTAACAATACCCTTGTGAGATTCTTTATTTAGGCTTATAATATAATAAAATATAGGCCTAATATAATATAAAAAAATGAATTGAAGTATTTGAACTGATATAATATATCAGTTTAAATGCATCAATTTGTTTTCATATTATATTATTATAATATGAAAACAAAACTGAAGCATTTACTGTAAATAGCTAGATCTAATAGCTAAATATTTTCAAGAAAAGTGAATATGTGAACTCTTTTATAGTAGCCTAATCTAACCATGCCTGAAACTATTTAAATCTATGTAAACTAATGTATTTTGACTTTGCACGCGGGTGTTAATTGTTACCGTTCTGTGTCCATCATCCGTTATTTCCACCACTTTAATCAAACCACTCTAATTTAAAACATGATATTATGATTTTATTTCACATGACTTTGCGTTTCTCGTCGCCTCTCGTATTGAGATATTTGGTCCGCACACACGACTCACTGCCAATCACACGCGCTCACATCGTTGTCTTTCTGTGAGACCTGTAAACTGCACTCACCAGTTTGAGCACTGCAATTATTTCTCACATACAATCAAATGGATTTCCCCACACATTTCGCGTCAGTCCTCTGCGTGGCATATTATTCTTTTCTGCGCGGCCGCGGCATCAGAAGTGCACGACCGCGCACGCGCGCAGCTTAGAGGGAACGTGATTCTTATGTTTATATATTTTGTATGTCGAATAAATTATTAATTATTATTGTTCTGCGTAGTTTGAAGATAAACATTTTTAAATATTTATCCCGGATACATATTTTTTAATCAGGAAGGGGGTGGGGGGTCAAATGGGGGGTCAAAGCATTTTTTGGGAGGGTCTTGAGACCCCCCAAGACCCCCCCTGGCGCCGCCGCTGCCTCTCACTGCACCTCTCTCACTGCATCTCTCACTGCACCTCTCACTGCACCTCTCACTGCACCTCTCACTGCTCCTCTCACTGCACCTCTCACTGCATCTCTCACTGCACCTCTCACTGCACCTCTCACTGCTCCTCTCACTGCACCTCTCACTGCATCTCTCACTGCATCTCTCTCACTGCACCTCTCACTGCATCTCTCTCACTGCATCTCTCACTGCATCTCTCACTGCACCTCTCACTGCACCTCTCTCACTGCACCTCTCACTGCACCTCTCACTGCACCTCTCACTGCATCTCTCTCACTGCACCTCTCACTGCACCTCTCACTGCATCTCTCTCACTGCACCTCTCACTGCACCTCTCACTGCATCTCTCTCACTGCACCTCTCACTGCACCTCTCACTGCACCTCTCACTGCACCTCTCACTGCACCTCTCACTGCACCTCTCACTGCATCTCTCTCACTGCACCTCTCACTGCACCTCTCACTGCATCTCTCACTGCACCTCTCACTGCACCTCTCACTGCATCTCTCTCACTGCACCTCTCACTGCACCTCTCACTGCATCTCTCACTGCACCTCTCACTGCACCTCTCACTGCACCTCTCACTGCACCTCTCACTGCATCTCTCTCACTGCACCTCTCACTGCACCTCTCACTGCATCTCTCTCACTGCACCTCTCACTGCATCTCTCTCACTGCATCTCTCACTGCATCTCTCACTGCACCTCTCACTGCACCTCTCTCACTGCATCTCTCACTGCACCTCTCACTGCACCTCTCACTGCACCTCTCACTGCTCCTCTCACTGCACCTCTCACTGCATCTCTCACTGCACCTCTCACTGCACCTCTCACTGCATCTCTCACTGCACCTCTCACTGCACCTCTCACTGCTCCTCTCACTGCACCTCTCACTGCATCTCTCACTGCACCTCTCACTGCACCTCTCACTGCATCTCTCACTGCACCTCTCACTGCACCTCTCACTGCACCTCTCACTGCTCCTCTCACTGCATCTCTCACTGCATCTCTCTCACTGCACCTCTCACTGCATCTCTCTCACTGCATCTCTCACTGCATCTCTCACTGCATCTCTCACTGCACCTCTCACTGCACCTCTCACTGCACCTCTCACTGCACCTCTCACTGCACCTCTCACTGCATCTCTCTCACTGCACCTCTCACTGCATCTCTCTCACTGCACCTCTCACTGCACCTGCACTTCTCACTGCATCTCTCACTGCATCTCTCACTGCATCTCTCACTGCACCTTGCACCTCTCACTGCATCTCTCACTGCACCTCTCACTGCATCTCTCACTGCATATCTCACTGCATCTCTCACTGCATCTCTCACTGCATCTCTCACTGCATATCTCACTGCACCTCTCACTGCACCTCTCACTGCACCTGCACTTCTCACTGCATCTCTCACTGCTCCTGCATCTCTCACTGCATCTCTCACTGCATCTCTCACTGCATCTCTCACTGCACCTCTCACTGCACCTCTCACTGCATCTCTCACTGCACCTGCACTTCTCACTGCATCTCTCACTGCTCCTGCATCTCTCACTGCACCTGCACTTCTCACTGCATCTCTAACTGGGCCTGCTCTTCTCCCTGGGCCTCTTCCTCTTCCTCGTCCAGACATTACAGTGTTTGTCTTTTTCTGTTTCTGTTTCAAAAAAACATCACTCCTCAAAGTCCTCCTTTTACTGTATAAGTGTCAATGTAATAGAAAAAAAATAACCCCTGCCACTGAGTGTAAGCCAGACTGGAATCAGCTGTGGTTGGCCCAATTTACCCAACATAAATAAGCTGTGGGTCAATTATTCAATTGTTTGTTTATTATCAGCTGTGATATATTGTTTTTGAACTGATATCATTGCAGAAGCAGAGGTTTTTATACTGTGTCTAAGGTTTGGAATATTGTTTTTGCTATTGTGGGATTGTGTGTGTTAACATTTGTAAATACTACAAAAATAATCCATAATTTTGTTGGGAGGTATAGCTTGTCTGTTAAGAAAATGTAAGCATTGTGGAAATGTGTTCACTGACTGCATATTGTGTGATAACGACATGAAATGTGTGAATGGTATGGCCACAAAAGACCGGTGCTGTGCTAATTGTGTTTAGAGTTTTGAAAATGTGACAACTGGCTGGACAAACGCTTGTTAGCGCCTGAAAAAAACTGTAAGCCCCTACGTTTATGTCTGTGAGTCACTTTGGAAACACGTGCTAAATAATCACTAAAAGGGTGGATGTTGTTTGTTTGTGTGTGTGTGTGTGTGTGTGAGAGAGAGAGAGAGAGAGAGAGAGAGAGAGAGAGAGAGAGAGAGAGAGAGAGAGCGTGTGTGTGTGAGAGAGAGAGAGTGTGTGTGTGTGTGTGTGTGTGTGTGTGAGAGAGAGAGAGAGAGAGAGAGAGAGAGAGAGAGAGAGAGTGAGTGTGTGTGTGTGTGTGTGTGTGTGTGAGAGAGAGAGAGAGAGAGAGAGAGAGAGAGAGAGAGAGTGTGTGTGTGTGTGTGTGTGTGTGTGTGTGTGTGTGTTTGTTTATGTCCCTTTTGGGTACATTCACCAGGATACACACCAGTAAACTGAGGACCACCTCAAAAATTGAGGACATTTTGTATGTCCTCATTTGTTTGACTATATAATGGCATTCAGCATACTCTAAAATGGTGTCCAGACTTAAAATCTCACTTGTCCCAAAAAATCAGTTTTAAGTGATTTGTGTATGTGAAGTGTGTATGCCCCCCCACTAAAGTGTGTATAACACAGCGCCCTCTAGGAGTACTGCACTTCCGGAAAAGATACACACTTCGGGGATTCTGACCAATCAGAGCGCAGGAAGCCACTATGAGAGCGGGACTTAATGATCTGACCAATCTGAGGCCATCACGTCATCAACAAAAATGGCGGAGCAGAGGCGATATCATTATTATGAATGAATTGACAGATAATCCACATTCAATAATAGATAAATTCGCAATAATTATTATTTAAATAAAAATAGACTAATTTACCCTGAGCAGCAGGAGCTCTCACGATGTATATGGGCATGTTATTAAACTTTAATCCTCGCAGTTTTGCTCTCGCATCGGAGTCTGCTCTGTGTAACGTTATGTGTGTGTGAAGATCGCGCTGCTGCGCGTCACCGAACAGCTGTACAGTAACTTACATAGGAGTTTATTAATCATGTAGGAACGAGTTTGAAGCGGGGAAGAGACAGAGACATTACGTCATGTGAATTTACAAAGTACATATTTCCTTCCAAAAGCGGAGGAACAGCTGTTTAAATCTGTCAATATGGACGTGATGATTGATTCATCCAAGTTTGTTTAATAAAAACACACAAGCCACCAAAAGATGTGAAAACATGCTAAATCGCTTGCTTTTATGAGTGATTTTATTTGTTTGAAGTGTTTTCTCCTACTTTGCGTTCTGCCGTTTCCTCTCATAATATCAGTGATTTCCCTGAGCGGCCACCGCCCCTCCCCCACCCCCCGCACGAGCAGGACTCCGTTACCAGTTACCACAGCAACACATTCACTACAGCAAACAAGCTAACTTTTTTCTTTATATATTATATTATATTATATTATATTATATTATATTATATTATATTATATTATATTATATTATATTATATTGAGGAGAGCAGTTACAGCAAACATTATTCTTATTATATTATATTGCATTGTATTATTTTATATTATATAAAGAGGAGAGCAGTTACAGCAAACATTCTCTTTATAGTATATATTATATTATTTTATATTATATAGAGGAGAGCAGCTGCATGCAACATTCTCATATTATATTATTATATTAATTAAATGTTTACACTAATTACATACGTTTTTTTAAGGCGCTTTGGTGCATTTCTCAAATCACAACTAAAATTCTTGTTCAACCTCCACATCATCTAGTCACTTGTGCACATCATGAAAGCAGTTTATCATTCTTTTGAACAAATTGCAAATGCTTTGGTACATTCATGCAATAAATGTAAGTGTCTGCTGTTTCTTACATTATCAATTGCTTATGTCATGTTGATCAAAATGTATTATACTGGTTCTCTGTTGAATAGTCTTACCCCTCAAAACATATAGGCATTAAATTACTAGTTGTCATAAACTGTCAAACATATTTTCTATACAATTCTATTATACTTTTTTTGTCCTGAATTGCAGATGTGAATTTTGAATTTCACTAATGAAGGGGAATGTAAAGCATTAGATCAATCAATGATCACCAGTTCTCTATAATCGCTCAGAGTGCATCTCATGAAGCTTCCTCTGGAAGCCATATAGACAGAGCACAACACATACACACTCTGAGAATGGAAGAACAACAGGGGGAACAGCCGAGAAGAAGAAGAGGAGGAGTAAGGATGTGTGGTGGAAGGATACAGAGGTAAAACAGAGAGATTGTAGGTTTCTGAAGAAATAGGGGCCAATATTGTAGATCATGTTCATGACCTCATGGCCGAGGCGGGTTGAAAGCTGAGCTGAATGTTGGGAGAACAACCGTGTGTGTCCTAAAACATTCAAGTCTTTATAGACAGAACATGCGTGTAATCAGACAGTGTTCACTATACTGTAGTGTTCACCATAAGCTGTAGACTTACTGTATTACAGCGGAGTCTACTTGCATTTTACATGAGACAGTAAAAATACGTGATAGAGATCCCTTTCCCACTCTACAGATATAAAGCGTTGTGAATCTAGTTTCGCGTACCTACCCCGAAGTGATAAAATAAAACAAAATTATGTATCAAATTTATAGACAAGTAATTTGTTCAGGCATGGTTTTCTAGGGAAATACAAACCTACGCACATATATTCAAACGCACATAACTATAGAATCAATTCTTAATGCGCATGTGAACGCCATCAGCGTTAATCACAGGTTCACGTTTAAAGTCTGTTTAGAGACATTCATATAAATTTTTACCTTGCAGTTACTGTAAATCCGGCCTCTAGTTCATAAACGCCAGAGGAGAACTGGCCCCCACTGAGCCTGGGTTCTCCCAAGGTTTTTTTCTTCTCCATCGGGTCACTTGATGGAGTTTTTCGGTTCCTTGCCACTGTTGCCTTTGGCTTGCTCAGTTGGGGATATTCAAATTAATTAACCAATCATTAATACCATTGATCAGCTCTACCAAACGTGGATGTTTTTCCACTAAGAAACGAACATTGTTATTATGTTTTGATTGATACTGTGAAGCTGCTTTGATGCAATCTATATTGTGAAAAGCGCTATATAAATATACTTGATAGAGACATAATGTAACACACACACATATACAGTATGTGTTTGAATAGTCTGTTCATCGCAATGGCATTGTCATTTTTTAACAGACCAACAGTGTATCTGTGAGTCCAGTCTCATAATGGGTACGTGTTTATGTGTCATACAGATAATGTGCAGTCTTTTCATTGTCATCAAAATCGTAGCCAGTGTTTACTTCTGAAAATACTGATACAGTTATATTGACAACCATCAAAAGCCTGTAACTTGTTAAAAATCCTTAGTACAATATATATCAATGAACATATCAGTGCCTTGTGTCACAAACAAGAATGTCAAAATGCTGTCATGTAATCCTATTGTGTTCTGCTGTTTGTACGAAATGCACTTTCCTTGTTTGCAAATCTTAAGGATGATTCAAGAAATGTACCAAAGCGACTGATAAGAACTGTTTATAGAGGAGAGCAGTTACAGCATACATTCACTCTCTCTCTCTCTCTCTCTCTCTCTCTCTCTCTATCTCTCTCTATCTATCTCTCAATATATATATATATATATAGCCTATATATATAGCCTATATATATATATATATATATATATATATATATATATATATATATATATATATATAAATCGATAGATAGATAGATAGATAGAGAGAGAGAGAGAGAGAGAGAGAGAGAGAGAGAGGGGGGGGGGGGGGGGGGGGGACAGAGCAGTTACATATAGTCATACAAAAGAAAAAAAGTGTTTAAAAGAATCATGAATCAAGCTGACACGTTTAAATGTTTGTTTACATAATTATTTTGTACTTAATTTGATTTTAAAAGCCATTGGATCTGCACTAACCCTAACCCTAACCCTAACCCTAGCTCTGCCTGTGACTGTCAGTCTGACTGAGATCTGCTCACACTGTGATCAGCCGCCCTTCCCCCACAGCACTGAGACTGATCGCGCGCGCGCCCTTCCCCCACAGCACTGAGAGAGACTGATCGCGCGCGCGCCCTTCCCCCACAGCACTGAGACTGACTGGAGTGACAGAGAGCTGAACTTGTCTCTGGCTGAACTAACAGACTGACAGTTACAGGTAGATAGCTAAGCAGAAGTGCTTCTCAAAAGATCACAAACTGTCGTGGCTATGCGTTTTTAAAGCACTTTTACAAGGTCTATTAGCTTCTCCGCCCTGTAATGTAAAATACCATTAATTTATGAAAGAAATACAAAGAAGATAATGCTGTTAAAGTACTTGTTAAAGTTTAATTTAGAGCCTCGAAATAATCCACACCCATCCCCCATCCCCCATCTTAACTCGAATAAATTGACAACAACACAGACTCCAAAAGTAGAGACATATTATACCAGCTTGAATATCAGCCCTGCTGTGTATTTGCATACATCAGTTTACTATTTTGATTAATAAATGCTATTAGTAGAAAATAAGATGTCTGTTCATAGGTTGCTCATTTTGCATTTTTTGCTCTTTTAAACCTGTGCTTGTTCGGACATGCGCACTGGTTCCTAGTTCGAGTCGGGTGAGTTCGTTTACAAGTGATCATGTGCTCTGTCCACTAGACTAGAAAGACTTGATCCACCACAGTTTTTTTTTTTTTTTTTTTTTTGAAGAAGAAGAAACACTACTGCGATTAAAAAAAAAAAAGATTCTTGTCATCAGAGAGTTTTCTATTCGGTCAAATAAATAGTCACAATTGCAACGTGAAATCCAAATACGTAACCACGTCATTTACGCACGTCTGCGACAGTGGATGTATTTTCCCGGGAAATGCAGACACGTGACAATGGGACGCGAAACAGTCAGACGACAGCCCTCCACCCTCCACCACGCAGGAAAGGTGAGATGAAGTCTTGTCCTGAAAATGCATGATAACTAAATACATTGTGAAATATGAAAGTTAGTAAGATGTATGTTTATTTTAGTGGTTTAATTATTTTTTGCTTAGGGTTTTATTTACTTCTCGATTGTATTTTATTTGTTTCTCATTTGATGATTTGTTGCAATAAGGAAAAAAGTATATTGCCTACTTGTAGGCATTGACCAGTAAATATAATTTTGTTAGTACTTTAGATTCTACAAATTAAAAAAAAAACGAGTCAGTGATAGCCTACTATATCATTGTTTTTCTCAAAAGTGTTGTCAAATTGCAACTGTGATTTAAAATATTAATTATATTTTTTTTATATCATTATTATTTGATATATTTTTAATTTTATGTAATACAATATTTGCCCAAAAATCTTTTTTTCAGTGGAATGTTTTTTTTTCTAGATTTATTATTTATCTTTTTTATCTTTTTTTGCCCAATGATGGTACATAGACACTTTATAGTATTTTTATTGTGTGTTTCAATGTCCAAAGCAGACAAAAAGCACATTAGAAATAGTCCATATAAATCTAGCTGGTTATTGACTGAAAATATCCTGTATGCTGTAGCTAATCAATATAGTAGATTGATGTCAATTGTGGTCACAAGACACACAAGAACCTATGTTTTTTGGCATCATTGACATTGCCTTTTTTTAATCTAAATTCCTGTTGTAGACTGGTCACACGTGCTGTCATTGAATAGAGCTCTGTGATATAATATAAATATATACTTAAGTGTTGAACAGAAAAAACACAACACGTGTTTGGAACAACATGAGGTTCAATTGGAACACTTAACATAATTGTATGTTAATTACGTATGTTTTTGGGTGAACAATTCCAGTAAGATCAACAAGATTTTTTAAATATGCTTGTTTATTTCATTTCATTCACATTATATATATATATATATATATATATATATATATATATATATATATATATATATATATATATATATATATATATATATATATATATTTTTTTTTTTTTTCCCAGTCATTTCAAGAAAGTAAGTCGCCATGCTGGGAAATAAAAGACGTAAGAAACCTCTGCAGGACGCTGAGCATCACATTACCTGTGAAACCGACAAGCCTGAGCTTCAAGAGCAGTTCATCAGCAAATATAAAGGCAAGTATTTATGAATAAGGAGTAATAACGTTACTCTACAAAACTGATAATTTAATGTGAGGTGAGTCATATGGTTGTTTGGCCAAATTATATCCATGTTATACAAGTAACACAGTACTTCATATAATTTATTTTTATTGTGCAGTCAAGATTTCTGAATAGAGTTCTGCAGTCATTAGCCCGAAAACAAAAACAGTTGCATTTTTGCATTTCTGGTTCCATCAACCCAAAGTCAGTGTTTATTTGCGCATTCTTAACCCAATTATGCACAATAAGCCCATAGTGCGTGTGGTCATGTAAACGCAGACTAAGGTCATCATAAACGGCATAAGCATAAACCAATCGACACCGCTAGATTTTTGCCCCTTATTCCAGATTTGCCCAGCATGTAAACACATTAACCTGCGTTCTGTGGCTTATTGAAGTGAGCATGTGTGACTGGAAAGTGTCCTTATTGTGGATTTAAGCACATCCAGACAGAGCGAGCGTTTTCTTGACCCAATAACATCTTAAAAAGTGTTCTCAAAAAGTGTTCTCATCTCATGCAGAAGTGGTACAGTCAAAATCCTACTAAAACTTCTTTGTCATTGTGGAGAGTGCAGTGCATGGTTGCATAGCAACAACAGACGCCACGGGAAAATCAGACTGTTATTTTACTATTAATAATAAAATATAAGCTAATATGCATTAACACTAGGACTCCCAGAATTCTATAACTACTATAATGGCCATAGCAGTCATTCTGACTGCTCATACATTATTTGCATATCATTTCAATAAGCTATATCAAATCTAAGAATAAATGGATCTGTTATGTTAGGATAGGTAATAATAAACATCAGAACACTACATTTTAATTATGATGTATGTAAAATTGTATTAGTTAACCAACAACCACTCAGCCTCATCAAGGCTCTGAAGCATGGCTAAAGCCTCTGTGGCAGTCATTCTTCTTGCTGACATTGTTCTGATATTCTCTTTTCAATATTTCAATTTGGTTTTAGCTCGAAGCTAAAGCTAGATTTCAGCTTTGCAATAGACTAAACAAACAACAAGAGAAATTGTTGCTAGTCAACGGTGATGCATCTTCAAGAGCAGGAAAAAGGAGCAACCGACACACGGTCTGTAATGCATACGGTCAGTATGACTGTTAGGACCATTCAAGGTAGAAATACTCAAAACTCAGTCTTTTGTGTCTTGTAATTTTAATAAAATAACAATGATAGAATAAAATATAGACACATTTAGGAAAAGTCAGGGTCCTATTAGTTACATGGGTTTTATTTCAACAAAGTTATTACATTGCAAAATTTTAAAACAGTCAAAATGACTGCCTTGGGAGTTCTAGTGTTAATGAACATGTCAAGTAATTTGTCTTTTTTTACTCGTATATTTCAGCCTTTAAATCATTTTTATAAAAAGAATGAGGTTTATCTTTTATAAAACCTTTTTTGTCAACTTTATTCGAATTTAATTTTACTATATGTGCCTATAGGGGTGGGCCTGGGATGGCAGGGGTTGGTGGCAATGTAAGTTTCTGGATATTTTCCATAAGAAAATTTGCGGGGCGAGGGCTTCGATTACCTCTCTCGTTTTGGACCATACATGTGTTTGCATCCCTGCATATGCGCGAGGGAGGGAGAGAGAGAGCAAGACAGTTTGAAGGTGCGCGCGCGGCCGGGGCTCTGCTCGTTCTTTCAGTAACATGCGCCCTATCACACTCATCTACATCACTCACCGATCAAATAAGGCTTTGGGGGCAGGGGCGTGTCTAGAAGGGGGGCCCCCCTGGAATATGATTGGCCCCCCCCGGTGCCCCCCCAACATCATTGGGCTAGATTTACTGTCAACCTGACAATGCCCAACGCCATTGGATCAGAGCGCTGTCAATCACTGCTTGATTTGCGATTCGCAAAGCGAAATCACAGGTCCGCGTTTTTAAAACAGTAGGAGAGAGAGAGAGAGATACCTCGACACGTCATTGTTTATGGTATATACACACTCAATTACAGTATATATTTTGAAATATTGCACCGTATGTTAGTCTGATTACTTTCATGTGTGACTGATCAAGCCAGTACCGTTAGATCAGCTAACGTAACTTCGGCAGACTGAATAGAGATTCCGCGGCAGCGCACAACCACATAAATATAAAATAGATAATTTTTATAGATTTTTAATAGATTACTTTATCTGTTGTTTTAAAGACTAAAGGCACAATCTTTTTCCAAAAAAGTCGTGCCGTGGTGAACATTAAAATGTGGGAATGTTAACTAACACCATAGCTACATGCAACTCTGTGTAATTTAGATACTTAATGGGTTTTTGTTTATTTTTACACCGCAACAGGACATCCAAGATTTCTTTAAGAAATCATTTTAGAGACCGATTTTATGCAGAACGTTCACCGACACTCACACACACATTCAATGTTTGTGTTGAGAATAATGCATGTTAGATGACTAATTAATGCCTAGGTGATGTTTTTTTTTATTTATAAGAACAAAACTGTGTGGTCCAATCCATGTAAAATACAAAATGATTTTCAGGCTCTTGTTCAGTGCCACATTTAATACCATCTATATTAGTGCACTGGGCATTGCAAAGATTTTTTAAATCGCGTTTAATATTTTCTAAACAAGTATTTATTTCTAGTTGAATTTTCTAGCTGATTTCCCATGGGCCCCCCTGACTGGTCCTTGGTCCACCCTGTGGCCCCCCCATTTATAAAATCCTAGAATCACCCCTGTTTGGCGGGGCAAATAAACTGCATCCAACTGCTTTCCCTGACGCCTGGATCGTTCGGTGGCGTATTCAAACATGTTGTTTGTCCACAGCGAGGAATAGCACGTCTGCGTGGCATCGCAATCTTCTTGTAAACAGACCCACTCGCTGCATGACAACGCATGCGATGATGCGAAATGAGGCATAGTTGTCTTGCGCTGGAGGCGGTCATATGCAAACGACTGGTACGTTTATAATGGGGGTTGGGGGGGGGCGGCACGGGACATCTTAAGCTATTAAACTTGCTGGAAGTTTTAATAGTACATAGATCTCTTATATACCAAAAGATCAAGGCAAATTTGGTCTCATGTCATGACCCCTTTAAAAGTATAATGTAAAGTATAAAAAGCAAAGCATACTTTGAGATTAGCCTGGCTATTGACTATTTTCCTACAGTAATTTCCCTTTTACATCATATAATGTACATCATATGGTTGAGAACTTTTAGTAATAATCAAAATAATAGTTGACATTAAAGAAACTGCTGCTAATGAATTTCTCCTCTTCAGGGCGTGGAGTTTTCACCACTGGAGCTTTCTTCAGAGGGGATTTTGTTCTTGAATACAGAGGTGAACTTCTGAGTTCAGAGGAGAGTCTTGCTCGAACTGAACACTACACTGAAGCTGAGAACACGTTCCTGTTTGATTTTCAGTGGCATGGCAGAAATTGGTGGTGAGTAAAGAACTGTTGGATTGATGTAGTAGTGATAATAAATAGGGATGTCCCGATCCGATACTCAGGATCGGTATCGGCTCCGATACTGCCATTTTTGCGGGATCGGGTATCGATCAGACATTGATCAGACGAGGCCGATCCAAATCCGATATTGTGGGTATACTATTATGTGTTATTGTTAAGCCCCACAAAAGGCACAAAAACATTCTAAAGTACCATAACGTTTTCGTGCACTCTATTATAAGTGTTCTGAAGCCATTATGTGAGATATAAATTAATATTTAAGTCATTAAATTCAAGATCACGTAAACTTTTCCAAATCAGTCATTCTCCATTCAGCATTCAAACAGCGCGTCGCGTTCGGTTACAGTCAATGATGAAACTATCTTCAAGATGATTCAATGTTAATACTATTATACTTGATCTGTAAGATAAAGGTCTATGTTTTCGCATAAAACAACTTTATCTTGCTGGACTTTATTGCTGTAACTCAATCGTGTTACTCTACCGGGTGTCGGACGCTGTCGGTTTGATAACAAAACTAGAGTCAGAGCACTATAATTGTTCTTCATGCGCACAGTAACTGAAATTTAAAACTGTTAAAAGAAAAGGCTCAATAAACGATTGCATAGATAGATACTGTATAATACACTGTCCATCAATATGTATCTCCGTTGTGCTTTGAACTTTTCAAAGCGGACTCGACGCGCTGCGTGCTGTAACTCCACGTGGCTTCAAGCGCATCATTCTCCGCTCGGGATGCGCATAAGCGCTTTGTGCCGCACTGTATTGGAGCCTTTCATATCATAATGCAGTGACGCAATTAAAGCTTATTAACATCAATAATTATTAATGTTGCTGCCTCATTAAATAGCTGTGCAATACACTTAAAACATGTCTCAATTTTATAGCAGATTTAGCTATATCTAAAATAATTATCTTTTTCATTTTTGTTATCTTGTTTTTCATGAATGTATTTTACAACAATAAAAAGAACAATGTGTATTATCCACTAATCTAGTTTATAATAGCATTTTTGTCACATATTTTGGGGATTTGTTGTTTATCTTTATAATGAAGCTGTCTCTATTAAGTAGATTGTGTTTAACACACACAAGAGTGATAATCAGTTTAACACACAGTTATAGAAATTCTACTTGATTTAAAAAACAAAAACTGTACTGGTATTTACAATGTAGAATGCTGCTGTTTAAATTGTTTTAACTTTAAACCTGTTGGTAGCTAGCTAGCTTTAAGTACTGAAGTACCTGTATTTTCTTTCATTTATATATTTATTTTTTATTTTTTTTGTAGTGTTTGAATAAAGGGTGGCAATCTTTCATAATCAACTGTTGTTGTGGACTATATAGGAGGTATATTTTAGGTGGCTAATTGAGAAAATTGCTATATTTTTTATTAGTTTAAGAATAAAATAAAAATATCGGATTAATATCGGTATCGGCAAAAGCCAAAGCTACGGCATCGGTATCGGTATCGGAAGTGAAAAAGTGGTATCGGGACATCCCTAATAATAAAATATCTGGAACTGTAAAATACTCAGGGTGTGTTCATGCCTGTAGTTCTGTTCGCTTGGTTCGTTTGGTCCGGGTCTGCTTAGTGTTCAGATTGGCATTTCTATCGTCAAACCTGTTATGCTTGACCAGTTTGTCCTTTTTAGGGTCACATCTTCCTGTTTTTGGTTCGTTTATATGTCTCTGGTCCATGTTATGCTCATATTTCATTCAAACCGCACCAGAGTTTTTCTCTGTATTCCCTAAAGAGAACAAAATGGTTAAAGGGATAGTTCAGGATTTAGGATTAAGCTTTGTATTAGTAGAAAACCTGTAGTATTTTCGAATTACCATGCTTTCCACCCTCATATCCCCCTGAGACGAGAGATTTATGTATTTTTTGTCTGGAAAAAATCCTCCGATGAAGCAAAATTCGTCATTTTGCGTCATCGGAGGATTTTTTGGCCAGAGGCTAAAGACTACAGCCAGTAGTAGGGGCTGTCCCGCATGTTCTCAACCCGCCCATAGAGGGTGGGATCTCACTCACAGAATGTACACATAGTGTCAGACATCTTTTTCTGGAAGCTAAGCTAGCAGGTTCTTGTTCTGTGGCGAAAACTGAGTAGTAGGGGTTACCATCCTCTTTTTCCCGGACATGTCCGGGCGTCGATGTCCGGGATTCAGCTTTTGCTTTCTGCAGTCGCCATTCATTGTTTACATGCACACCTTTTGTTTCAATCTAACTGAATTCATTCCGATTGGTGAATCTGAATGTAGTGTTTACATGAAAGCTAAACAAGTGATCGGTTGATGTGCATTTTAACATTGCTAAGAAAATTTCGTCTCACAGGTGTCGTTCATCAGTAATCACGCCACCGGCTTCGTGTCGTTCTCCCACGGCCCTCACTCGTCCTGCTCGCCACAGTAAACATGACTCGTGTCGTTCTCCCGCGGCTCTCACTCGTCCTGCTCGCCACAGTAAACATGACTCGTGTCGTTCTCCCGCGGCCCTCACTCGTCCTGCTCGCCACAGTAAACATGACTCGTGTCGTTCTCCCGCGGCCCTCACTCGTCCTGCTCGCCACAGTAAACATGACTCGTGTCGTTCTCCCGTGGCCCTCACTCGTCCTGCTTGCCACAGTAAACATGACTCGCGCCGTTCTCCCGCGGCCCTCACTCGTCCTGCTCGCCACAGTAAACATGACTCGTGCCGTTCTCCCGCGGCTCTCACTCGTCCTGCTCGCCACAGTAAACATGACTCGAGCCGTTCTCCCGCGGCCCTCACTCGTCCTGCTCGCCACAGTAAACATGACTCGAGCCGTTCTCCCGCGGCTCTCACTCGTCCTGCTCGCCACAGTAAACATGACTCGAGCCGTTCTCCCGCGGCCCTCACTCGTCCTGCTCGCCACAGTAAACATGACTCGCACTGTTCTCCCGCGGCCCTCACTCGTCCTGCTCGCCACAGTAAACATGACTCGAGCCGTTCTCCCGCGGCCCTCACTCGTCCTGCTCGCCACAGTAAACATGACTCGTGTCGTTCTCCCGCGGCTCTCACTCGTCCTGCTCGCCACAGTAAACATGACTCGTGTCGTTCTCCCGCGGCCCTCACTCGTCCTGCTCGCCACAGTAAACATGACTCGTGTCGTTCTCCCGCGGCCCTCACTCGTCCTGCTCGCCACAGTAAACATGACTCGTGTCATTCTCCCGCGGCTCTCACTCGTCCTGCTCGCCACAGTAAACATGACTCGTGTCGTTCTCCCGCGGCCCTCACTCGTCCTGCTCGCCACAGTAAACATGACTCGTGTCGTTCTCCCGCGGCCCTCACTCGTCCTGCTCGCCACAGTAAACATGACTCGCGCCGTTCTCCCGCGGCTCTCACTCGTCCTGCTCGCCACAGTAAACATGACTCGTGTCGTTCTCCACACGGCCCTCACTCGTCCTGCTCGCCACAGTAAACATGACTCGTGTCGTTCTCCCGCGGCTCTCACTCGTCCTGCTCGCCACAGTAAACATGACTCGCCCGTTCTCCCGCGGCCCTCACTCGTCCTGCTCGCCACAGTAAACATGACTCGTGTCGTTCTCCACACGGCCCTCACTCGTCCTGCTCGCCACAGTAAACATGACTCGCGCCGTTCTCCCGCGGCCCTCACTCATCCTGCTCGCCACAGTAAACATGACTCGTGTCGTTCTCCCGCGGCCCTCACTCGTCCTGCTCGCCACAGTAAACATGACTCGTGTCGTTCTCCCGCGGCCCTCACTCGTCCTGCTCGCCACAGTAAACATGACTCGTGCCGTTCTCCCGCGGCCCTCACTCGTCCTGCTCGCCACAGTAAACATGACTCGTGCCGTTCTCCCGCGGCTCTCACTCGTCCTGCTCGCCACAGTAAACATGACTCGTGCCGTTCTCCCGCGGCTCTCACTCGTCCTGCTCGCCACAGTAAACATGACTCGTGTCGTTCTCCCGCGGCTCTCACTCGTCCTGCTCGCCACAGTAAACATGACTCGTGCCGTTCTCCCGCGGCCCTCACTCGTCCTGCTCGCCACAGTAAACATGACTCGTGTCGTTCTCCCGCGGCCCTCACTCGTCCTGCTCGCCACAGTAAACATGACTCGTGTCGTTCTCCCGCGGCCCTCACTCGTCCTGCTCGCCACAGTAAACATGACTCGCGCCGTTCTCCCGCGCCCCTCACTCGTCCTGCTCGCCACAGTAAACATGACTCGCGCCGTTCTCCCGCGGCCCTCACTCGTCCTGCTCGCCACAGTAAACATGACTCGTGCCGTTCTCCCGCGGCTCTCACTTGTCCTGCTCGCCACAGTAAACATGACTCGTGCCGTTCTCCCGCGGCTCTCACTCGTCCTGCTCGCCACAGTAAACATGACTCGTGTCGTTCTCCCGCGGCCCTCACTCGTCCTGCTCGCCACAGTAAACATGACTCGAGCCGTTCTCCCGCGGCCCTCACTCGTCCTGCTCGCCACAGTAAACATGACTCGAGCCGTTCTCCCGCGGCCCTCACTCGTCCTGCTCGCCACAGTAAACATGACTCGAGCCGTTCTCCCGCGGCTCTCACTCGTCCTGCTCTCCACAGTAAACATGACTCGCGCCGTTCTCCCGCGGCCCTCACTCGTCCTGCTCGCCACAGTAAACATGACTCGTGCCGTTCTCCCGCGGCTCTCACTCGTCCTGCTCGCCACAGTAAACATGACTCGAGCCGTTCTCCCGCGGCCCTCACTCGTCCTGCTCGCCACAGTAAACATGACTCGTGTCGTTCTCCCCGCGGCCCTCACTCGTCCTGCTCGCCACAGTAAACATGACTCGTGTCGTTCTCCCGCGGCCCTCACTCGTCCTGCTCGCCACAGTAAACATGACTCGCGCCGTTCTCCCGCGGCTCTCACTCGTCCTGCTCGCCACAGTAAACATGACTCGTGTCGTTCTCCACACGGCCCTCACTCGTCCTGCTCGCCACAGTAAACATGACTCGTGTCGTTCTCCCGCGGCTCTCACTCGTCCTGCTCGCCACAGTAAACATGACTCGCCCGTTCTCCCGCGGCCCTCACTCGTCCTGCTCGCCACAGTAAACATGACTCGTGTCGTTCTCCACACGGCCCTCACTCGTCCTGCTCGCCACAGTAAACATGACTCGCGCCGTTCTCCCGCGGCCCTCACTCATCCTGCTCGCCACAGTAAACATGACTCGTGTCGTTCTCCCGCGGCCCTCACTCGTCCTGCTCGCCACAGTAAACATGACTCGTGTCGTTCTCCCGCGGCCCTCACTCGTCCTGCTCGCCACAGTAAACATGACTCGTGCCGTTCTCCCGCGGCCCTCACTCGTCCTGCTCGCCACAGTAAACATGACTCGTGCCGTTCTCCCGCGGTTCTCACTCGTCCTGCTCGCCACAGTAAACATGACTCGTGCCGTTCTCCCGCGGCTCTCACTCGTCCTGCTCGCCACAGTAAACATGACTCGTGTCGTTCTCCCGCGGCTCTCACTCGTCCTGCTCGCCACAGTAAACATGACTCGTGCCGTTCTCCCGCGGCCCTCACTCGTCCTGCTCGCCACAGTAAACATGACTCGTGTCGTTCTCCCGCGGCCCTCACTCGTCCTGCTCGCCACAGTAAACATGACTCGTGTCGTTCTCCCGCGGCCCTCACTTGTCCTGCTCGCCACAGTAAACATGACTCGCGCCGTTCTCCCGCGCCCCTCACTCGTCCTGCTCGCCACAGTAAACATGACTCGCGCCGTTCTCCCGCGGCCCTCACTCGTCCTGCTCGCCACAGTAAACATGACTCGTGCCGTTCTCCCGCGGCTCTCACTCGTCCTGCTCGCCACAGTAAACATGACTCGTGCCGTTCTCCCGCGGCTCTCACTCGTCCTGCTCGCCACAGTAAACATGACTCGTGTCGTTCTCCCGCGGCCCTCACTCGTCCTGCTCGCCACAGTAAACATGACTCGTGTCGTTCTCCCGCGGCCCTCACTCGTCCTGCTCGCCACAGTAAACATGACTCGCGCCGTTCTCCCGCGGCCCTCACTCGTCCTGCTCGCCACAGTAAACATGACTCGCGCCGTTCTCCCGCGGCCCTCACTCGTCCTGCTCGCCACAGTAAACATGACTCGTGCCGTTCTCCCGCGGCTCTCACTCGTCCTGCTCGCCACAGTAAACATGACTCGTGTCGTTCTCCCGCGGCCCTCACTCGTCCTGCTCGCCACAGTAAACATGACTCGTGTCGTTCTCCCGCGGCCCTCACTCGTCCTGCTCGCCACAGTAAACATGACTCGTGTCGTTCTCCCGCGGCCCTCACTCGTCCTGCTCGCCACAGTAAACATGACTCGTGCCGTTCTCCCGCGGCTCTCACTCGTCCTGCTCGCCACAGTAAACATGACTCGCGCCGTTCTCCCGCGGCCCTCACTCGTCCTTTCCCCTTTCCCCATCCCCTTTACATTCTCTCCTCCCTCTTTACATCCCCTTTACATTCTCTCCTCCCTCTTTACATCCTCTTTACATTCTCTCCTCCCTCTTTACATTCCCTTTACATTCTCTCCTCCCTCTTTACATTCTCTCCTCCCTCTTTACATTCTCTCTTCCCTCTTTACACCTCCTTTACATTCTCTCCTCCCTCTTTACATCCACTTTACATTCTCTCCTCCCTCTTTACATTCCCTTTACATTCTCTCCTCCCTCTTTACATTCTCTCCTCCCTCTTTACACCTCCTTTACATTCTCTCCTCCCTCTTTACATCCCCTTTACATTCTCTCCTCCCTCTTTACATCCTCTTTACATTCTCTCCTCCCTCTTTACATCCCCTTTACATTCTCTCCTCCCTCTTTACATCCCCTTTACATTCTCTCCTCCCTCTTTACATCCTCTTTACATTCTCTCCTCCCTCTTTACATCCTCTTTACATTCTCTCCTCCCTCTTTACATCCTCTTTACATTCTCTCCTCCCTCTTTACATCCTCTTTACATTCTCTTTACATTCTCTCCTCCCTCTTTACATCCTCTTTACATTCTCTCCTCTTAACATCCCCTTTACTTTACAGATGTAAAGAGGGATGAGAATGTAAAAGATGTAAAGAGGGAGGAGAGAATGTAAAAGATGTAAAGAGGGAGGAGAATATAAAGATGATGTAAAGAGGGAGGAGAGCTTTATGCTTGTTGAACTTGTTGGACAGCGCTGCACAGACGGCTGACTTGAGCAGTGCATGACGGTTAGAGCTTGTGTCCGGCTTCAGACAGCGACGCCCCGTGACTGTGACGTATGGTATCAGAGTACGGCGAGAGCGATTCGAGAGCAGGACTCAGCCAGAGCAGTTTCTCCAGAGCGACTCACGAGCTCTGATGACGACACAACTGATCCACGATTTGCCGAATCCACCGCACAAATCTGTTTTTTTTAAACATTGAAAGCTCTTTTCATGTAGTCGCAATGTTATATTGTCATGGTTATCAAAATAAAACTGATACAATGTAGACCCCACTTCATTGGGATTTAGGCTTATGTTGAACTATATTCTTGTACAAACAGACGCTGTATTAAGCAGTACATGTATTGAATCAAAATGTCTCTGAAATATCGGTGTATTTGGCAAATAATGCATTTATTCCACTTCAGCTGTGGTAAAGTATGCAAACACAGCGCAAGCGTCACTACGGGAAGCAGAAAGTGTCAAACTCACGTCTCAGTTTTCAGCTCCTCCCGCCTCCACACGGCAACTCTCACCGATCGGTTACATCCAGCCACAGCCCATGTCCAACACAGCTAATGTAAAGGATGAAAGAGGGAGGAGTGAAGGTAAAGAGGGAGAAAATGGGGAGGAGTGAAGGTAAAGAGGATGGAAAAGAGGGAGGAGTGAAGGTAAACAGGTTGAAAAGAGGGAGGAGTAAAGGTAAAGAGGATGGAAAAGAGGGAGGATTGAAGGTAAAGAGGGAGAAAATGGGGAGGAGTGAAGGTAAAGAGGATGGAAAAGAGGGAGGAGTGAAGGTAAAGAGGTTGAAAAGAGGGAGGAGTGAAGGTAAAGAGGGAGGAGTGAAGGTAAAGGAGGAGGTAGAGATTTTGATGGGTGGATGGAGGAAATATCGAGGATGGTTGTGCACTGAGAATCATTCCCACCTCCAAGTTAATTGATTTTTCATTGTTCTTTTTTTTATTTTTTTATGTTTTTGAATTTCTGTCATTAACTGCAATGTGTACTTTCAACACAATGTGTTCAAGACTGTTAATATTAAAGAGTCATTTAATTGGAGTGTGTGTCACTCGAGTCCCCAACGAGTCATTTAATCGGAGTGTGTGTCTCTCAAGTCCCCAAAGAGTCATTTAATCGGAGTGTGTGTGTCTCTCAAGTCCCCAAAGAGTCATTTAATCGGAGTGTGTGTGTCTCTCAAGTCCCCAAAGAGTCATTTAATTGGAGTGTGTGTCTCTCAAGTCCCCAAAGAGTCATTTAATCGGAGTGTGTGTGTCTCTCAAGTCCCCAAAGAGTCATTTAATCGGAGTGTGTGTCTCTCAAGTCCCCAAAGAGTCATTTAATCGGAGTGTGTGTGTCTCTCAAGTCCCCAAAGAGTCATTTAATCGGAGTGTGTGTGTCTCTCAAGTCCCCAAAGAGTCATTTCATCGGAGTGTGTGTCTCTCAAGTCCCCAAAGAGTCATTTCATCGAAGTGTGTGTCTCTCAAGTCCCCAAAGAGTCATTTAATCGGAGTGTGTGTCTCTCAAGTCCCCAAAGAGTCATTTAATCGGAGTGTGTGTGTGTGTGTCTCTCAAGTCCCCAAAGAGTCATTTAATCGGAGTGTGTGTGTGTGTGTCTCTCAAGTCCCCAAAGAGTCATTTAATCGGAGTGTGTGTCTCTCAAGTCCCCAAAGAGTCATTTAATCGGAGTGTGTGTGTCTCTCAAGTCCCCAAAGAGTCATTTAATCGGAGTGTGTGTCTCTCAAGTCCCCAAAGAGTCATTTAATCGGAGTGTGTGTGTCTCTCAAGTCCCCAAAGAGTCATTTAATCGGAGTGTGTGTCTCTCAAGTCCCCAAAGAGTCATTTAATCGGAGTGTGTGTGTCTCTCAAGTCCCCAAAGAGTCATTTAATCGGAGTGTGTGTGTCTCTCAAGTCCCCAAAGAGTCATTTAATCGAAGTGTGTGTTTTTTTGTTTGTTTTTTGGACAATTACTACACTTTACAGAAGAACATGACTAATGTGTTAAAGCCCCAGTGAGTAGCCAAAGACTCAAGATGTTTTTGTGATAATGATTATTTTGCAGTCGATGCTAAATTAACTAGAGGGATGCAGGCCGTGGTCTTAGAAAAACTATTTAGGCTATATATATATATATATATTAGTTTGCGTGCCGTGTGCTCGGCTGCTTGCTGTGTTGTGATCGTAATTATACGATCACGCGAGAGAGAAAGTAGATGTGTGCAGTTTCAGCCGTCCTCCTCTGATTGTGATGTGATCGAAATAACAAACAAAACAGTTTTGTAAAATGATATATGAATCATTTTTATTTTATCATATATCATTTTACAAAACTTTTTTCTGCATGTGCTCCCGCACACACAATTTCAGTCACAACACGCAGTCAGAGGATGCGCTGAAACATCAGCTCTCGATGCTGTTCCCTTCATTCATAACTCGGACTGAGAAGGATAGGCTATATTTGTGTAAATAGTTGTGCAACTGCGCAAACTTTATGAAGTTTAATGTTTGGGTTCCAGGGGAATTTATGATTGTTTCACCTTTTCAACCTCATCAAGGTTTCGTAATTAGTAAGTTCTGTGCTTTTTCTCTTTTTTTTTCTTGTGTGCTGACTGATGAGGGGCCAATGTGCCTTGGTGAAACGGTGTTTGTACATGCAGCTTATTTTTTTAATTATCGTGGCAAGCAATCATAAAATACAGCATATTGCACAAAAAAAAAAAGCAATTTACTGAGAAACGGACCTCGGGTTTGGGTCGGGCTCAGGCTTAAAATATAACCGTAATGTTCGGGTCAGGTTAAATGATTTCGGGTACGGGCCGGGTTTGGGCTTAAGTTTAAAGCCTGTGCTGACCTCTACTTCAGGCACATAACTTGTAAAATTTCAGCAATTATTAAATTACTTCTGTAGAGCTGTTTTACAGTTGAAATAGAATTGAGCTGAATAATGACACTATTGTCTTCAGTTCCATCTTTGGTTCTCTCTGATAGTCAATCAATCAAATACAGTCAAATGAATAATATTTCTGAATGTTAATTGTCATTCCCCAACTGAGCAGTGAAGGACACTTCATCTCAAGCTACAAATCAGACAAAAATGTTGGCTACCCATTTTCTGTGATCTTGACGAAAAAATAAAAAATAAAAAACTGTTTACTCACTAAATATATACCATCTCAACAAAGTCCTGATATTATACCTTTACCAGAATCTGTGTATCACCATGGTCCTCAAAGTATGACTTAACCAGAGTCTGTGTATCACCATGGTCCTCAAAGTATGACTTGATCAGAGTTTGTGTTTAATGTCCCCAAAATGGACATAAAAAATACTGTCCCTAAAGTGAAGCCAAAATGTCAGGTCTTTAAGGAAGACTTTTATTAATAAAATCAAGTGATAAGTGTGATGACAGCTTCTCCAGAAGTGCAGTCATGTCTTTCTTTTGTCTCTAGACCCTTCAGAAAGGGGTGTCCCTAAAGGTAGGGTTCCCAGTCATACGTCCTCACATTGTGGTTAAGTAGGTATGTGTGTGTGTGTGTGTGTGTGTGCGTGTGTGTGTTGGACGAGCTACAGTAATATTTGTTCATCATCCTCACAGACATGAAGGGGAGTGTGTTTTCTGCGACTGTGTTTCCTCACTTTCTCAGCACTCAGACGTTTTAATGTGTTTATGTTGTTTCAGCAAATACTGGCTGCATTTCTCCTCCGACTGACCAGAACTGACTCAGATATGAAGTGAGTGACGGATCACAAACACACAGAACTCTCTCTCTCTCTCGTGTCGCGCGTGCTGTAAACAGTCATCATATATTCAGTCAGAATGTATTCTGTTTGGTTCCTCTGGATATGATTATGTGAAGGTGTTGGTGTTTATGTGCAGATGTGTGTGAAACCCTCGACTGCTGACAAAACCACCAAACGGCTGGAGAAACAAAACACGCTCCGACACACACACACACACACACACACGATCACGGTTCATCACACACTCAAACACACACACACACACACACACACACACACTTGATCACGGTTCATCACACACACACACACACACACACACACACACACACACACACTCACTTGATCACGGTTCATCACACACTGTCTGCGACATCTGTTCAGGCCACATGTCATGACGCTTTGAAGAGAAACAGAAGACTTACAGTCAGACGGACTAATCTAATAAACTCAGGATCAAATAAACTCGAGCTCAACAATATGATTCCTCAACATGTCTGATCAAACACCAGATACGCTTCCACACACACACACACACACACCTATTATTATGCTAATGTCAGGACACCGAACATTTAACCCTCTGGTGCTCCTTTTTTTTCTTTAATTTTTTTTTTTTTTGTCAATGAAATTAATTTACTATATTTTAGTTTGATACTGTTTTGTATTTAATAGTTTGTTTTGTTTTATACTAGATTATATTTACGCTTTAATTATAATCCATTTATTCATGTTTTGAGCATAGACCTAAAAACTTAAACTGTCGTGAATGTGGAGTGCTTTAGAGCAACAGACTGAAGTTTGATCTCTTTTCAAAGACGACACGTGGCAGATTATTGCTGAAGTGAAAACAGTTTTCAGTAACAGAATTTTACACATATTGTTAAGAAAAATGCGCAAAAATACTATTTTAAATTTTTATATGAAAATTCAAAATCACATTTTACTCTTAAACGGCAAGAAAATTAAAGCCACAAATCTAAATAAGTTGTATTCCAAATGTAAGGTTGATATCTCATTATAAAACGGTTAGTTCCAATCCTTGATTCTGATTGGTCAATAGCTGTGCTTTATTCACGATAAAACACGGCTATGACCGCTTCACCCAGCGGTTTTATTTGTCACTGCGCAACACTGCAGTTCCTATGTTGTTTTTACTTGAGCTTTCATGCATATTACACATTGGAACGTTGTTGCTCACGGTCAGGGACTATTTTTTTTCTAGCGGAAGGAATGTGTCAACCGCTACGTGGTTTGGAGCACAGTCTCTGTCTCGCGTGCGCGCTCGCTCAAGATTCCGGGAGATTTTAACTAATGCCGAGTTCAGACTGCACGATTTTAGCCACGATTTTGGCTCGCCGACAGGTTTTGAGAAATCGCCGACAAATGCCCGAAATCACAGGCAAATCGGCGCTCGTTCACGCGAGTGACAATCATGCAGTGTAAAAGAGCAAGGACGTGATCTGAGAGAATCGCAGATGAGTCGCCGACGCCCGTGAGATATTTGGCATGCTAAATATCTGGACCTGTCGGCGATTCAAAATCCCGCTGTGTGAAAAGTGTTCTGACTGAAAACTACATCGGTGATGACCGACAGCCAGTGAGAGAGCAAGATACAGAGCAGCGAGGAGTTCGGGGAGGAGTTATAGATCACATATCAACATGCATGGCATTGTTTCAGAAAAAGGTTTTTTCTCGGTCTATTTGGACCCAAGAAATGGAAGAAAAATGAGTAGAAATTTTGCAGGAGCACGGTGTTTACTTGACGTTTCATCTGAGCTGTATCACAACCGGGTCGAAAAAGAAAAAAAGTCTCACGTGAGAACTCCGGTCTAGCACGTGTGATGTTGCGTTGTTTCCTTGTCACATCTCACGTGTGTTTGTTGTGAAACGTAGTTTGCGCGCAGCGTGCTAGACGGAGTTGTCGGCGATTTTTCCTATTGTGAAGTCATGCAGTGTGAAACCTGTCGCCGATCCATCGTACGGTGTGAACACAGCAGCGACTGAATGCTGGCCAAGATAGTCATGCAGTGTGAAAAGAGCAGCGACCTGACTACTTTGAAAATCGTGCAGTCTGAACTTGGCATAATTTGTGGCATAACTAGTCGATCACGAGTGGCTCAACTGGTAGATATATAGATAAACTCATCTTCCAGACATTTGACCGACCAGGGGTGCGTTTCCCGAAAGCATTGTTAGCCAACTATGGTCGCAGTTTCCATTGAACTCTATTGGTAACGACGGAACTTGCGACCATAGTTGGCTAACGATGCTTTCGGGAAACGCACACCAGGTTGACACTTTAGCGTGAGAAATCGGGGGTGTGGCGTGTAAGCGTGTGGAACCAATCAAATGCGTGTGTCTCACGGCCAATGCATGAGAGTTGGCAGCTCTGCATATGATGTTTGTCAATTTAAAAGATACATTTTAAAGTCAAGAAAGTCATAGTTTGATGTAAAACTGTTGAGGTATAAGACTGTGAAAATCCGTAATTACAAAGACTACAAACCCAAAAGGGGCACATTTTCTCTCATGAATGAAGCTAACTTTACTGAACCTAACTTTATTGAAGCTAACTTTACTGAAGCTAACTTTACTGAAGCTAACTTTACTGAAGCTAACTTACTGAAGCTAACTTTACTGAAGCTAACTTTGCTGAAGCTAACTTTACTGAAGCTAACTTTACTGAAGCTAACTTTACTGAAGCTAACTTTACTGAAGCTAAATATGAAGCTAACTTTACTGAAGCTAACTTTACTGAAGCTAACTATGAAGCTAACTTTACTGAAGCTAACTTTACTGAAGCCAACTTTACTGAAGCTAACTTTACTGAAGCTAACTTTACCGATGCTAACTTTACTGAAGCTTACTTTACTGAAGCTAACTTTACTGAAGCTAACTATGAAGCTAACTTTACTGAAGCTAACTTTACTGAAGCTAACTATGAAGCTAACTTTACTGAAGCTAACTTTACTGAAGCCAACTTTACTGAAGCTAACTTTACTGAAGCTAACTTTACTGAAGCTAACTATGAAGCTAACTTTACTGAAGCTAACTTTACTGAAGCCAACTTTACTGAAGCTAACTTTACTGATGCTAACTTTACTAAAGCTAACTTTACTGAAGCTAACTTTACTGAAGCTAACTATGAAGCTAACTTTACTGAAGCTAACTTTACTGAAGCTAACTATGAAGCTAACTTTACTGAAGCTAACTTTACTGAAGCCAACTTTACTGAAGCTAACTTTACTGATGCCAACTTTACTGAAGCTAACTTTACTGAAGCTAACTTTACTGAAGCTAACTTTACTGAAGCTAACTTTTACAGAAGCTAACTTTACAGAAGCTAACTTTACTGAAGCTAACTTTACTGAAGCTAACTTTACAGAAGCTAACTTTACTGAAGCTAACTTTACTGAAGCTAACATCTGTCATTGTTTCTATAGTCTTGTGTTATAATCGTAACGTTACACCGTCATTGAGTGTTTTGTACCAGACTGCACACACACAGCAGCGGATCTCGCTCGTTGTTTCGCTTCCCGGGAGATGTAGTTCATTGAGCGATTTTCACATAAAACTAAATGTTACTCTTCTGTTTTATGACAAACTGCGACTTTCTTGACTTTCACAATTATCTTTTAAATTGACAAACATCATATGTGTAATTCAGGGCACAGTTCAGACGGAATAAAAAGATACGTTTTTGACTACCATACATATTTTTTCCGAGATAAGGTCCCATGAGCCGGAAGCGGAGGGGAGGGGCTTAGGCTCTCTATTGTTTACAGGACCATTTTTGAATCATTCCCATGATTTTTTTTTTTTTTTTTACACAGCAAGTGGCAAAATCTTTAGTTTCGTATCTTGATGAAGTAAAAAATGTTTAAAAAAAATTAAAAAAACAAGACATAAAATGTTTTGGTTAAAAATAACCAAAGAGCAGCAGCGGGTTCGAACCCTAGAGGCGACAGACGAGCAGACATCTGATGCGCTGGAGTTTCAGAGAGCAGAACAGCGGAGAAACCACCAAATCCATCACTGTTCGCTGACTGTAAACTTACCGGAATATTCTGGAAGAGGGTGAATGAGATGTTTGGATATTAAAACATCCAGTTTCATAAATACATGGAACCCAATCAAAGAATGAATGAGCTGTCAAACCTGAGGTGCTTCTGCAGGAAGTGCTTCGCCAGAGACTATTTATAATGTATGATTGTTTATGTTCCTGAAGGAATATTTGATCCTTTTGTTTGTGTTTTCAAGGAACCACGTCCTTCATCATTACGTGAACTTCTGCCACATCCACATCACAACTGAACAATAATAGCCTTTCTGCTTCCAGACGAGTGTCTGCATGGCAACAGCGGTATTTTCCAGAACAAATACAGTATCTACACTTATATATCAAGATACATTTCCTTGTGAAGCAAAATTATCAATTTTTACTTAATATCTTCAGTCACAGACACACACACACACACACACACACTCTCTCTCTCTTGCACACACATACTATAAAACACACAAACAAACGCACACACACACTCTAAAACACACATACACACGCGCACACACACGCGCGCACACAGACTCTCTAAAACACACACACACACAAACACACACACACACACACACAGTCTCTCTCGCGCACACACACACACACACACACACACACACACACACACACAGTCTCTCTCTCTCTCGCACACACATACTATTAAACACACACACTCTCACGCACACACACACACACGCACAAGTGATAGCATCAGTGTTATATTAGTATAATTTATATACCATTATAATTTTGTTAATATTTTGAATTACATTTTTTTTTAAAGATCATTTTCATTTTAGGTGAAGATTTAGTTTGTTTTTTTGTTTTTGTCATTTTTATTATTATTTTTTATGTTTCTATATAGTTTTTTAAAGTGTATTAAAGTTTTTTTTGTGTTTATTAAAGTGTAAATTGCAGGTAAAAACTTTCACGAAGATAATGCAACGTGCTTACTAAACATAAAGATAAGAACCGCCCACCATTGCTTTTTTATGTTTTTTATACCAAAATGCTGAATATACAGTTTTTTACAATCATTTTGTTACTGAAGAAAATGTTTAAATATTCCATGTCGCAACAGTGGCTCAACTATAAGTTTATCAAGCGACGAGAATACTTTTTGTGCGAAAAAACAAACAAAAATAACGACTTTATTCGACTATTCCTTTTCTTCCTTGTAGGCCTGAAACGAGACTTCAAGAGATTTCCACGACGCATGCGCGAGAACTGAACTGAAGTAGTTGAAGGAGATCGCAATTCTCGCGCGTGCGTCGTGGAAATCTCTTGAAGTCTCGTTTCAGGCCTACAAGGAAGAAAAGGAATAGTCGAATAAAGTCGTTATTTTTGTTTGTTTTTTCGCACAAAAAGTATTCTCGTCGCTTGATAAACTTATAGTTGAGCCACTGTTGCGACATGGAATATTTAAACATTTTCTTCATTGACTTTCTGGGCCGTCCGGTGTCATTCCCTTAGGGAGCCTATGGAGGAGTGATCCAGCTGTCACATTTAATCAAAAATATCTTCATTTGTGTTCCGAAGACGAACGAAGGTCTTACGGGGTTGGTACAGCATGGGGGTGAGTAATTAATGACTTCATTTTCATTTTTGGGTGAACTAACCCTTTAAACTTCATATTATATTTGATATATTGTATCTTATCTTAAAATAAGAAAATCTTTACTTTGTTATTTTATTTATTTCTCTTTTTTTAATGTCTTTATAGTTTTTTATTAAGTTTTAAGTGTTAGTTTATTTAGTTTTAGTAATGTTGCCTTAAATAATATAGCTGAAATAAAATACATTTTCAACGTTTTATTTCAGTTAATGTTTATTGTGAGTAAATTTTTTATTTATTATTGCTTTAGATTTAGGTAATGATAACAACACATAAAGTTACAGAACTAAACCATAGAGTTTTGAATCGCAGCCTTTACATATTGAAGTGAGTTTCTGTGAGTTGCTCTTGTGATGTGAACAGAAGTGAGGCTGTCCGATCAGTACTGAACTCAGTTCCCCTTTTCCACCAACAAGAACCGGGTGCTGGTTCAGAGCCAGAGCCAGAGCTGGTTCGGAGTTGGTTCAACTGACAAGCTTACTAAGAACCGGTTTGCCTTTCCACCGGCTTGAGAGCCACAACAGAGCCAGATCTTACGTCACTGCATACGTCTCATGTTGCCCAGCAAGGCTATTGCGGTAGCGCCAAACACAAAAACGCCAGGCTTGTTCGAGATGCATCGGCTTCTCGCAGATCGATCGCCGCATGACATCAAAGCACTGTGAAAGCGATCCAAAAGCACAAGGAGATCTCCATGATCTCCAAACACTCCCGCAGCTCCGATCGGTCCGCGCCGCTCCGATGCATCTCGAACAAGCCTTCTATCAACAATGGCGGCCGTTGCATTACTATTTATGCTCATGGCTTTGCGAACCTAACGTACATCGGCATCCAAACACGGCGAATACAACGTGTTCGTGCAGCTCGCCGTAACTTGCATAAACGGAGATTACAATCGAGCTGCTATTAGCTCGATTAGCTGCTAATTCAAAAATGGCGGTCACAAGTTTCTTGTTGGCCACGGTAACCCCGCCCCCCAGCCGCTGACGTAAGCGGTTCTTACTTCTAGACCAGCAATGATTTGGTGCTACTTAAGAACCACTTTTACTGGTTCGGAGCTGGTGCTTTGGTGGTCGAAAACCAAAGAACCGATTTGAAACTAGGCTCTGGCTCCGAACCAGCACCAGCTCTGCCTTGGTGGAAAAGGGGTAAGAGTGACCTGCAGATCGAAGGGTTAAGCGGTGAGATTCGGCTGTAGACCCAGAAAGTGTGAAGGCAAACAACTGAAGTCTTATTGCTTGGCACGCTTCGGGAGAACACGGAGAACACGATCCCGTGTGTGTCTCCAGATCCCGTGTGTGTCTCCAGATCCCGTGTGTGTCTCCAGTGTGTGTCTCCAGATCTCGTGTGTGTGTGTCTCCAGATCCCGTGTGTGTGTGTCTCCAGATCCCGTGTGTGTGTGTGTGTCTCCAGATCCCGTGTGTGTCTCCAGATCCTGTGTGTGTCTCCAGATCTCGTGTGTGTGTGTCTCCAGATCTCGTGTGTGTGTGTCTCCAGATCCCATGTGTGTCTCCAGATCCCATGTGTGTCTCCAGATCCCGTGTGTGTCTCCAGTGTGTGTCTCCAGCTCTCGTGTGTTTGTGTCTCCAGATCCTGTGTGTGTGTGTGTATTTACACATGGTGTATGATGGAGGCTCTTATCCATCTAGTCCTCTCCCTGGTCCATCTAGTCCTCTCCCTGGTCCATTTGTCCTCTCCCTGGTCCATCTAGTCCTCTCCCCGGTCCATCTAGTTCTTACCCTGGTCCATCTAGTCCTCTCCCTGGTCCATCTAGTCCTCTCCCTGGTCCATCTAGTCCTCTCCCTGGTCCATCTAGTCCTCTCCCTCGACCATCTAGTCCTCTCCCTGGTCCATCTAGTCCTCTCCCTGGTCCAACTAGTACTCTCCCTCGTCTAACTAATCCTCTACCTCGTCTAACTAGTCCTCTTCCTCGTGCAGACATTTTCTTTCTTTTTTTGCTCCTCTGTGTTGCTTTGAACAAAACCAATCCAAAGACTGCCTTGTTATTGTGTATGTCCATGTAGTGGAAAGTCTTCAACACCTGGCTATGTCTCTGATTGAGATTGGAAACAGCGATTTCTTACTCTAATGATCAGTAATTTAAAAATGCTTATCAGCTGTTTCAATATATATTTTTAAATATTTGTTTCAATACTTTTGAGCTGATATTGTTGCAGAAGCAGAGGCTTTATACTGTATCTATGGTTTAGAACAATAGGTCTTCATTTAGGTCACCATTAGGCTTCATTAGGCGTAATTTTGTTTTGTTTTGCCACGTGTGTTCCCAGTCTGAGTTTCCCGCCACCAATCTGTTTCCATGGACACCCATCACATTCCTCACAGCTGCCTGTCGTTTGTTGTAATCATCCCTGTGTATTTAGTTCTGCTTGTATTCAGTTCTGTGTTCGGTATTGTTTGTGTTTTACACGCTGTTACACCCGTTTGCCTGTATTTGGAATAAAACTCGTTTTGTATTTATTCCTTCTTCTGTCCTTCCTGAACCACCCTGTGACAGAATACCAGACCCAAAATGGATAATTTGGACTTTATCCTGCTCGCAGAGAAGAGCCAGAACTTTTTAACATTCACAAGAGACTTTGTTGTTCTTGCAGTCACCAGCCTCCTCGACGACGAAACCCTGAAAAATCTGTTCTTGATCGGGGCCAACTTCCATCAGCGCATCGACCTCCCAGACACCTCTAACCTGAACTGGAAGGAGGCCATCATCAGCTGTCTGGAGAGCGTCGCACACCGATCCAGAACCCAGCCAGACCCAGAGCCCGGATTATCATCCTCGACCGCGGAGAACTCGTGCGTGCCCCCCGCAGACGGAGAGCTACCACCCGCCGCGACACGCCAGCCAGAGCCCGAGACAAAGTGGACAGAGCTGACTCTTGCCCCGGAGGAGGAGCTCCAACAGGAGTCTGACCAGGGGTGTGAGCCCACGACATCTGTGGACGAGGGAACCCAATCTACGGAACACGAGGACTGGCTGATCGACTTCTCCGAAGAGACATCGTATCCCACCCTGTCCCACCCGTCATCTGCATCTTCGTCGTTGTATAACCACTCCAGTGACTGTATCTGCCCTATCATCAACCTGTCTGGTACCATTTTAACACCCAGCTCAGCCAGTCCTCCAGCCCCGCCGCTGCTAGATGTTCGCTGCCCTACATCGTCTCTGGGGAGGCCCCCTGACTTCGAGATGCAGGTCAGCCCGTCATCCGCAGCACCCAGGAGGATCTCGTGGCTCTGCCTCCAGCCTCAGTCCTCTGCACTCCTTCTCGGCCTGTCGACCTGCCGGCTCCGACTTGGCTCCACCCACCTACGCCTCCACCAGAGACCCTCGAAGCATCGGCTGCAGCGGGTTCCCTCGTCCTGCCGGCTCCCCCTTGGTCAGTCGTCACTCTGCCTTCGCCACAGACTTACGGTCCATCCGCTACGCTCCGTCCCTCCACCCCTTCTGCTACAGCGGGCTCCTCCTTCCCTTCGGCATCACCTCTGTCCTCCCTCACTCCACCTCCGCCTCTGCTCTCGGGTACTCTGGCTCCACTGTGTGTCTGTGTGTGTGAGTGTGTGTGTGTGTCTGTGTGAGAGTGTGTTTTTGTGAGAGTGTGTGTCTGTGTGAGAGTGTGTTTTTGTGAGAGTGTGTGTGTGTGTGAGTGTGAGAGAGAGAGTGTGAGTGTGTGTGTGTGTGTGTGTGTGTGTGTGAGAGAGTGAGTGAGTGTGTGTGTGTGTGTGTGTGTGTGTCTGTGTGAGAGTGTGTTTGTGAGAGAGTGTGTGTGTGTGTGTGTGTGTGTGTGTGTGTGTGAGAGAGAGAGAGTGTGCGTGTGTGTGTGTGTGTGTGTGTGTCTTTTTTAAAGTATGTAGTCTGATAATTATCTGAAACACATTGACCCTTCCACAGCCTCATGCTGCTCATCTTGTTAGTATCTTGTAGAAGAGAAGCTCCTCATCATCGGGTCGTTCTCTGCTTCACTGACTCAATCTGCTCATGCTGATGTTCCTCATGAATGCAGACGCTGATCAGCGAGTCAAAGACAGTCTCATTCACTGATTCATTTATCAGGAAACCTCAGCCTTCAGTTCCTGTCCGACACATATGGCCCGACAGATGGACAGACATGAAGCCGAGGCCCGTCCGTCTGCATCAGAACTGAGGGAAGAAATGTTGAATATGGCATACGCAAGTTAGTTTTGACAAGCGTTCAACTTTCAGTATTCTCTATATTGAAGTCCAGCGGCTGAAGAGAAAACAATGATAAATGCCAATAATAATACGCAACTGATCATTTCATCTCGCATAGTTGGACAGCAAAATAATGCCGTCATCTTCAAAAAACATGAAAAAAACTATAACGGATTAATAAAACCAAACCCAGGCGACATTTACCAGGACAGAAGCTTCTCATCCCATTCACAACCTTATTTAGGCCGAAATTCAGGATCTATACTGAAATACGCAGCCTGTACATAAAGGATTTCTGTTAGAGTAATAAACTGAATGTGTATTAAATACACAATAACAAGGTTTTAATATTTATCATCAATCAATCCAAATTTGTTTCAATCTCATACATTTGAACTTTAACTGAATATTGCTCTTTACAGTTATCGTCTTCATACTTTTTATCTGAATATATAAAATTTTCACAATGAATCATTGTTTGTTACAATAAATGCATTGTGAAAATGTGATTATTTAAATAAAATCAAAATAGATGCAAATAGTTCATAATAAACTAAGCTGTTATTTTGCAATCTAACATTAGTAACATTCTTTGCGTCGTGTATCAATGCAACGTTACTTTTACAGTAACACTCGTAAAAATGAAGGTTCCACTATTGCTGTCTTAACTTGTATGTAACGTATGGTTAATTATCTCGGCGGAAAGGGTTATAATGGGGGGAAAGCTATAACTTTAATTGTACGAAGCTTTCTGTTAATGCTTTGAAAAAGTCTATAAAAAAAAAAAAAAAGAAGGTTCCACAAGGTGGTTTTCACAGCGAAGAAACAGAACCTTTCAGTGATCCGGTCTTCCCACCTCTACGCTACCGCCTGGAAATCATTTCACACAATTTCTAGTGAAGAGTTACTTTGCGAACTAATTATTGAATTACTCCTCGTTTTTGTTTCGAAATGGTGTGCACTTGCATAGTACCGGCATGTTCAGTCAGCACAAGGAAAACACACAGAGTTAGTTTTCATAGATTACCCAAAGATTTGGACTTGTGCAAAAAGTGTCTACGGGCTATCAATAGCCCGAAGTTCGGAGAGGACACAGCCATTGAAGCACTAAAACATCTGACGGTGTGCAGTCTACATTTCAATCCAGAACATTTCGAACCCAACCCCTTATGGTGTGTTCGCACCGAACACGAATAAAGCATCAAATACGCGTCTAGTTAGACGCTTGAACATTCGCTCGAGTTAAAATTTTTCAACTTGTGCGGAAGACATTCGCGGCAAACGCGTCGCCCAATTCGCGTCATTCGCAACGCCCGGCTCGAATAATGCGTCTATTCGCGTCTTTGCATTGACTTTGTATGTAATCCACTCGTGCAAATAATTAAATTCGCGTTCGGTGTGAACACACCATTAGGATTGAAGAGACCCTCGCTTGTGAAAACCGCAATTCCGTCGATATTTACCTTGTCAGATGATGACGACGAACAGCCAGGAACGTCTGGAACTAGCAGTGCTAGTAGCGCTAAACGCATTTGCCTGGAGGTTCTTTCTGACTCGACTCTATTAGCAGCTAGTGGCTACTGAGAACACACACTGACACAGTCGTTTGCTGTAAAGCAACACATCTCCTATGATTTGTCTGTTTACAAATTTTCAAAAAGTTTCTGCCGGTGAAATCAAACGCACTGGCACTGATCTGTGATAGGTCTGTTAGCGCATTAGGTCCAGCCCCCTATGGGCGGGTTTGAAAGGGTGGGAGCTAGTGCTTGTAGTCTTTACAGAAATCCCCCCCTCTTACACTTCCTCCTACAATGACGTAAAATGACGATTTTTAAGTCATTGTAGGAGGAAGTGAAAAAGGTAAATAGCGGATTTGTAAGTGATCCAACAATAAAAGTAAACAAATCCAAGCAAAATCCAGAGTGGCAACACTACCAGAGCTGTAGAGGCAGCAGCTCATTTGCATTTAAAGATACACAGCGCGTTTTTGCTTCCACCCAAAAAGGGGCATTTTAGGCATGATTTAATAAATAATCTGTGTGTATTTTGAGCTGAAACTTCACACACACATTCTGGAGACCCTTCATATTATATCTTGTAAGAAAAAGGGCATAACAGATCCTCGTTAAGCTACTAAGTCTTGTCTTCAGAAAAATGTTTTCTTCTTAAAACAAGAACAAATATCTGCCAATGGTGTCAGAAAAATAATCTTGTTTCCCTTTGAATTAAGTTTATTTTTCTGACTCCATTGGCAGAGATTTGTTCTTGTTTTTAGCAAAAACACATAATATCTTCAGTCATTTTGCTTCTCCAGTAAATGCATCTTAATTTAAGGATGTTAATAGTGCTGGAAAACAGAAACCCTGAGGAAGAGCATGATTTGCAGTGTGCCACTTAGACCGTAACGTCTGGTTTGTATCGACACTAATTCATGGGACAGTAAAGCTATCAGTGTGGTGTGCCGTGCTAAAGCGCCTGTTTTCCGGCTGATCGTGTGGACGGCTGCCAGAAGTTTACAGTTTTCCCCAGACCTCACGAATTAAAACACCTTTTACTTGCTCTGCTACGAGCAGAACTTTCAAGAGAGCTGTAAAAACATCTTTAACGGCCTTGACTGAGAGCTTCTGTCTGTCTTTCCCTCACGTTCCTCTTCTCGTCACTGTAAAAAAGGATTTTAACGGTAAAAGACTGTACAAATGCTAAGGTGAAAAACTGTTAATTGGTTAACAGAAAGTTTCTGTACTATATACGGAAAATAACTGTGATAGATCTAACCGTACATTTAAAATACAGTAAAATACTGTTAAATTGACAGTTTTTGGAAGTGAAAAGTCACTGTTTAATTTACTGTAAAAAAACGTAAATTGAAATTCCCAGAATTCCCTGCGTGACACTTCACATTTTATTTAATTTCGTTGAAACTGTTTTTTTACAGTTTTTTAACTGTTTTTTTTTACAGTTTTATGTTGTTAAATGAATGTTTATCGCATTTTTAAAATGTCATGTATGTTACCATGATGGTGTTTATCATGTGACTCTCATCACTACTGTAATTAGTAGTTGTCATTGTATTACAAAGATTCAAAACAGATATTAGTACTTCAATAGCATGATAAATACATATTTTATCAGTTAATGAAAAACAGTATTTTACTGTAAATTTTACATAAATTTGTAAAACCTAAAAAGGTTGCTGCCGTATTCTCTCTGGCAACCACCGCTGCCCGTTTTTTTACTGTAAATTTAACCATTATGTATTTTTTTAATGTACAGTCAAGGGTTAATTTCAATAGCAACTATAGATGAGATTCATGTTTGTATGTATTACAGTTCGTCACTGAAGGTTTGATGGCAGATTTAGTCGCAGCGAGAGAAACTCACTCGGTCCTGTGGGTGAATAACATCATCTGTTGTCGTATATATTAGTCTTCATAGCAGTTACCGCGTCGTAAATAAAGCGCTGTAATGTTCTCAGCACTATTGTTCTGTGAGATCCCACACCAAACCTCCTGGCAGCAGCTCACACACACACACACACACACACACACGTTATTTGGTTGAAAACACACCGTTTTCTGAGCAACAGCGATCAGAAGTGAATGCAGTGGAGACGTCAGAGGAGGATGTGTAGTTTCAGGAGAACGAAGTTTAACTTTATAAATCTGAAGCTACTGATTCTCGTGACTGGAAACAGATTGCGCTGAATTTGCTGAACTTTATAAACCACAGCAAATACAACAGAGAGACTGAGATCATCAGAGAGATCTGAGCAGTGAATCACTGCGATGCTTGAGCCATGATGTAACCACAACCAAACACTTTCCACACACTCACAATAATACACACATGAACAAACACACACTCACGGACATATGCAGAGTAGCAGACGCACCCGCACACACACACACACACACAAACACACGCACACATGCAGACGCACACGCACACACACACACACACACTCACACACACTCACGCACACACACATACTCACTTATTCACACACACACACAACACTTTAAAAAAATGTAGCTCTTCAGGGTCAAACTGGACCTGAATACACAGTTAAAGCTATTAATATATATTTAAATAAATTATTGTAGGCACATTTATACAAATATGAACACACACATTAATCAAAACTAACATTAGTCAAATAAAATAAAGAAATCTAAATGTATGTATGTGCATGATATAATTCTGCATGATTAACCAGTGCACATTATTCTAATTACAAAAAATATATAATATAACATAATATAACATAACATAACATGATATAATATAATATAATATAATATAATATAATAACATATAATATAATATAATGTAACCCGTGTTCCCCTGCAGAAGCTGTGGAGCGTCTGGCTCGGGTCTGAAGCTGGTTCAGGTATTTAGACGTATCAGACGAGCCGTTAATGGTGTTTTATGGGATCGTTCTGGATAAAACACGGATGGAAAGTGTAATGCAGTTTCCCAGTGTCTGTTCAGACAGGCAATATAAACGTCCCTGGATGATTTGCTGAATGTACAGTAAATGCCAATGATAAAACATGGAGTAAATAGAGTGAAATACTCTCCTCTCACAGACTGGGCCGAGAACATGAATCTGTTCGACTCACTGAACATCCAAAGAGGTTTAAAGACACCGTTCGCTCAAACCCACGTTGTTTCCTTTCATTCCTGCACGTGCGTTCATGGCTGACCTTTGACCTCGGATGATGTCATCGCGTCAGCCTGCGTCTCAATGTCCACACTATCCACCCGAAACAGTGTGTGAGATTACAGTAAGTGTGTCCCAAAGCACAGTATGTTGAAGAGTGTGTGTCAGAAGTCCCAGGATGATCTACTATTCCCGGTGGATTTTCAAAGTGTGCATCCGTGCTCACTATAACAGCAGATATTACCCACAATGCACTGCGCTTTGGAGGAGGAGCTACAAACATGAGTAAGAAGTGTTAAAAAACTACAAAACCTTGACAGGCCAGTTTACCGTGATAAGATGATTGACAGGCCAGTTTACCGTGATAAGATGATTGACAGGCCAGTTTACCGTGATAATATGATTGACAGGCCAGTTTACCGTGATAAGATGATTGACAGGCCAGTTTACCGTGATAATATGATTGACAGGCCAGTTTACCGTGATAAGATGATTGACAGGCCAGTTTACCGTGATAATATGATTGACAGGCCAGTTTACCGTGATAAGATGATTGACAGGCCAGTTTACCGTGATAAATCATCTTATAAGATAATGATTGACAGTTCAGTTTACTGTGATTAGATGATTGACAGGCCAGTTTACGTGATAATATGATTGACAGGCCAGTTTACCGTGATAAGATGATTGACAGGCCAGTTTACCGTGATAAGATGATTGACAGGCCAGTTTACCGTGATAAATCATCTTATAAGATGATGATTGACAGTTCAGTTTACTGTGATAAGATGATTGACAGGCCAGTTTACCGTGATAAATCATCTTATAAGATGATGATTGACAGTTCAGTTTACTGTGATTAGATGATTGACAGGCCAGTTTACGTGATAATATGATTGACAGGCCAGTTTATCGTGATAAATCATCTTATAAGATGATGATTGACAGTTCAGTTTACTGTGATTAGATGATTGACAGGCCAGTTTACCGTGATAAGATGATTGACAGGCCAGTTTACCGTGATAATATGATTGACAGGCCAGTTTACCGTGATAAGATGATTGACAGGCCAGTTTACCGTGATAATATGATTGACAGGCCAGTTTACCGTGATAAGATGATTGACAGGCCAGTTTACGGTGATAAGATGATTGACAGGCCAGTTTACCGTGATTAGATGATTGACAGGCCAGTTTACTGTGATAACATGATTGACAGGCCAGTTTACTGTGATTGGATGATTGACAGGCCAGTTTACTGTGATTGGATGATTGACAGGCCAGTTTACTGTGACAGAGAGCAACCGCTAAAGAGGCAATTGTATGACGTGATAGTTTGTCCCAAAGCTTGTGTACTCTTCTGATACACACTCATAAGGATCTACTTTTTCTTCACAAAAAGAGTTCATACTTTTAGAGTGTAGTATAAGTGGGCGAACTGAGACTCAGCACAACTCTTCCCTCGCATTAGTGTTCCTATAATCTGCGTAGACTCATCAACAGTTCCGGAGATATAGGAAAATTGACATCTTCACTCTTACAGTTTTTTTCGATCGCTAAACGCCAGTGAGCACGGCTGGAGCTGCATGTGTAAACTCTAACTCCAGTCTAACAGCAGCCGTTCATGTGGACCGAACTCTAGCTCGTTCTTCAGTGCTTGAACACAGTTTTCAAAACTCTACACACTGATCCCACGACTTTACCCACAACCTGCACAACACTGTGGATTTACAGCACTTTGTTCAAATGCTAACACACTGCTGTCAAAACTGTGAACCACACATTCAGAACAGAATAGATTTCAGCCTTAACCCTTTCACACACTGCTGATGCACTCTCACACACACACACACACACACTGCTGATGCACTCTCAGCTGAACGGCTAAGCAGGTGTCTTGTTTTAGACTTGTTAGTGAACACACACAAATATATATATATATATATATATATATATATATATATATATATATATATATATATATATATATATAGGTAGAGCTCAGAAAGACTAATTTTGGAAATGGAACGAGGAAGACGGGTTCGTGGAGGGAGAAGGGTGGCAGGGAGAGAGCGGGTGTGTGGAGGGAGATAAAGAAGACAAAGAGCTGTTATTTCAGATGAAATAAGGGCTACACTTATAGGCCATGTCGTGAACCACGGTCTCTCATTGATCTGCAAAGATCCACAGTGGCATCTGTAATGCGAATTTTCCATCGTGCAAACAAGTGAGAGTTACATTGTTACAATAAATAAAAACATTACAGGAAATTATTTTGTATTGCAATTATAGAATATTTACACAGATATATAATACAGTAAGTTTGACTGTAAAATATATTTTTACAACAGGACCCAAAGGCTGCCCCCAACAGGAGGAAGAGCAAAAATATTTTCAGATGCGCAGGAAAATGCTATTGTTGACATGGTTGTTGTCAACAATGCAATACAACTGCGGGAGATTCAAGATAGAGTGCTGGCTGATAATGATATATTTGAAAATGTTAATTCTGTCAGCACAGCAACTATTGGTCGAGTCCTACAGAAACACCAAGTTAAAATGAAACAGTTATACACTGAACCGTTCGAGAGAAACAGTGAACGGGTAAAAGAGCAAAGATACCAATATGTCCAGGTAAGACGTCTGAGGTTACATACACAGCTATTACAGTAAAGATATTTACAATTAAAAAAAACCCACTAGCATTGCTAAAGTTACGCAAACTGTGCACTTACTGTTTTTCAGAGAGTAATGGAGGTGGAAGCACTGGAAACACCACATTCATTTGTATTTATCGATGAAGCTGGATTTAACCTTGCCAAAACACAGAGGAAGGAATGCTATAGGTCAAAGGGCCACTGTGGAGGTTCCAGGCCAAAGGGGGGGAAATATCACCATGTGCTGCAATGGCCAATGAAGGCTTGCTTCTCAACACACCACTCATTGGCTCATTCAACACAGAAAGGCTTATAGCTTTCCTAGAAGAGCTCTATGCTCAGCTAGTGCCAGCAGAACAAGGGGAGCCGGTAAGAAACCCCCAAGTTTTTGTCATAGTTTGCGATAACGTTGCTTTTCACCACTGTGCAGCTGTCACAGATTGGTTTGCAGCACATCGCAGATTTATGATTTTGTACCTGCCTGCATATTCACCCTTCCTCAACCCAATAGAGGAGTTTTTCTCTGCCTGGAGGTGGAAAGTGTTTGATCACCACCCACATGACCAAATGTCTCTTTTGGAAGCCATGCGTGCCGGATGTGAGGCCACGAGTCGAGACTGCCAGGGGTGGATAAGGCACTCCAGAAGGTTCTTCAAGAGAGAACATTAGATGTGATGTTGACGAAAACCTGTGGCTGATGCTGGAGAGAGGAGGATCAGCCCCTCAGTTATTTGTTAGAATTACAGTGTGTACTTTTAGTTTCTACCTTTTTTCTCATTACTGTAATTCCGTAAATTACTACAGCCTATTGAAGAAAACTGCTAACTTTCATTTATCTAAAGAATTGTGTTCTAAAACTGTAAATAAATCATGTGAAAGACTGTCACTCTTTTCATTGAAGAAAATATTACTTTCTATGAAGTCACTGAAATTGTTCAAACTGTAAAGATGAAAAGTTAGTATTTTCTGTATTGGTGTTTGCGTGTGTGTTTCCTCTCAGTGTGTTCTGAGTGTCAGTGTGTGTTATCTCAGTGAGGGTTGTGTAGTGTGTTTCCTCTCAGTGTGTTCTGAGTGTCAGTGTGTGTTATCTCAGTGAGGGTTGTGTAGTGTGTGTTATCTCAGTGAGGGTTGTGTAGTGTGTTTCCTCTCAGTGTGTTCTGAGTGTCAGTGTGTGTTATCTCAGAGAGGGTTGTGTAGTGTGTTTCCTCTCAGTGTGTTCTGAGTGTCAGTGAGTGTTATCTCAGTGAGGGTTGTGTAGTGTGTTTCCTCTCAGTGTGTTCTGAGTGTCAGTGTGTGTTATCTCAGTGAGGGTTGTGTAGTGTGTTTCCTCTCAGTGTGTTCTGAGTGTCAGTGAGTGTTATCTCAGTGAGGGTTGTGTAGTGTGTTTCCTCTCAGTGTGTTCTGAGTGTCAGTGTGTGTTATCTCAGAGAGGGTTGTGTAGTGTGTTTCCTCTCAGTGTGTTCTGAGTGTCAGTGTGTGTTATCTCAGTGAGGGTTGTGTAGTGTGTGTTATCTCAGTGAGGGTTGTGTAGTGTGTTTCCTCTCAGTGTGTTCTGAGTGTCAGTGTGTGTTATCTCAGTGAGGGTTGTGTAGTGTGTGTTATCTCAGAGAGGGTTGTGTAGTGTGTTTCCTCTCAGTGTGTTCTGAGTGTCAGTGTGTGTTATCTCAGTGAGGGTTGTGTAGTGTGTGTTATCTCAGAGAGGGTTGTGTAGTGTGTTTCCTCTCAGTGTGTTCTGAGTGTCAGTGAGTGTTATCTCAGTGAGGGTTGTGTAGTGTGTTTCCTCTCAGTGTGTTCTGAGTGTCAGTGAGTGTTATCTCAGTGAGGGTTGTGTAGTGTGTTTCCTCTCAGTGTGTTCTGAGTGTCAGTGTGTGTTATCTCAGAGAGGGTTGTGTAGTGTGTTTCCTCTCAGTGTGTTCTGAGTGTCAGTGAGTGTTATCTCAGTGAGGGTTGTGTAGTGTGTTTCCTCTCAGTGTGTTCTGAGTGTCAGTGTGTGTTATCTCAGTGAGGGTTGTGTAGTGTGTTTCCTCTCAGTGTGTTCTGAGTGTCAGTGAGTGTTATCTCAGTGAGGGTTGTGTAGTGTGTTTCCTCTCAGTGTGTTCTGAGTGTCAGTGTGTGTTATCTCAGAGAGGGTTGTGTAGTGTGTTTCCTCTCAGTGTGTTCTGAGTGTCAGTGAGTGTTATCTCAGTGAGGGTTGTGTAGTGTGTTTCCTCTCAGTGTGTTCTGAGTGTCAGTGTGTGTTATCTCAGAGAGGGTTGTGTAGTGTGTTTCCTCTCAGTGTGTTCTGAGTGTCAGTGTGTGTTATCTCAGTGAGGGTTGTGTAGTGTGTTTCCTCTCAGTGTGTTCTTAGTGTCAGTGTGTGTTATCTCAGTGAGAGTTGTGTAGTGTGTTTCCTCTCAGTGTGTTCTGAGTGTCAGTGTGTGTTATCTCAGTGAGGGTTGTGTAGTGTGTTTCCTCTCAGTGTGTTCTGAGTGTCAGTGTGTGTTATCTCAGTGAGGGTTGTGTAGTGTGTTTCCTCTCAGTGTGTTCTGAGTGTCAGTGTGTGTTATCTCAGAGAGGGTTACAGTGTGTGTCTGCATGAGCCTGTGTTGAGCGTGTGTTAAGAGTTGTGTTGCTTGGAGTGAGTTGTGCAGGTGATGTGAGTTGTGTAGCTCAGGGAACGGCTGCTGTTAGAGTTTTGCACATGCAGCTCCAGTCGTGCTCACTGGCGTTTAGCGATCGAAAAAACTGTAATTCAAAATGCGTTAATAATTTTGTGATCATATTGCACAATTGTGTTTGTTTTTTTGTGATAATGCAATGAAACGTCAAATAGTGCAGACATGATTGGTGTCCAGCCTTTCAGGAGTTTAACAGACTGAGATGCCTGATGCGTTTCAGTCTGTGTGTGTGTGTGTGTGTGTGTGTGTGTGTATGTGAGAGAGTGAGTGATTGTGTGTGTGTGTGTGTGTATGTGAGAGAGTGAGTGATTGTGTGTGTGTGTGTGTGTGTTTGTGGATGTGTGTGTCTGTGACTGTGTGTGTGTGTGTGTGTGTGTGTGTGTGTGTGTGTGTGTGTGTGTGTGAGAGAGTGTGTGAGTGTGTGTGTGTGTGCGTGTGTGCGTGTGTGTGTGTGTTTGTGGATGTGTGTGTCTGTGACAATGTGTGTGTGGGTGTGGGTGTGTGTGTGTGTGTGAGAGAGTGAGTGATTGTGTGTGTGTGTGTGTGTGTGTATGTGAGAGAGTGAGTGATTGTGTGTGTGTGTGGGTGTGGATGTGTGTGTCTGTGACTGTGTGTGTGTGTGTGTGTGTGTGAGAGAGTGTGTGAGTGTGTGTGTGTGTGCGTGTGTGCGTGTGTGTGTGTGTTTGTTGATGTGTGTGTCTGTGACACTGTGTGTGTGGGTGTGGGTGTGTGGGTGTGTGTGTGTGTGTGTGTGTGTGTGTGTGTGTGTGTGTGAGAGAGTGTGTGAGTGTGTGTGTGTGTGCGTGTGTGCGTGTGTGTGTGTGTTTGTTGCTGTGTGTGTCTGTGACACTGTGTGTGTGGGTGTGGGTGTGTGGGTGTGTGTGTGTGTGTGTGTGTGTGTGTGTGTGTGTGTGTGTGTGTGGATCTCAGCACTTCTGGAAACATGCTTACATTTGGAAGCAATCCTGTCTCGGCTGTGAGTGATTGGCATTGATACCATCGTACATTCTTCAGACTAATGGCTCTCAAACATATTCCTCTGACGATGCTATCGCTCGCTGCAGCTGGAACGCCTGATTACCCACAAATCAGGATCACTAGTGGAGCTTTCTGGACTCAAGCGTGTGCCAGTTCTGCTCACACTACACTTGTGTTCTCCAGAGTGGGACGGTTTTGTCTTCAGGTTTTGTCGTCTCTCAGACGTGCAACAGATTCACGGCCTCTACATCACTGTCAGTTTAACGGGACTAATGTGAGTTTGATTAGCGCTGGGACGAGTCGCTGTGAACCCAAAAACACGGATCTGTGAACTCCTCGTACTGTTGGGATGAACCTCATGAAGCAAGATCATATTTCACCACCAAATCAAATAAATAAATAAATAAATAAACAGAGGTGAATTCAGGATAACTGGGATGTTTTGTCATTGAGATGAGAAAAATGTATTTTGCACTTTTTCCACTGTGACATTATTTTCAAACATATTATTATATAATCAGACATTATACTTTGAGTTTGAGAATCTTATTATATTCCCAACACTGTATATCACGTTAAACTAAATTAAAATGAGAAATATTGCCTTGTCAACTAGTGGAAAATAAAATGCAAATGTGACCTATAATAATGCAATACATTTGTACTGCAATCAGCATAAATTAAAAGTGGTATGGATGTATGAATACTCACATTTGAACACTAAATCTTTCATATATGAGTAGTGAGATTTGTGAAACTGCATTATTGCTTACTTTCAGTAAACTCTTAACTTTCTTATTTCTTTCTGCTGATTTTGGGGTGATATATAAGCATAAGTTAAAGTGGTCAGGATGAAATATGAAATATAAGCTGGATGTGTTCAGGTTTCATGAGATGAGAAATGAATCCGCCGACTGGACGTTTTGAAACTCAAAAGCTCGAAAGCTCTTGAGTTTGCAGAAGTTTCTCTCGTCTTGCTTTGAGAAGTTCTCCGTGTGGATTTGGGGTTCTCCGATACGGATCCGTCCTAAAGCCTCTCCGAGCTCCTGCGGGATTCAGAGCACTTCACAGGTTCAGTCGGAGTCTGTCTGAAGTCCATGGCTGTACGGTAAGCAGCTTATGGACCTTTCCAAAGCCGTACTCTGTGTGCGGTCCGGAATCAATATCTTATCATTTAATAGGCAAATCTTTAATATTTGGGCTTATGTCCTGAAGGACGCAGATAAGGTTTAAATCAGGCACTAGAAGAGGTGAACTGAAACTGAGCTGAGAGTGTGAGATGAGCTTCTGCTTTCTTCTGACTCTTACTGAGTTACTGCAGATGCACTACAAACTATTGAACATTTGAAATATCATTTATCACTGGAATCAACCGTGTTTATCAGCCACAAGATATTGTGGTTACGCTTTGCAATGCGGTTCTATTACAGTTTGGTGCATTTCTCGAATCATCCTCGACATTTGTAAAACAGTAAGTGCATTTCTGTGTGTGGATCTCCTAAGCGTCTCTTGCTCAACATCCTCAGTTCATCTCTCAGAAGTGAATATATGTGTCAGTGAACATGTCAGCGCATCAGAAGGACAAGTGCTTGTGTCGTTGTGTACGGATAACACAGTCAGATCGCTTAGTCATGTTGTCAGTATTGGAGATGTTCTGATGTAAACAGGATAAAGTTTTGATGACCATTATTGTAAATTGGAGGTTACACACATTAGTGTGTGTGGGAGTTTGATTGCAAGAGACGACAAGATTCACATTTACGCTTTTACTGTTTGTACAGTAGTGTGTTGACAGACCGTGTCACTGCGATACAGAAAGGAAAGACAGCCAAAGACAAAAAAACAAAAAACAAAACAGAAGTATAAATGTGAACACAGATTTAGAAAAAAATCGGTAACACTTTAGAATACGGTTCCTTCGTTAATGAATAACTACACAAGAACCAATGAGTCACACAATATTAACGATCTAGTAACTATTATTAACTAACAAGAAACTCTGATTAACAAACTAGTAAGTAATAGCGCACAGATGAAAGTGGTAGTTCACTATTAACTAATCAATAACTACTATTTTTTTAATGCTTACCAGAGAACTACTGAAAAAGTTTCATTATTCATGCAAAACTAATCAATAACCAATGCAGGACAAATGACTAGCACTAAATTAACATTTTAACTGCTACTGTAAACGAATACACAAGGTTGTTTACATGATCAATATGTAATAACATAGCAGACTTATGATTTGGGAAAGCTGTTAATAATTGGCCTATGCTCTCTATTTATCAACTGAATAATTTTAAAGAAATGGATTTTTAAATGCAGTTTTCCGGCATTCCTCTGGACTGGCATTGAATCACTAGAGTCATAGCGAGTACTGGAGCATATTGAGTCATCAGCCACCCAAATACCATATACAGTTATTTTATTATTTAGCCTACCTCCCAAAAAAACTCCTAGCTCATATATATATATATATATATGCACAAATCATGACTAGATCATGTAACACTTGAGTCATTACCAGTTAGTTCCCATGATCTTCACTTTAGAATACGGATCCAAATAATTAGTAATTCCCATAGAAGTATGAAGTACCACTTTCATCTGTGCGCTATTACTTACTAATTCGTTAATCAGAGTTTCTTTTTAGTTAATAGTAGTTACTAGTTTGTTAATAAACTTTTTCAGTAGTTCTCTGGGGAGCATTAAAAAAATAGTAGTTATTGATTAGTTAATAGTGAACTACCACTTTCATCTGTGCGCTATTACTTACTAGTTTGTTAATCAGAGTTTCTTGTTAGTTAATAATAGTTACTAGATCGTTAATATTGTGTTACTCATTGGTTCTTGTGTAGTTATTCATTAATGAAGGAACCGTATTCTAAAGTGTTACCAAAAAGTCTAATGGAAATGTATAGAAATATGCGTGACTATGACAACTGGTTCAACCATTTAGCATGTAAAGACTTGTGCTATGAACTAATGCCTAATGTTGGGGATATTCAAATTAATTAACCAATCATACCATTGATCAGCTCTACCAAACTTGGATGTCTTTTTTTTCCAGTAATAAACAAACATTGTTAAGTTGTTTTGATTGATACTGTGAAGCAGCTTTGATACAATCTGTATTGTGAAAAGCGCTATATAAATATATTTGACTTGACTTGACTTGACTTGACTTGTGTTGTGTGTGTGTGTGTGTGTGGGGGGGGGGGGGGGGGGGCTATTCAACAGAGACCCATTATAACACATGTTGATCAACATGACATAAGCGATTGATAATGTAGGAAACAGCAGAGAATTATACGTCATCATTTGCATGGATGTACCGAAGCATTTGCAAAT
>CM060604.1:2618384-2620884 GCA_030578255.1 Tiaroga cobitis
AGAAATTCATACAGGTTTGAAACACCTTGAGGGAGAGTAAATGATGACAGGATTTTAATTTTTTAATGAACCATTCCTTTAAAGTCCTGCTTGTTACGTCAGTTCAAAAACCAATTCAAATTTAGTTTGACTGCAAAACTGCAACAGAGTCCATTTTGATTTCAACTTGTTGATTTTAAAGCAGTCAAAAGGTTAAAGAGGACAAAATCCTTTTGACATTTTCACGGAGAAACATTCAGATTTGTGTTTCCTAAGGGTCATAAATCGCCTGAATGCCCTCCGGACGGCCTTGAACCCGCGTTCCCAGAGGAACAATGTGCATCTATCCTTGCTGACAGTGTGAATGTGTGTGTGTGTGTGTGTGTGTGTGTGTGTTTGGCCTCGGGCCCGTATATTATCAGAGATTAATCACATTATCAGCAGCAGCTGTATGAATGCATGTCCTCGATCCTACAGGAAGAGGAAGCTCTTACAGAGAGCCGGGATTGGCTGAAGGTCTCGAGGCCAAACTACTATAACGGTTTCAGAAGGAAACAGCGAGTTCAGAACCGTGACCGAGTGCTAATTTCTCCGTCAAACGTGTGTGTGTGTGTGTGTGTGTGTGTGTGTGTGTGTGTGTGTGTGCAAAGGCCAAAACGGGACTCTTCCAGAATCAGAATAACATAAAACTGCAACTGACACCCGGTTGAGCCGCTTTGCAGGATTTGCTAACACTATTTCATTGAGAGGAGCTTCTGATTTGCTCAGTCTTGCGTTTCGGGGGCGTGACGGGAACAATCATCAGGTTTTAATGAGCAGAACACGTCTCCTTCTGTTAGATGCGGGTAAATGGAGCTTAAAAAACTTGCTTTTCACTACATGATCGCAAAATAAATTCTGGTTTTATTGAACCCTAATGGAGGAACGCATTTTGTGGGAAAATAAATCATTGAAGTGGTTAGTTCGAGTTAAAAGATTTAAAAACTCCAGCTAAAGTCATGTTTTGCACACTAAGTTAATACTTGATTAAAGTATTTATAGTAGTAGATTTTATGGTAACACTTTATAACACTGTTCCATGATTAATGAATAACTAGGAACAAATGAGTAACACACTATTAACATTCTAGTAACTACTATTAACTAACAAGAAACTCTGATTACTGAGTTCGTGAGTAATAGCGCTCGAGTGAATGTGGAAGTTCACTATTAGCTAATCAGTAACTGCTATTATTCATACCTCACTGAAGACTACTAACTATATACAGGTTCATAATTAATATTAATAATGCATAATGTATAATATAAGGTAACGTAACCCACTAGTAAAGACTCAAGTGTTTCTACATCCTTCTAAAGGAAATGTAAATAATGTGGATCCGTATCTAAAGTGAAGATCATGGGAACACACTAGTAATGACTAAAGTCTTACCAAACATATCGGAAGGAATTATTATTCAAAATCTTACAAAAATCTCAAAAGCTTACAATAACTTCAGTCAATATTAGGTAGTTATCATGTTTTTACTTTAGATACTGATCCAAATAATAATTAGTTCCTTTAGAAGGATGTAGAAACACTTGAGTCTTTACTAGTGGGTTACGTTACCTTATATTATACATTATGCATTATTCATGTTAATTATGAACCTGTATATAGTTAGTAGTCTTCAGTGAGGTATGAATAATAGCAGTTACTGATTAGCTAATAGTGAACTTCCACATTCACTCGAGCGCTATTACTCACTAACTCAGTAATCAGAGTTTCTTGTTAGTTAATAGTAGTTACTAGAATGTTAATAGTGTGTTACTCATTTGTTGTTCCTGTTAATTAATGAAGGAACAGTGTTATAAAGTGTTACCGGTTTTATTTCTGAAGATAACTGGATGCCACACTAAATTTAACAGAAGAAGAAAGAACGACATGAGCAAGTAAACGGTGTTTTATGTGTGAACCGTCCCTTTAATGATCATGTTGTGGATTAACCGGTTGAATGTCTCAATAAAAGCAGGAAGGGAAAGTGTTCAAGGATACAAAAGACACAAAGTGCTCTCGGCCAATCACGCGCCTCCCTGCTGTGGCATTGAGAACAGTGATGTCATCAGTAATTGGGTGGGCGGAGCTCAATCTGTGATGCCAGCTGGTGTGTTAATGAGTCAGGTGGCAGACACACCTCAACACACACACACACACACACACACACACACACAGCACGGTCCAGAAACCAGACTAATTATGTCTTTGGATCCGGTCAGGATGGTGTTTCCCATATAACGGCGTAACTCGATGCTTCACTACCGTAATACGATGCATCGTTGAAGAAGTCAAGTCTCGACTGTTTCCCGAAACCGTATTGTCGTAAATTGGTCGTTCAACCACGTTGGTTTATGACGTCACGCATGTGGTGGAGTAATCACTACTGTTAATGAATCTGTTAGAGATCGAAGTAACGCTGGATGTTTTGCTATAAATTAGACATGCATCTGAGGAATATCTCTCATTTTTCTCAGTTATTTCGCT
>CM060604.1:2625884-2635884 GCA_030578255.1 Tiaroga cobitis
TCAGACTCACTAACTCATACCTCACACCTCACAATTTCCCAAATTATTATTGTAAAATAACTATAAATGCATATAATGTGAGATGATTTCATCGAAGTCTACTGTTTTGCTGTGAGGCTCATGAGATCGTCTTGACCGTTATTAAACCTGCACACACACACACACACACACACACACCTCAACTCAAATTAAACGGGACTTCATTGTGTTCTTCAGTGAGGAACAGCGGTTGAGTTATCAGTGTGTTAGTGTGTGTCAGTGTGTGTCAGTGTGTGTCAGTGTGTGTAAGTGTGTGCAAGTGTGTGTCAGTGTGTGTAAGTGTGTGCAAGTGTGTGTCAGTGTGTGTCAGTGTGTGTCAGTGTGTGTCAGTGTGTGTAAGTGTGTGCAAGTGTGTGTCAGTATGTGTCAGGGTGTGTGTCAGGGTGGGTGTCAGTGTGTGTCAGGGTGTGTGTCAGTGTGTGTAAGTGTGTGCAAGTGTGTGTCAGTATGTGTCAGGGTGTGTGTCAGGGTGTGTGTCAGTGTGTGTCAGTGTGTGTAAGTTTGCTTCAGCTTCACATCAGCGTCCAAAATTTTCCTTCACTGATGCAGGAGCCAAAACTTCACTTAACTTTTATTGTTATGTTTGTGTAAGTTGAGTGTAATTCTCATATCAGCAGTTTAAACATCGTTCAGTCTTAAATCTGCCACTGAAAATGACCTCTCTGTCTGTCTGTCTATCTATATATCTATCTATCTAGTATCCATCCATCCATCCATCCATCCATCCATCCATCCATCTATCTATCTATCTATCCATCTATCTATCGATATGTCTATCATTTTACATGATGTCACTTTATATAACCTGTCCTTCATTCGAAACTATTTGCAGTTTAGATTCTACAGTGTCACACTGATGACACACACATACTGAAACCTGTCTAATCCTGTGTGAGACAGAAAAGAGCAGAATCGGCACACTGACCGCATCTTCACCCAAACTAATGCTGCAACTCCAGCTTCATGATCCGATCTGCGCCTGAATGACCTCTTGAACCCCAGACCCGGAATCTCACTGAAGGAAACGCTGAAACCCACAGCGGCTTCATCTGGATCACGGCTCTGGCTGTTTAAATGAAGAATGAATGTTATGACAGGTTGGACAACAGTGAGATAATGCGCTGGTGTTTGGATGGCTGGTGTTATTGGTCTTCTTCCCAGTAGAAAGCGCCTGAGATAAAACAGTTCCTCTTGCTGAGTCCTGAGACCTGCGGAGCGAAACTGCCTCGGACAAAACACGAATCGCTCATCGCATGATGACTGCATCCCGACACTTTTTCCAGCTCACATGCCAAAGTAAAACCATCCACAGAAACCTCAGAGACGTGTGGAGTTACTGTAACTCTCCTCGGGTCTTTTCTTGGGTTTCTAGATCTCTGTGCATCAATGCAGGAAATGTATTACTTCATAAATCTGACACTTTAAAGCTATTCTAGACTAGACGTTTCTACTAATATTAACACTTTTCCATCTACTTCAATATGCAAAATTAACCATTGAAGAATTTGCTCCGCTTTCAGTCACACTCATCAGACACACTAATCCTGTTGAACTAGAACATAAGTTGTACTGAACTGTAATTTGAATAAATTTGCATGTGATGCATACTGAGAATCTATCTGTCTATTAGGAGGGGGGATTATGGTGTGGGGTTGTTTTTCAGGGCTTGTCCCCTTCGTTCCAGTGAAAGGAACTCTTAATGCTTCAGCATACCAAGACATTTTTGACATTTTCATATTCCCAATTTTTTTTGGAAGTTTTTGGTGATGTTCCTGTTCCAGCATGACTGCGCTCCAGTGCACAAAGCAGGACCATAAACACATGGATGAGGAATTTGGGGGGGGGAGGAACTGGACTGGCCTTCACAGAGTCCTGACCTTGACCCGATAGAACAGCTGAGGGATGAGTTACAGCGGAGACTGAGAGCTTCTCGTCCAACATCAGTGCCTGACCTCACTACTGCGCTTCTAGAAGAATGGTCAAACATCCCCATAAACACACTACTAAACCTTGTGGAAAGCCTCTACAGAAGAGTTGAAGCTCTTATAGATGCAAAGGGTGGAGCAACTCCATATTAAACCCTACGGATCAGGAATGTCATTAAAGTTCATGTGCATGTAAAGGCAGACGTCCCAAAACTTTTAGGAAAAAAGTGCAATTCAAACAGCCGATCTTAATTCCTTAATGCATTATATATTTTAGTAAAATGCAACAACAAAAATGGATGGAAAGATTATAATAATAATGATTCTACCAAACCAACACAAGTCCACAATAGTCCATTTTCAATAGATTAAACTAATTTGTGATCATTTGAGCTGCTAACTAATGTCTCCTTGTCTATCATAGGGATGTTTTAATGCTAAATGTTTTAATTATTGGTTTCTCTACAGTTTTTAGATTAAAATCCAAGAAAGGAATGGGTTTGAATGTTTCCACTCATCGGACCGGCAGTACTTCAGCCCAGGAATAAGAGTGTGTGTGTGTGTGTGTGTGTGTGTGTTTTGTCTGCTGAAGTTTGAGAGGTTCGAGGGTGAAGCTGTCTGTGTGCTAATGGAGCTCATGTTTAGACTGGGACGCCACATTTCTTCGCTTTCATTAGGAGACGCAGCATTTGGGACTTAATGACTACATGAAGCTTTCTGGACAAGAAGGAAAAATATATGGGTATATTAAAACTCATCTTTGATCACCAGAATTACATATTTAAGCGTTTTTTCCTTGAAATTAAATTCTTCATGCCTTACAATATCTTGAACGTAACTCGACACCCTCGCCTCATTTAGTATACGCGGCTCTATGAATATGCAGATGAGCCCCGCCTCCACTCACTCACTCAGCTCAGAGATCCACTGGTTGACGATCACACGTTGATCTGATTGGTTACAAGGTCGTTTGTGACGTCAGAAACACCAGCGATTTCAAACCGTGTTTTTGAGACTGTCTTTGGTTCACTGCAGTTTTAAGCAGGAAATACTCAGCAATGCTGTCGACTTATGAACTTACACACGGTTTAAGCGTATTAAAAACACCACATAGACACACAAACAACATTAAAAGCTGGATTTACACCACAGGGGGACTTTAATGGAACATTCCATTTTATCATTATGGGAACGTTACTTTTGAATGTTCTCTGAACGTTCTGAAACAAGTAGCAACATTTAAAAAGGTTAGACGAACTGGGTTTCAGAAAAAAGTTCCATGAACGATGCATAATTAACGTTTCGAGACCAGATTTTGAATTTATTTCGCTGTAAAGCGTTTCTCTCGAAGGTGGTCTCGTGTTGTCCTGCTCCAGCTCTTATCTGATGTCAGCATCAGTCTCGTCTGCATGTGTGTGTGTGTGTGCAGGAGTTTATAAATCCCGAGGCTCACACACGACATCATAAAACTCTGAGCTTTCTAATTGGAGGAAAACGCATTTGTCTTGGATATGGAACGACTCTCTGTCTCTGGGAATAAAAGGGCTGTAAATATACCGGACATTTACGAGTGCGATGTAAATACTGCATCACGAGCTGCAATATTATCCGACTAAAGAAACACACAGGGTAACGGTGCATCTCTACATTCTGCGGTGAGCAGTGAAGTCACATGACAAATTACTCTTCCTGGAGTCTTTCTGTTGTGTTTTGTTCCAGACCTTTGTAAATCAAAGTAGGTTCGTCTCTATATCATAGAAATGCTTGATAAATCTGTCATTATGCGGCTGCAACTTTATATTTCAATTTTTGGGTAAAACGATCTCCTAGTATGATTTGAGGTTTTCTATATGTGGGAGATGCCAGTGAAAGAATTACATCTGCACAGTCAGTAGGAAGGAAAACACACACACACACACTCCAAAACTTACACACTCTCTCTCTCTCTCTCACTCTCTCTCTCTCTCTCACACACACACACACACACACTCCGACACTTACACACACTCTCTCTCTCTCTCACACACACACACACACACTCCCTCTCTCTCTCTCTCTCTCTCTCTCTCTCTCTCTCTCTCTCTCTCTCACTCACACACGTCAATATGTAGATTAAAAAATAACTGAGCGCAATAAACTGGGTCTCGTCTGCTTCATGTGAAACGCTATCAAAATAAATGCCTGAAGTCAAAGACGTTGTTCGAGAGCTCAAGAACATTCAGTAGTTCCAGTTTCTCCAAGTGTGAAGAGCTGACAGTGAGCGACGTGCATGAAGTTCACCGCAACAGAGTTTGTAGACTCTCAAAAAAATAAAGGTTTTCTTCACAGTGATGCCCTAGAAGAACCATGTTTTGGTTCCTCAAAAAACCTTTCAAGAACCATTTTGTCTTAGTGTGAAGAACATTTGAATAATCTAAAGATCCTTTTTCTGCTGTAAAGAAGCTTTTGTGCGATGGAAAGTTTCCATGGATGTTAAAGGAACCATCAATGCCAATAAAAAAGCTTTATTTCTCAATGCGACTCTGATGATTCGTCGTTCACAGTTTATTTGAGTATATAAAAATGGAAACATCAGCGGGACGTTCATCTTCTGAGGGGTATAAATCAAAATCAAAACTTGTTCTCAGCAAGAAAATCAGCTGAATCCATTCCCCCCCATTAAAAAGTGCAGAAACTATTTTAACAGATTCAAATAACTTTTAAACTGCAGGTTGAAAACCAACTAATTAATCATAACTCCACTTGCCGACTGCAGCTGTCAGTACAGTACGCCGTTAATATGATACAGAACGAAATCTGTCACATAACTAACCAGGTTTGATTCATTACCCGGAAGTTACAGTATAATTGTACGAAAGTATTTTCTCAACCAGCGCTAATGTGAGAGCCATCTGGCACTGAACCAGCGTCGTGTGGAATTAGATGGTTTTAAGGCCCACAAAATTGCAAGTTGCTAACAGACTTTTCATCCAGGTTCAGATCACATGACTGCTCGTTACGGCCATTATAAGTGATGTATTCCTGTGGAAACTCACGGTTTGCCACGTGTCTTTTCTGAAGATCCGATATCTAAAGTTCAAACACACACAATCCAATTAAACTGCGGTTATGAAACATTTTGAGATCAGCACTGAAGGATCCAGATGTCATCAGATCTTTAAGCTTTCCACACGTGAAAACGGAGCAATAAAGAATACATTTGGAGCAGAGACAACCATAATAATACATTTGACTTTTTCACCATTACTGGGTGATTCTGTATTTTTGAACAATTCTCTTGAATGAATGATTCAATGACTCACTCAGATAGACTTTACTTGTTTCATTACTAGATGAATCAGCGTTTTTGAGCGAATCTCTTGAATGAATGATTCAATGACTTGAGCTTTCCACAAGTGGAAACAGAGCAGTAAAGTGCAGAACTGACCCTAAAGGACCGTTCACCTAAAACAAAGACACCCATGATAACAAATCTTCAGCAGGTCCACAGCAGAATTTAGTCTGAATTATTGCGCGTGTAGAGAGGGAGCGTCTCGCTCCACGTCCCCGTGTGTCAAACGCTCGGCTGTATCAGGTTACGCTGCTAACAATCACATTCAGACTCGCACCGGACGTGAAGAATTCTGTGTTTTGTCTTCTGATGGATCTTTTGACTTTCTCAGGGATGTTCAGCTGCTGTGATTTTCAGACAAATGAAAGATTGAGAGAGAGAGAGAGAGAGAGAGAGAGAGAGAGAGAGGGAGGCATACTTGCATGCATACTACTACATCTGCAATGCATGCATATAAAAATGACTAGAATATACAGCATGCAATAATATGTGATAACCTCCTACATTTGTCAGAATGTGCAGAATAAAGCACACTGTGTGAGTGCATCACATTTCTATCACATTCACACTGCAAAACAGCCATGTTTTTATGCGACAAACTGGATTAAACATGCAGCGTAACGTACTGCTTTCTACAAAGTTTCGTAGTTGCATTGCATGATATGTTTCAATACTTTAAAGCACCCATTTAAATGACTTGACCACCACAGTTATTTGGTTACACGTTTTTTTTAGACGAGAAAGAAATATTCAAGAGTGAGCGGCTTTAAATCTGCTGATATTAGTCCACTTTCATGAGCATAGATGCAGCAGACGCGAGTTTAAAAACTAAACTTCAGTAGTGGTTTGATGGGCTTATGGGCCACGTAACTGGACAGAAACAACAGAAGCAGGAACAGCTTCTGGAACGGAGGATCTGCCCCGTTTGCTTCTCATTTTCTCGTGAAACAGAAACACACGGTTCGCTCTTCTTTAAAGTCTCGTTTCGTGGTCAATTTCTGGCTGATCCTTCCCTCCAGAATGACATCACTTCCTGAACGGATCGCTCAGACTTGAGTTCACTCGATCGGCTCGAACTGCATGTGTGTCTCACACTACTTACATTTATTCATTTAGCACCACTGTCATATATAGGCTACGGTAGCCTACTAGAGCTCCACGATTCTGGATAAAGTGAGAATCACAATTTTTTTGTTTCAAACAGAGATCGCAATTTCCCCATGATTCTGAATAGACAACTAAACAAAATAATAAAATTCATTTAATAGAGGTTTAGATTTGTTTTTTAAAGCCTACTGCATGATATGGGCATTATTTGCCTCTTAAACACACAGTACTGATAGACAGATATACTGAACCCAACAGTTGCAGTGAGATGCTCATGTGCCTCAACACACAAACTGGAGACGAACAAATGTTAATTACCATGTTAACCATATGACAGCTAACTAACAATAGCTGTGTTTCCATCCAAAGTTGCAAATTTAACGTATGCACAAAATTGGAATATTGCATAAAACATTTGCCAATATAGCCTAGTTTCCATCCCATGTGTTCAAGAGAACACACTCGTGTGTGTGTGAGACGCTTCTGGAGGGAATTAAACCCAATCACTCTGATCACACACTTCGACTCCGGCGTTTCTGAAACACCAAACCAACATTAGAGAAGCTGCGATGCCATTGGTCCATGAGTTTATGAGGGATTTATTATCACGTCTTATTATCGGATAAAAAAATATCCACCTAATGCGCTTTTTATGGGCATGTTTATAATGTATGCACATCTTGGTGTTTCCGTCCAGTGTTTTTTATGCGATATCCCAAAATGCACATATAAATAAGTGGCAATTGTCATTTTTTTATAATGTGCACAATTATTCCATGCTGGGAACATTGAACTGTTTGTTTTGGGTGAGTCAATTCTAAAAGTTGAAAAATTTTTTTTTTTACTACAAAAATGAAGTTTTTCCTCCCGTTTTTTTTTTTTTTCAGCACAAATATCTAAACGTTCTTAAACCAAGACACATTTACTGGAGAAGCGAAATAACTTCAGAAAGGATCAGAAAAAAAATTTAATTAAAAGGGAAAACAAGATTATTTTGTTTTGCACACTCAAACACCAGTCACATCTTCTTGAGAAAGTGTAAAACTTCAGTTTAGTGTTAAACGTTCCTGTCGGGATGAATGAATCCGAACTGATCGATTCCAGCGTTAATCCGTGTTTCCTGAAAATCCTGCGTTTGCACTTGTTTCCCTGCGGATCCTGTTAACACACTCCATTTGATCAGTTCTGCTGCATGACGCTTTTATGAGCGCCGGGTCGCTGGTGTTTTCACCGGAGTTAATCTTTCATCTGACTTTCTGAAATCCCTCCACCGATGGCACAGAATAACACTCATCCATAAAGAATCATTTGCTTCCCAGATGTTCGATCAAAACGGCTGCCAAGCGCAAACCTCAGTGTGTTTGAGCGGGTTTGATTGTGGCTCTTCCAAACACAATACACATGCAGATCAGATCTTCTGCAGGAGAACCCGGGACCAGCGCCGTTCGCTTCCAACACCAGCTGAGCGCTTCCACTCCAAAACACTGAGTTTCCAGGAGAATACAACATTACAGATTGTGTGATTGTGCCTGGAAGAGTCTGGGAATGATGGATCTTATAACTCTCGAACTCGATCCAGAGTTTATCAGCAGGACTCGACACAAAGACGCGTGACGTCATCAGCGGGACTCGACCCAGAGACGCGTGACGTCATCAGCGGGACTCGATCCAGAGTTTATCAGCGGGACTCGACACAGAGACGCGTGACGTCATCAGCGGGACTCGATCCAGAGTTTATCAGCGGGACTCGACCCAGAGACGCGTGACGTCATCAGCGGGACTCGATCCAGAGTTTATCAGCGGGACTCGACCCAGAGACGCGTGACGTCATCAGCGGGACTCGATCCAGAGTTTATCAGCAGGACTCGACACAAAGACGCGTGACGTCATCAGCGGGACTCGATCCAGAGTTTATCAGCGGGACTCGACACAGAGACGCGTGACGTCATCAGCGGGACTCGACACAGAGACGCGTGACGTCATCAGCGGGACTCGACACAGAGACGCGTGACGTCATCAGCGGGACTCGACACAGAGACGCGTGACGTCATCAGCGGGACTCGACCCAGAGACGTGTGACGTCATCAGCGGGACTCGATCCAGAGTTTATCAGCAGGACTCGACCCAGAGACGCGTGACGTCATCAGCGGGACTCGACCCAGAGACGTGTGACGTCATCAGCGGGACTCGACCCAGAGACGTGTGACGTCATCAGCGGGACTCGATCCAGAGTTTATCAGCAGGACTCGACCCAGAGACGCGTGACGTCATCAGCGGGACTCGACCCAGAGACGTGTGACGTCATCAGCGGGACTCGATCCAGAGTTTATCAGCAGGACTCGACCCAGAGACGCGTGACGTCATCAGCGGGACTCGACCCAGAGACGCGTGACGTCATCAGCGGGACTCGACCCAGAGACGTGTGACGTCATCAGCGGGACTCGACCCAGAGACGCGTGACGTCATCAGCGGGACTCGACACAGAGACGCGTGACGTCATCAGCGGGACTCGACACAGAGACGCGTGACGTCATCAGCGGGACTCGACCCAGAGACGTGTGACGTCATCAGCGGGACTCGACCAAGGAGAACTCGGGACCAGCGCCGTTCGCTTCCAACACCAGCTGAGCGCTTCCACTCCAAAACACTGAGTTTCCAGGAGAATACAGCGGGACTCGACACAGAGCGGGACTCGACACAGAGACGCGTGACGTCATCAGCGGGACTCGACACAGAGACGCGTGACGTCATCAGCGGGACTCGACACAGAGACGCGTGACGTCATCAGCGGGACTCGATACAGAGACGCGTGACGTCATCAGCAGGACTCGACCCAGAGACGCGTGACGTCATCAGCGGGACTCGACACAGAGCGGGACTCGACCCAGAGACGCGTGACGTCATCAGCGGGACTCGACACAGAGACGCGTGACGTCATCAGCGGGACTCGACACAGAGACGCGTGACGTCATCAGCAGGACTCGACCCAGAGACGCGTGACGTCATCAGCGGGACTCGACACAGAGACGCGTGACGTCATCAGCGGGACTCGATACAGAGACGCGTGACGTCATCAGCGGGACTCGACCCAGAGACGCGTGACGTCATCAGCGGGACTCGACCCAGAGACGTGTGACGTCATCAGCGGGACTCGACCCAGAGACCCGTGACGTCATCTGCGTGACTCGACCCAGAGAGGCGTGACGTCATCATTAGCGGGACTCGACACAGAGACGCGTGACGTCATCAGAGACTCGACCCAGAGACGCGTGACGTCATCAGCGGGACTCGACCCAGAGATCGGACTTTAGCCTGACACTGGTTTAACTTTAGCCTGACACAGGTTTAACTTTAGCCTGACACTGGTGCAACTTTAGCCGGACATTGGTTTAACTTTAGCCTGACACTGGTTTAACTTTAGCCTGACACTGGTGCAACTTTAGCCGGACACAGGTTTAACTTTAGCCTGACACTGGTTTAACTTTAGCCTGACACTGGTTTAACTTTAGCTTGACACTGGTTTAACTTTAGCCGCAAACAGGTTTAACTTTAGCCTGACACTGGTTTAACTTGAGCCGCAAACAGGTTTAACTTTAGC
>CM060604.1:2639313-2651813 GCA_030578255.1 Tiaroga cobitis
CTTATGGGTGATTTAAACGCTAGAACAGGAGAAGAATTCGATTTCATTGAATCCCACGGTACCAGATTCATCACTGGCAATAACGACCTGTACCCTTCTTACCCCAGCAGACAAAACTGCGATGAAACCGTGAACGCTCACGGACGGCAGCTACTACAGCTCTGCCGAGGACTGGCTCTGTACATCGTCAACGGAAGACTGCGAGGAGACTCGCTCGGCCGATACACCTACAGCTCAGCTCTGGGGAACAGCACAGTAGATTATGCCATCACAGATCTAGACCTTTCCTCTTTGAGAGCATTCACAGTCAAACCCTTAAAACCCTTCTCAGACCACAGCCAAATCACCCTCTATATAAAGCAATCTGAAACATCACCCATACCAATTAGGACCCCATATCAAATGAGCAAATTAATGTCTTTCAAATGGACTGAAAACAGTGGCACTAATTACAGCACTGCTGTTGAGTCTCCAGAAATACAATCCCTCATACATTCATTCCAAATACAGGAATACCCTAAAAATCAATTCGGCATCAATCAGGAAGTACAAGATCTAAACAACATATTCTACAAAACAGCACAAAAAAGTAATTTATCAACTGTTAAACCAAAGAAAAAATATTTAGATTCTGACAAATGGTTTGATTTGGACTGTAAGGCTCTGAGAAAAAACCTAAGAAACTTATCAAACCAAAAACACAGACAACCAGATAATTCGGACCTCCGCCTTCTTTACTGTGAGGCATTAAAACAGTATAAAGCCACACTCCGGCGGAAAAAAGCACAGTTTCTGCAAAACCAGTTTGAAGAAATTGAAAAATCTATAAACTCACACAAATTTTGGGATAAATGGAAATTGTTATACAAACCAAATCAAGAAGTTCTGGCAATCCAAGACGGGGAAAAGTGGAAAAACCACTTCCAAGAATTATACAGCCCAACTGAAATTCAAAATTATAAACAAAACGAAATAATTAATAAACTAGACAATTTGGAAAGATCAATTAAAGAAAATCAAAACCCTTTAGATTTCCCCATAACAATGAAAGAATTGGAAGACAAATTAGGAGTCATTGAGCCCAAGAAAGCCTGTGGTGTCGACAGCATCCTGAACGAGATGCTGAAACACACAGACCGAAGCTTCAAACTGGCCATGCTGAAACTGTTCAATGATGTTCTGTGTGTAGGGTTCTTCCCTGAGATCTGGAACAAGGGCCTCATCAGCCCCATCCACAAGAACGGAGACAAATTAGAGCCCAACAACTACCGAGGCATCTGTGTGAACAGTAACCTGGGGAAGGTTCTCTGCAGCATCTTAAACTCCAGACTTTTAGACTTCCTTATGAAGCACAATGCCTTGAGTAAATCCCAAATCGGCTTTCTTCCAAAATGTCGCACATCCGATCATATTTTTACATTACAAACACTAATTGACAAATATGTACATCAAAACAAAGGACAAATTTTTGCTTGTTTCATTGATTTTAAGAAAGCCTTTGATTCAATCTGGCACAAAGGATTATACCTAAAACTTCTCGACAGTGGAATAGGGGGGAAATTCTATGATTTGATCAAATCGATGTACACCGCCAGCCAATGCGCTGTGAAAATTGGAAACCAAAGAACCGAATTTTTCCCCCAGGGGCGCGGAGTGAGACAGGGCTGCAGTTTAAGCCCCACCCTCTTCAACATTTACATCAACCAATTGGCCGATACGTTAGAACATGCTCCCTTTCAAGGTCTCACTCTACACGACACAGAGATCAGGTGTCTTCTCTACGCAGATGACCTGGTCCTCCTGTCGCCCACTAAAGAGGATTACTGTCAGTCCTGGGCCCTGACCGTCAACCTCCAGAAAACTAGAGTCATGATGTTCCAGAAACGCTCCAGATCTCAGGGACCAACACACACATTCACACTATCACACAGAACCATTGAGAGCACAAAAACATACACTTACCTCGGCCTGAAAATAACTTCAACTGGCAACTTTACTTTGGCTGTGAATGAACTCAAAGAGAAAGCTCAACGGGCTTTCTATGCCATAAAAAGATCAATCAAAATTGACGGGAGGGGGGGGGGGAGTCTCGTCAGGAATTCAAGATTGTTAGCAGGAAGAAAACACAAGCCAGCTCCAGTTAAGGAGTTTGAAGGTCAAAGGTCGAGCTGGTAATTCCCCAGGAAACCCAGAGCTTCTGCAGGAGGAGGAGCAGTCGCTCCCTTTCTCCCTCTAGCGTCCGCCTCACACACACACACACACACACACACACGACTTGACCTCAAGCGCTCGCCAGCGACACAAGCATCCGAGAGGAACCCGTAATCTCAGAGCTAAATGAAGATGTGTGTTTACACTGCGAGTCTTCACTCTGTCATTACACTGGAGTTTAGCGCGCACACACACACACACACACACACACACACACACACACACACACACACAACTAACAATACATCTGCTTTCCACAACCCAAAAAGAACCAACCAAAACATAAAAAAGCTGCAGTCACCAGCGGTCATATTTAGCATCTTGAAAATGTCATTTTACAAACCATAGACCTTTTATTCTGGATGCACAAGGATATTTATGTCTGCGTTCAGAACTCTAAAAATGAATTATAGAATTATCAAATATTATAGTACTAAAAAAATGTTCTTTCTCAGTGTTTCTGTCTTGTTTTCCAACACAAATATCTAAACATTCTGAAATCAAGATACATTTACTGGAGAAGAAGAAAAATTACTGAAGATATTAAGTCTTATGAAAAAAGTGCGTTTGTGCTTAAATGGTTGTAATTCAAAAATGCTTTGGAATATAGATGTAATATTGGTCTCGTTTTGAAGAAGACATTCGGCAGATTTTTGTAGAAGTGAAATAAATTAAGAAAGTGAAACAGAAAAAAAGTTCTAGAAGTTTGAGTTTATGAAAATGTAAATTGTAAATTGAAATTGAAAAAACAATGTAAAAAAAAATACTTATTCATATTTTATATAAAATATCTATTTTCAAAACCTGGGTGACTCTAAAACTGCAAAAAAAAATCAAAGCCAAAAATCTGAACAAGTTGTGTTTCAAATTTTAGGTTGATATCTCAAAAAATAAGCTTTCAGTGAGAGTGTGTGTGTGTGTGTGTGTGTGTGTGCGCAGTACCGAACGCTTCCACTAGGGCACAGCCAGACTCCACGACTGCCCATATAAGGGCGCCGCCATCTCCATGTGTGTTTTGAGTGATCATAGCCATTATTTCCACAATTTTCATACAATTTATGAAGTAGACATCCTATTCAGAAGTAATATGAGAAGTTTGGCAGATTTTGATATGAATTCAACCTCTAAGAAACATAAAAATAACAAGTATGTGCGTTATAGCTCACTGCCACCTCACAAATGGTGAATCTATAAGTTTTTTCTTTATATTGAAAAAAATTTCAGACCTTTTTTCTAAAATAATTGAATGGATGCTATCTTTTGAACTCTTGGCATGAAAACAAACTGAGGTTTTTACCCTTCTTTCATGATTTTTCATGTTCATCACTATTTCAAAATAAAGGTCTGAACACGCTTTAGGAGTATGAAAATATTTTTGTTGCAAATTGATAAATTACGGCTCCTCTGTAATTTATTTTGAAAATCACCAAATATGGAAACTAGAGATTGTAAGCTTTCAAATGATATATAGTTTGTCAAGATTAGTTTAGGTTTAGTATAGGAAATTACTGTTTTAAAAATGTAATGGATTTGGGCCCACCGGTGGGCCGGTGACACTTAAGAGTTTAAAGTTTATCATTGCATCCCTTAAAACTCACCTTTGATCACCAGAATGATATATTTAAACGTATTTTCCTTAAAATATCTTGAATGTAACTCGACACCCTCGCCTCATTTAGTATGCGCGGTTCTATGAATATGCAAATGAGCCCCGCCTCCACTCACTCACTCAGCTCAGAGATCCACTGGTTGATGATCACACGTTGATCTGATTGGTTACAAGGTCGTTTGTGACGTCAGAAACACCAGCGATTTCAAACCGTGTTTTTGAGACTGTCTTTGGTTCACTGCAGTTTTAAGCAGGAAATACTCAGCAATGCTGTCGACTTATGAACTCACACACGGTGTGTCTTAAAGCGTATTAATAATACCACATACACACATAAACAACATTAAACGCTGGATTTACACCACAGGGGGACTTTAAAACAAGAACAAATATCTGCCAATGGGGTCAGAACAATAAACTTAATCCAAAAGGAAAACAACATTATTTTTCTGACTCATTGGCAGATATTTGTTCTTGTTTCAAACACTAACTCACTATATTTTGACACATTGTTCATAAAACAAGACTTAATATCGTCAGTCATGTTGCTTCTCCAGTAAATGTGTCTTAATTTAGGAATGTTTAGATATTAGTGCTGGAAAACAAGACATTTTTTACAATTCTGTTGACAAATAATAAAAATGAATCACTTTAACACAGTTGTTTTCGCAGTGAAGCTGTACGTGTGTTTGAGCGTCAGACACTCGCTTTCTAATGGCAGGAAACATTGAAACACAACATTGTTTTAGTCCGGTTGAGGTTTGCCTTCATTTGTGCTTCCTAACCAGACTCTCATAACAGAAAACACTCTCTCCTCTGACCTCAAAGCTCACGTGATCATGTGAAGTCTCAGAAACACATCATTACCTCTCGCAGACGCGCAAACACTCGCTGTGAGGAAGCGCTGGTGTGAGGATCCGGCGTTCACACACATCTGGAAGCCATCGCTGCATTACACCGGGACTCAAGCGCTCAGCGCTGTGGAGTTTAACTGAACACACACTCGTGACGGGACAGAGGAAATGATGGAGAGCTGAAATCACTGCCATTTGGAAGAAGTTAATGATTGTTTTCATTGTTTTTGTTAAACATCTGTCATTGAGTTTACATAAAGTGCTCCTATTATACTATATTAAAGGCTCCTGATGTTGTTCAGTTACAACAGGTTCACATTCATCCAAGATCAGAAACACTTTATTTCCTCATAATCTCCACTGCAGCGTCAGCTCTTTCCTCTCAGTGTCTGAAACGCTTCCATCAAAGACTCAGTCTCTCTAAGCCCCGCCTCTCTGAGAGCTGCTCTGCTGTGATTGGTCAGAAAGCAAACGCTCATTATCATATCTGAATCTCAGCTCTTGATCACAGTGATGCGAACAGTAACGATGGCGTGGGTTTCACCGTATCGATCTCAGAAAACAGCGTCTTCTCGACACGAACAACACGAGCCGAACTCTCCCAGTCTCAGATACACTACAGTGTTTGAGGGCGGAGCTAAGAGAGGCTGCTCAGCCAATCAGGACCAGAGGCGGGCATTATGCTAATGAGGTACAAACTGCAAATGATGCTCTTCCTCAGTGTTTCTCACACACTCTTCCTCTGTGTTTCTGTCTTGTTTTCCAGCACAAATATATAAACAATCTTAAATCAAGACACATTTACTGGAGAAGCTGAATGACTGAAGATATTTCTTGTTTTTTGAACAAATATCAAAAATTAATTGAGTTTACGCTCAAAACTGACAGATATTTTTTCTTTTAAGATTATATACATTATAGCACGACTGGCAGTTTCAGGCACAGCGGTGGATTATTGCGTTGGGTTGCATTATTACATGTTGTGTGATTATTGTGCAGCTCATTAATGTGTTTTTTTCCAGGGTAAATTCCAGCGCTGGCCGAGAGACGACACACTCCCCACGGTTCCTCTCAGTGTGTGTGTGTGTGTGTGTTATAAGACCTGCTGGACCTGGATCTCGATGTTCATGGCTCATAAAATCAGTGTGTACATGAATCTCTCAGACGCCGTAACGTGAACGCAGGAGATGCGTGAAGGTTTAGTTTAGCTAATTCTGCATCTGATGGCGTTTCCATACGCTTGACTTTATGACTCGGCTGAACACACACACACACACACACACACACACACACACACACGCACACACGCGCACACACGCGCACACACGCACACACACACACACCAGCAGAATATTTGCAACTTTAAATATAGAGCTGTGTGATAATATATAAGATATATCAAGAATGCTGCAACTGATATATGATATAACTGTAATGTCTGCCATGTCCGACCTACACACACACACACACGCACGCACATACTCTCTCTCTCACACACACTCACTCGCGCACTCACTCGCACACACACACACACACACACACTATCTCTCTCACACACACTCACTCGCGCACTCACTCGCACACACACACACACACACACTATCTCTCACTCACACACACACACACACACACACACACACACACTATCTCTCTCACACACACTCACTCGCGCACTCACACGCACACACACACACACACACACACTATCTCTCACTCACACACACACACACACACACTCTCTCTCTCACACACACACGCACACACACACACACACACACACTCTCTCTCTCTCTCTCTCACACACACACACACACACACACTCTCTCACACACAGCTCTCTCTCTCACACACACACTCTCTTTCTCACATACACACACACACACACACTAACACACACACAAACACTAACTCACTTTCTCTCCCTCACACACACACACAAACTCACTCACTCTCTCTCACACACTAACACACACGCACTCTCTCTGTCACACACTCTCTCACACACTCACACACCTGTGTGATCTCTGCTGGTCGTGTCTCATTATGTCACGGTAGCAGGTGTGACATCATCAGTCTAACGTGGGAGGTGACCCTTGACCCTAAAGGTCAGGAAGGGGGTCAGTGGGTCAATGAGCAACACACAGCGTTGAACACGCTCACAGAGACTGAGGGACTTCTGTCCGGTGTTTATACGGTTCAGGATCCGCTTGATGTCCGATTGGAGGAGCGACAGCGCTACACAGGGTCTAGAGACGGAGATGTACAGCAACTCAAAGCTAACGCAACAATACTTCACTGATATCAGAGACGCACAAGCATACAAACAAAACGGCTCTGGCATGTAAATAAGAAATAATCCCTGCAAATGAAAGTCAGTGAGATACAGTAGATCAAGTTTGATGGTGGCTTGTGAAAGTCTAGTCTGAAAGTTTAAAGTGGTTTAACGAGTTGTACGACTGAAGAATTTAAGATGAAAAAAAGTGAACTTAAAAAAGTAACAGAATTTTACGTGTATTGTTATGAAAAATCACGTTTTACTCTAAAACTGCAAGAAAATTAAAGTCATGAATCTAAACAGGTTGTGTTCAAAATCTAGAGTGTGTGAGAGTGTGTTCGGCTGCAGTTCCAAACGCTTCCACTAGAGGAAACTCTCCATTCATGTCTAATGCGTCATTTCCGACCGCGAGGAACACAAGTGGGACTATTTTTTACCATAGATATCCATAATAAAGGCTAGATGTCTTACGGCGGAGTCTCTATCGTCATCACCGGCGGCCATCTTGTCACAGGCAAGCTTTCTGGCAGGCTCTGTGGTGCCTGATGTGAGATGAGTGATCCGCACGAACACAAATACTCTTATCTCGCTGAAATCTTGACGGATTTACAAACGGTTTGGTTTCTTACAAACGTTAATAACATGGGTATAACTCTGGATGATTATTTATCGATACACTTATTATTCATAAGTGTGCAGTGTCATAACTACATCTCTGACGTTTATAACAAACCAAACCGTTTGGAAATCGGTAGAAAATTTAGCAAGTTTATGTTGGTTATTTAAATATATGGTTATTTAAAAAGTACATGCACCATTAAAACACAATGTTACGAGTGAGCAAGCTGCCTGTGGCAAGATGGCCGCCAGGTGCGGACAGCGACCTCCATTATTTTTGTGTTCTCACAGCAAGTGCCAAAACCTTAGCAAGTTTCGACCATTCCAACAACAAAAATCAAATTTTTCGGTCCAAAATGGCCGAGCGCACCAGAGGCTTCAGTGGCAAACACAGTTTTAATGGCTGAATAACTGTACGCTCTCAATCAGCCGTCAGTGTCAGGTGTGGTAATAAGTTATTATTATTAATATTAAACCGTTATAGATCTTTACCAGCCCACAATAACATTACAGAGGAAGTTCTCCTGTTTCTCGCTGTGTGTTTATGCGTGCGCTACTGAAGCCGGCAGCAGATTTGAGCATTATAAGAGATGTGATAATGGATTTAAGAACTACCTGCTGTACAGAACACCGATGCGTCTGTCTCGGCCCGCGACACACACTCACACACATGCACAAATATTATCCTACACGCCGTCTGTGTTTGCTCTGCGCTGCGAGAGTGTGAGACGCGGGTTACGGCAATAAAACATTACGAGTCTCAGGACTGAATGGAGCTCTTGTTGTAATGAAGCGGTAAAGCGCTTCCGGTTCAGTCGTCGCCGCGCAGTGAACTGTGTGTTCGGGTTTGTGCTCGGATATATTTAGGCCTGAACTGGGCAAGTGTGTGAGATGATGAGAGACGGTCTGTGTCTGTAACACTCGCTTATGATTCATATGCACAAGTCAGACCCTGAATATGAGTCTTCTAGAGACAGAATGTGCTTTGATATTAGTGTTATGAAATCAAATCATCCCTGCGCTTTTGAGTTCACTGGAAGTTCCTTGAACGTTCTTCCTTCAATTCAATTCACATTTATTTGTACAGCGCTTTTCACAATACACATAGTTTCAAAGCAGCTTTACTGAAGTGCATGAGCCCAGTTTACAGTGATCTGTTATCAGAGGAGACTAAGTTATGTATTTCAGAAATGTACATATACAAAATCACAGTTAGCGAAAAATTTATAAATTTAAACAATGTAATAATTTAAGGTAGAAACAATGAGCTCATTGAATACTTGTTTGTTAACAAATGATTATGACATGGAAAATTGTACCATTGTTGCATGTTGATTGAGTTGATTGTAACATCCACTTATTAACTAGTAAAAGTTTCTAACTTCACTTTATTCGGTTGCACCAGAACTTTCTCTAAAAATAATAATAACAATAATAATAATAATAATAGGATTTTCTGTTGATCAATGAATGAATGAATGAACAAACGATTAAGTGTGTGTGTGTGTCTTGAGGAAAAAGGTCACAGATCGACAGCACACGTTCTTTTGATTAAACTGTTTCACTGCAGGATCTGACTGAACACACAACATGTGACTATACAACATACACATGATCACCATCAATGAAAAAAACGCCAAAATACTGCACTGATGAAACACACACACACACCTCACTCTGTGTGTGTTGGGTTCAGTCCACTAGAAATGTTTTCTGAGTGTGTTTTCATACATTTCACAAACACAAACATAAGTACGCTCCAGAAACTCTGAGGTCAGTGATGGATGAGTGAGTGAGGGAGTGAGTGAGTGTGTTTGTGTGTGTGTGTGTGTGAGAGAGAGAGAGAGAGAGAGAGAGAGAGAGAGAGAGACTCTCTTTAAGCTCATTTTGAGATATTGTATTCAACAAATGATACATGTCTACAATAAAGATCACAAATTCACAGACTAGAAAAGATTCTTACCGTGTGTTGCAGGTCTTCAGGTGTTGCGGGTCTTCGTGTGTTGCGGGTCGTCGTGTGTTGCGGGTCTTCAGGTGTTGCGGGTCGTCGTGTGTTGCGGGTTTTCGTGTGTTGCGGGTCTTCAGGTGTTGCGGGTCGTCGTGTGTTGCAGGTCTTCAGGTGTTGCGGGTCTTCAGGTGTTGCAGGTCTTCAGGTGTTGCGGGTCTTCAGGTGTTGCGGGTCTTCAGGTGTTGCGGGTCTTCAGGTGTTGCAGGTCTTCAGGTGTTGCGGGTCTTCGTGTGTTGCGGGTCGTCGTGTGTTGCGGGTCTTCAGGTGTTGCGGGTCGTCGTGTGTTGCGGGTCTTCAGGTGTTGCGGGTCTTCAGGTGTTGCAGGTCTTCAGGTGTTGCGGGTCTTCAGGTGTTGCGGGTCTTCAGGTGTTGCGGGTCTTCAGGTGTTGCAGGTCTTCAGGTGTTGCGGGTCTTCGTGTGTTGCGGGTCGTCGTGTGTTGCGGGTCTTCAGGTGTTGCGGGTCTTCAGGTGTTGCGGGTCTTCAGGTGTTGCGGGTCTTCAGGTGTTGCGGGTCTTCAGGTGTTGCGGGTCTTCGTGTGTTGCGGGTCTTCGTGTGTTGCGGGTCTTCAGGTGTTGCGGGTCTTCGTGTGTTGCGGGTCTTCAGGTGTTGCGGGTCTTCAGGTGTTGCGGGTCGTCGTGTGTTGCGGGTTTTCGTGTGTTGCGGGTCTTCAGGTGTTGCGGGTCGTCGTGTGTTGCAGGTCTTCAGGTGTTGCGGGTCTTCAGGTGTTGCAGGTCTTCAGGTGTTGCGGGTCTTCAGGTGTTGCGGGTCTTCAGGTGTTGCGGGTCTTCAGGTGTTGCAGGTCTTCAGGTGTTGCGGGTCTTCGTGTGTTGCGGGTCGTCGTGTGTTGCGGGTCTTCAGGTGTTGCGGGTCGTCGTGTGTTGCGGGTCTTCAGGTGTTGCGGGTCTTCAGGTGTTGCGGGTCTTCAGGTGTTGCGGGTCTTCAGGTGTTGCGGGTCTTCAGGTGTTGCGGGTCTTCAGGTGTTGCGGGTCTTCAGGTGTTGCAGGTCTTCAGGTGTTGCGGGTCTTCGTGTGTTGCGGGTCGTCGTGTGTTGCGGGTCTTCAGGTGTTGCGGGTCGTCGTGTGTTGCGGGTCTTCGTGTGTTGCGGGTCTTCAGGTGTTGCGGGTCGTCGTGTGTTGCGGGTCTTCAGGTGTTGCGGGTCGTCGTGTGTTGCGGGTCGTCGTGTGTTGCGGGTCTTCGTGTGTTGCGGGTCTTCAGGTGTTGCGGGTCGTCGTGTGTTGCGGGTCTTCAGGTGTTGCGGGTCGTCGTGTGTTGGGGGTCTTCAGGTGTTGCGGGTCTTCAGGTGTTGCGGGTCTTCAGGTGTTGCGGGTCGTCGTGTGTTGCGGGTCTTCAGGTGTTGCGGGTCGTCGTGTGTTGGGGGTCTTCAGGTGTTGCGGGTCTTCAGGTGTTGCGGGTCTTCAGGTGTTGCGGGTCTTCAGGTGTTGCGGGTCTTCAGGTGTTGCAGGTCTTCGTGTGTTGCGGGTCTTCAGGTGTTGCGGGTCGTCGTGTGTTGCGGGTCTTCAGGTGTTGCGGGTCTTCAGGTGTTGCGGGTCTTCAGGTGTTGCGGGTCTTCAGGTGTCGCGGGTCTTCAGGTGTCGCGGGTCTTCAGGTGTCGCGGGTCTTCAAGTGTTGCGGGTCTTCAGGTGTTGCGGGTCTTCGTGTGTTGCGGGTCTTCAGGTGTTGCGGGTCTTCCTGTGTTGCGGGTCGTCGTGTGTTGCGGGTCTTCAGGTGTAGCGGGTCTTCAGGTGTTGCGGGTCTTCAGGTGTTGCGGGTCTTCAGGTGTTGCGGGTCTTCAGGTGTTGCGGGTCTTCAGGTGTTGCGGGTCTTCAGGTGTAGCGGGTCTTCAGGTGTTGCGGGTCTTCAGGTGTTGCGGGTCTTCAGGTGTAGCGGGTCTTCGTGTGTTGCGGGTCTTCGTGTGTTGCGGGTCTTCAGGTGTTGCGGGTCTTCAGGTGTTGCGGGTCTTCAGGTGTTGCGGGTCTTCAGGTGTTGCGGGTCTTCAGGTGTTCCGGGTCTTCAGGTGTTGCGGGTCTTCAGGTGTTGCGGGTCTTCAGGTGTTGCGGGTCTTCAGGTGTTGCGGGTCTTCAGGTGTTGCGGGTCTTCAGGTGTTGCGGGTCTTCAGGTGTTGCGGGTCTTCAGGTGTTGCGGGTCTTCAGGTGTTGCGGGTCTTCAGGTGTTGCGGGTTTTCAGGTGTTGCGGGTCTTCAGGTGTTGCGGGTCGTCGTGTGTTGCGGGTCTTCGTGTGTTGCGGGTCTTCAGGTGTTGCGGGTCTTCAGGTGTTGCGGGTCTTCAGTTGTTGCGGGTCTTCAGGTGTTGCGGGTCTTCAGGTGTTGCGGGTCTTCAGGTGTTGCGGGTCTTCAGGTGTTGCGGGTCTTCAGGTGTTGCGGGTCTTCAGGTGTTGCGGGTCTTCAGGTGTTGCGGGTCTTCAGGTGTAGCGGGTCTTCAGGTGTTGCGGGTCTTCAGGTGTTGCGGGTCTTCAGGTGTAGCGGGTCTTCGTGTGTTGCGGGTCTTCGTGTGTTGCGGGTCTTCAGGTGTTGCGGGTCTTCGTGTGTTGCGGGTCTTCAGGTGTAGCGGGTCTTCAGGTGTTGCGGGTCTTCAGGTGTTGCGGGTCGTCGTGTGTTGCGGGTCTTCAGGTGTTGCGGGTCTTCAAGTGTTGCGGGTCTTCAGGTGTTGCGGGTCTTCAAGTGTTGCGGGTCTTCAGGTGTTGCGGGTCTTCAGGTGTTGCGGGTCTTCAGGTGTTGCGGGTCTTCAGGTGTTGCGGGTCTTCAGGTGTTGCGGGTCTTCAGGTGTTGCGGGTCTTCAGGTGTTGCGGGTCTTCAGGTGTTGCGGGTCTTCAGATGTTGCGGGTCTTCAGGTGTTGCGGGTCTTCAGGTGTTGCGGGTCGTCGTGTGTTGCGGGTCTTTAGGTGTTGCGGGTCTTCAGGTGTTGCGG
>CM060604.1:2659313-2664313 GCA_030578255.1 Tiaroga cobitis
CAAACCACAATCATCCAATCAGTTCCCCACGGACAAAATCAAGCCCCGCCCCCTAAATTTGTTCTTGTTCGAGAAGCCGTTTCACCAGTCTCATTGTGGTACATGATCATCCAGTGATCATCTCACATATTAATATGTTCGGCTGTACCTGCTGAAATCTCTCCATCAGTTGCTGGTATTTGATGCTCATCTCAACGCAGATCTGCTCTTTATGACACACTCGCACTGACAGAGCCTCCACCTCCACCCGCAGAGCCTGCTGACGCTCTCGAGACACCAGCAGCTCACGCTGGAGCGCTGCTGCAACACACACACACACACACACACACACAGAGAGACACAACCACAGAGAGACACAACCACAGAGAGACATACACACACACACACACACACCCACAGAGAGACACACAAACCCACACAGAGACACACAAACACACAAACAAACACACACACACACACACAAACAGACAGCACTGCATTACTGAATTACTGTTTTTTGTATTGCAAATTTTAACAAACATAAAATACAAAAACAGACAAACTTTTAGACAATAATTTAGTTATAATTCAACAGTCAACAAGAAAGATGATATAAAGAAGCCTAATTTACATAGGCTATTGAAAATTATTTGCCAATAGATAGAAAAGAAAAAAATGCATTAAAAAAGGGCATAAAAATGAATAAAAGCATATTATGAAAGAATATTAAACATGGCACAAATTCTAGATGTTTTTATAGCTTTCTTATTTACAGACACATTGAAATTGTATTTAAGTACAAATTTAATTCTTGTTCGAGGTGTCAAAGCGGGGTTTACTTTCTGTATATTTACATTTATGGATATAAAACTTTCCAACAAATAAAAGGAGGTTAATACAAAAAATTGCTTGTCATTATTATAAAACCCCAAAAGAACGTGTCTTTAAAATAAGGGAAAAAAATCACACACATTTTGGAGATTAACATTACTCCAGAAAGACTGAGCAAAAGGACACTCCCAAAACAAGTGACCTTCAGTTTCAGAAGAAACTTCACAAAAAGAGCAGGATGAATCAATGTTACTTCTAAATTTCTGCAGAAAAAGTTTGACAGGATAAAATCTGTAAATAATTTTTAAGATATTTCTTTGATTTTTATTTGTTAAGAAACATTTAGGAGGGAGTGACCAAACAAACACCCACTTAATACCATCAAAAATGTTGTTCCAATAAAAAGGCAACAAGGTTAAAAAGGAGTAAACAAAAAGTTTAATAATGCAAATAAAGTAATTCTGACAAAATGGTAACAATTTACAATAAGGTCCCAAAACATGAAATAACACTAAAAATACTTAATTGTCCCCATTGACTTCCATAGTATGATTTTTTTTTTTACTATTTTGTATGCTAAAGTCAGTGGGGACCAACAACTGGTCATCAAAATATCTTTCGTGTTCAACAGAACAAATAAACTCAAAGGGTTTGGAACAAACAGGGCGAGTAAATGATCAGAGAATTTTCCTTTGGTGAACTATCACTTTTTTTTTTATTAACAAAGATTAATAAATACTGTAACAATTGTTTTTGCTCATTATTAGTTAATGCATGATGTGTAGTGTAATGTGCAGAGCAGAATAAGTCAAATAAATTACAGAATTGATGCAAAAAAATACATTTAAACTAAAAGGAATAATGGTTGTTTTTAGCATCGTCAGGCTTCTTGAGTTCAGCTGATCTACATAATCTGAACTGCTTTAAAGTTGGTTTCATCGCTGAATCTGATCATTTGGACTCTTACCTTTCTCCTGAGACAGTCGGATGCATTTGGCAGTGAGATATTGAATCTGACCGTAATCTTCATCTCTGTCAACTCTGAAAAACCTCCTCATAACCTCCAGTGTGTTCGGCTCTGCTCGTGTCTCAGTCCTTCACTGCGGCTCTGACACATGATGATGGATCTCTTTCGCTTAAGGGCGAAGAAAACACTCTTTCTCTCTCTCCAAATATTCAAATGCACACACACACACACACACGAAACCTGGCAGGAATGTGTCCCACTCATATAGCTAATGTATATAACTGCAAGCAACAATTAAGAGGTCAAGATTTAAAAAGGCACGGCGAGTTAAAGACATTTTTTAGATTATTTTAGTAAAAATGGCTGAAAAATCACAAATACAATCACTTGTAATATGACTAAATTCCTTATAACTTTTGACCGACAGGTGGCGCTGTTACTAAATAGGTGTTGTGTGGTGTTGTCCGAGTACAATGGGTGATGTTATAAAGTTTGTATTTAATCAATTAATGTAATTAATCAATAGCCATTAGAATATTTTAAAATTTTATTATAAATTGTGACCAAAAGGTGGCGCTGTTCTGAAACTTTTTGATTTCCTTCAGCATTTTACGGTAAAATTCTAAATGTCCGAAATATTATGTATATATATATATATATTTGTCTGATCTGGGAAAATTGGGTATCATTTGTCTCAGTATGTCACACTGAATTAAAAGTTTATGTTTTTTGGGCCAACCATCCATTACTTATAAGTAATTTTTCATTTCTCCTGACCAGTAGGTGGCGCTTTGCCGAAACTCTGCATGTAGCCTCAGGTCATGCTTGTGATGACATGTACCAAGACTCGCCTCAATACGCTAAAGCGTTTCAGGGATATAGCCTTGTGTTCAATTGTTTGCACGCTATTTCGAGAACGGTTGGGTCTATCAAAAAGCTTTTAATAACTTTTTCCCGACAGGGTCTGAAGAAGACCTGAGCTAATTTTGTCGGACAAACCGTCTAAGAGGAGTTCAAAATGGTGGAAAATTCAAAATGGTGGAAAATGTTTCATGATGGAAATTTTGTTTATATCTCTTATGGTTCAAAAGTTATTATCATAAACGTGAGTGCAACTTTGGAGAGTGGGTGGCGCTAGAGGGATTGAGTAAGAGACTCCAAATTTGATGTGGCTAATGTTCAGAATGTCCTCTATCAGTGTGCCAAATTTCACAACTTTTTACTATACAGTTCCTTGTCCTGACATACACTCAAAGAAGAAGAAAATTTTGTTTTCTGTGCCTTGTGGCATTATTTTCATAACCACTAAATAGTCATTGCTGTAATAGAAGAAATAAATCTATCATTTGAAATATATATATACACATCATGTTAGTATGTTGTACTGCCTTAACATGCTACTACATTAATACGAATCTAATAATTGAGAATAATGACTAATACAAAATTACAAAGTAAACCATCCCGCTACAATAATCAGAATTTGGAGTGAAATAAGCATGCAAGTCTTCATTTTTTGTATGCATATATATTTTTTCCCCCTGTAGGTTAGTGACCCAAACATGTATTCACACAAATGTGAATTATTCATGAAATCTGAGGTGAATCTGGCAGGTGTTTCTGTAACGCAGACGTGTTTCAGCGACTCTCCCTCATTCCACACATACTGACCGAAGAGAAAACCGGCCCACGGACATTTCAAGTGTTTAGATATTATATTATTTGTGTCTTCTGGTAATCTTTTGATTACAGTGATGAAACTAATGATGGGGTCAGGCAAAATCTGAACAGGAACAGAGAACAAAGGTCAGAGGTCGTGTACAACAAACGTAAAACTTTTTTTTTTTTCAAAAAATGGCATTTATTTAAAAAAGAACAGGAGGGGGAAAAAGTCACAATGTTACTTGTGCCGTTTCTACACAGTAAGATATAAAATAACAGAACATCTCTTCAAAGCGTTAAAGTCAACATGAAACCGCATTTACAAAACATTCTACCACTGAAATCGGACTGGATGAAAAAAAAAGAAAAAGAACAGAACTTGATTTTGTCCATGAGGAATCAGGTAGTGCTGAGAAGTGTCAAAAAACAGTTAAGGCGAGACATTACAGGCAAAAATGCTTTTCCATTTGGCTCTTTCTGGCTTTTCATAAAGCGTTTTCAGATTAGTGGAACGAAAACATCCAAAATACACTTTTTAAGTGTTTATTTTGGTGCACTTTATCTATTTGGGTCTGTAGATTTCTATTACAGTTCATATCATTAAAAAAATTGTTCTCAATTTCAGCAGAACTTATATATACCAAAACTTACAGTTTTATTCCTGACCATATTCTGAAGGTTTTTACTGAGGGGTTTGTCAATATATCATTCGCATGATTTTTTGAAGTATTTATTCCTATAAAAAAATTAAAAAATTCAGCCCTTGACTGTTTTTCTAATTTATGGAGTAATAAAAACAGAAATTCAAAATGCCTTTTATTAAACCCTATAACTCTAATATGTCAACAAAATTCAAAATTCTTGTTTGATTTTGTTGACATATTAGAGTTAAAGACATATTTAAAGACATATTAGAGTTGTATCCAAATCAGTGCATATTACACATAACATTTTAGAAAACTTTTTCAACTTAATCAAGTTTTGGAAGTATGGTGATATCTATTACTTCTTTTCCCTATTCACTTGGGGTGTCTTGCCTTAAAAAGTATTACATTTTGATTAAAGATTATGAAGGTTAATATTTTTTTTAATAATGTGCACGGATGAATCATTGCCAATAAGAGCAGAAATGTGTCACTTCAGTCCATGTTGACTTTAAACACTTGCTCAGAAATCTGGAAACACAAACCAACTGCTTCTTCATTAGTTTCGGAGAGATGCATGATCTCGTCTTTCTTTTTTAATATACACCCTTAAATTATGAATATGAGCTAGTCTACATGCTTTTAAATCAAACATGATCTGAACTTCATAGTTTGCTGATAAACAGTTGCTTTCTTGTTGCTTTTTCCAAAGAAACATGTCTGGGAAATCTCACGATGCCAAGCGCAAAGAACAAACACAAACTAACAGAATCATTCGAATCGACACGAACATGACGAGCTTCGTTCTACAATCTCATGTTTAATGCGCTATCAAAGAGAAAACAAGAGCGACACAGGAACAAATAAATAAGTTGTGAATAAAAAGAAAGCTGGTAACAGAAAAGACACCAGAGTCG
>CM060604.1:2669313-2674313 GCA_030578255.1 Tiaroga cobitis
TATTTACGGATAGACTTATTACATAATAATAATTTCAAACAAACATCGATGCGATGTTAACAACATATTATTTTCTACAGGCATGCATATCAGTAAATTGTTTTTTAAACACTTTTATTTTGAATAGTCGTAGAAAATTAAGATATTTTGTCACCGATTGATCAGCAACAGCTCTCAGACAGCTTATTTTGACATAAATATATTGCATAAATATGACAATTCTGAAGTATTCACCGGAAACAGCGTGTCACCGGTAAATGTGTCCGTCAGTGTGTCGCGGGCGATGAAGGTTCCGCACTGAAATGGACGCGGTGAGATGCTACACTCTGGACTTTTTTCCTGAAAACATTTTAATTGATATTTTATCTTATTTAAATGTGCGAGAACTCGTGCGCAACTCCAGGTACAATATCGCGTCATGTCATACAATAACTGTGTTAGTTACACGTGAGATTCGGTCGGTGACAGTGTTGTTTGTTTTGATTTGTTTTATCGAATATGATTTTTTATAGAATTAATTTATTGTAATGATGATCATATAGAAACATCAGTTAGCAGTGATTTACTGTAACAACTGTGAGAGATCCTGTCGTTTCAGTCACATAATAGACGGCGATCAGACACCGGAAGTCATCAAACACAAACAAACAAAAGCGTGTGATGTTTTCATATATATATGTGTGTGTGTGTGTGTGTGTGTGTGTGTGTGTGTGTGTGTATAGAGTGTGCAGGCGCTGGAAGCAGCTGGTGAAGGACCAGAGACTGTGGAGAGCTGTCGATCTGTCCACATGGAAAAGAGTAAGAGTTTCAACATCTTTATTCTCTTTATGTTGTTGTTTTGTACTGTACTTTACTGTACTTTAGTTCAGGAGTTTCAGGCTGAAGTGGGCCGGGGAAAAGTCTAGAGGAAAACTACATGTATAAACAATAATATTAAAATTAATAAATAAATTGGATTAACATAAATTTGAATAAGAATCACACACACACACAATAACTCACTCATTTTATTTTTATTTATTTCCCTAGAAAATAAAACGTAATATATTATGGCCTTTTACAACTTTAGTAAATGCATCTTGATTTAAGAATGTTTAGATATTTGGACTGGAATACAAGACAGAAATACTGATTGAGAGTGAGTGTTTAAAAAACAATACATTTAATTCGAGCATTTCCTTAACCTGACCTTTCCAGGCCATACTTGCACCACTTCCAGAACACAGCCTGATGTGTGCGTGTGTGTGTGTGTGTGTTGCAGGTGACGTCTCGAGTGCTGTGGGCTCTGCTGCGTCAGTATCTGGGCCACGGGCTGCGTCTCCTGCGTCTGCGCGGTCTGCTCCTGTCTGCGCGCGCCGGCGTGTTCCTCAGCGAGTCCTGGCTGCGCGCGCTGCGCTCCAAGTGCCCTCGTCTGCGCAGACTCTGCCTCATACACACAGATCTGCGGGGGTTACCCAGCGTCCGGCTGCTCCCGCTCTCACTGCAGGTGTGTGCTCCGTCACTGCGAATGAGGAATCCAGTGCACGTTTACTTTTGTAGATTTAGAAATCATGCTTTTCCCCTTTTGTTGTTTAATTCACGGGAGCAGACGCCAGTTATTTGGCCAAGAGATCTCTTACATGTGAGCCTGGATCACTAAACCAGTCTGGAGTCGCACGGGTGTTTCTGTGGCAATAGCCAACAATACATTATATGGGTCAAAATTATCACTTTTTCTTTGATGCCAAAAATCATTAGGATATTAAGTAAAGATCATGATCCATGAAGATATTATGTACATTTCCTACCGTAAATATATAACACATGTATTCCTGTGAGTGGATGCTGCACAATCGTGAACATAAATGCACAACTTTAAAGGAGATTCCCTCAATGTTTAGATTTTTCTGCACCTCAGATTCCAGATCTTCAATAGTTGTGTCTCGACCAAATATTGTCCTGTCCTAACACACCATACATCAATGACAAGCTTATTTATTCAGATGTATAAATCTCAATTTCAGAAAGTGAGTGAGTGTGTGTGTGAGTGTGTGTGAGTGTGTGTGAGACGTGTGTGTGTGAGACGTGTGTGTGTGAGACGTGTGATAGGCGCTGATGCTGATATGGCAGTGCACTCAGAGACTCTGCTGTCACAGGTGCTGGAGCTCCACTTCTGTGAGAGTGTGTGTGAGAGTGTGTGTGAGAGTGTGTATGAGAGTGTGTGTGTGTGTGTGTGTGAGACGTGTGATAGCCGCTGATGCTGATATAGCAGTGCACTCAGAGACTCTGCTGTCACAGGTGCTGGAGCTCCACTTCTGTGAGAGTGTGTGTGAGAGTGTGTGTGAGAGTGTGTGTGAGAGTGTGTGTGTGTGTGTGTGTGAGACGTGTGATAGCCGCTGATGCTGATATGGCAGTGCACTCAGAGACTCTGCTGTCACAGGTGCTGGAGCTGCACTTCTGTGAGAGTGTGTGTGAGAGTGTGTGTGTGTGTGTGTGTGTGAGACGTGTGATAGCCGCTGATGCTGATATGGCAGTGCACTCAGAGACTCTGCTGTCACAGGTGCTGGAGCTCCACTTCTGTGAGAGTGTGTGTGAGAGTGTGTGTGTGTGTGTGTGTGTGAGACGTGTGATAGCCGCTGATGCTGATATGGCAGTGCACTCAGAGACTCTGCTGTCACAGGTGCTGGAGCTGCACTTCTGTGAGGTGCCGGCCGGCTTCTTCTCGGAGGGCGACGGCGTGGAGACGCTGGTTCTGGACAGTGTGCCGTCGTTCTCGGATCAGCACCTGCGCAGCCTGAGCGCGTGGCGAGGCCTGACCCGGCTGGAGCTGCGCGACCTGATCCGCGTGACCGTCGCTGGCCTGAAGAGCTGCGTGCCGCCCGGCCCACACACACTCGCGCGCCTCACACACCTGGAGCTGCAGACGGGCAGCCGGACCCAGATGGTGGCGCTGGGCCTGGGCGAGGGCTGGCCGGGCCTGGAGCGCCTCAGCCTGGGGGGGAAGGAGGTCGGGCCGGGGCTGCTGTCTCTCGGCCGTCTGCAGGACCTGCGCTCGCTGCGGCTGCGCACATGCAGACTCACACAGATGATGGTGCTCAGGAGCTGCAGGTGGGTGGAGGAACACACACACACACATACACTCACTCACTCACACTCACTCCCTCACTCACTCACTCACTCACTCACACTCACTCACTCACTCACACACACACACACACACATACACTCACTCACTCACACTCACTCCCTCACTCACTCACTCACTCACTCACTCACTCACTCACTCACTCACTCACACTCACTCACACTCACTCACTCACTCACACTCACTCACTCACTCACTCACTCACTCACTCACTCACTCACTCACTCACTCACTCACTCACTCACTCACTCACTCACTCACTCACTCACTCACTCACTCACTCACACTCACTCACTCACTCACTCACTCACTCACTCACTCACACTCCCTCACTCCCTCACTCACTCACTCACTCACTCACTCACTCACTCACACTCACTCACACTCACTCACTCACTCACTCACTCACTCACTCACTCACTCACTCACTCACTCACTCACTCACTCACTCACACACACACACACACACATACACTCACTCACTCACACTCACTCCCTCACTCACTCACTCACTCACTCACTCACACTCACTCACTCACTCACTCACACACACACACACACACTCCCTCACTCTCACACTCACTCACTCACTCACTTTCTCACACTCACTCTCAGTAACAATTTGGGAGCAGAACTGATTCCTCCACTTTGAGCTGATCATGTTTTGCTGAAGTGTGTTTTCTGTAATTGCTAATGCTCTTTTTACACACACACTGAACAACATGAAGCATTGCTTGGTCACTGGTTGAGCTAAACTGGTATTATCTAATTGTGTAGTTAAATTTAACAGCTGACAGATATTCAACATAATTCATGTGTGAGAGTCTAACAGAAGGACGGACAAAACCAGTCAAATATCCACTGATCTGAGAACTCTGAGTTCTGCTCATATTTATCACCATTTATAGCGAATAAACAGATAATGTGAGAAATGTTGAAGCTGTCGGAATACATCTTGGTTTGACTGTGTTTGAGAGAACTGCATTGCTTGTTGTCTGAGTGTGTGTGTGTGTGTGCGTGCGCGCAGGTGTCTGACGCGGCTGCGCCTGCTGGAGTTTGTCGAGGTGGAGTTTGTGGAGGACGAGGTGAGATCAGACGAGACCGACCGACCGCCAGCGAGCGACGCCGACCCCGCGCCGAGCCTCAGACGCGCGCTGCGCTCCATGCTCCCCGCGTGCGTCACACACTTCACCCGCTGCACGCGCGCCGTCAACAAAGACTGAGGCGTTCACGAGGACAGACTGAAACACACACCTCGGCACAAGCCTGACGTGCTGAGAACAAGATTTATACTGTATAATAAAGTGCATCTGAATACAGCGAATGCTTACGTTTAATTTGCACTGTTGAGCGTTTTTAACCACACATATTAATATAATACACATGTATTATACGCTCAGTTACAAACACACACACTCACACACTATCACTCACACCCACACATGCTTAGTTACACACACAAACTCACTCACATTATCACTCACACATGCTCAGTTACACACTCACACACATTATCACTCAGACATGCTCAGTTACACACTCACACACATTATCACTCAGACATGCTCAGTTACACACTCACACACATTATCACTCAGACATGCTTAGTTACACACACACACTCTCTCATTATCACTCACACACATGCTCAGTTACACACACTATCACTCACACATGCTTAGTTACACACTCACACACACTATCACTCACACATGCTTAGTTACACACACACTCACTCTCATTATCACTCACACACATGCTCAGTTACACACACTATCACTCACACATGCTTAGTTACACACACACTCTCATTATCACTCATACACATGCTCAGTTACACACTCACACTCACACATGCTCAGTTACACACTCACAC
>CM060604.1:2679313-2684313 GCA_030578255.1 Tiaroga cobitis
ACCCTGCAAAAGAAAACAGTCGATGAAGAGTTTGCTGGACAGATAGAGACGGTCTCGTGTTCTCCTCAGTGTTTTAGAGAACGAGAAATGGAGAGATTTGAAGCTGTTTCTCTTTTCTGTGTTTTAGAAAGGAATTAAACGTACATTTTCACAGTGAATTTGTGTGCATTGTTGTCTTTTATAGTCGTGAGGACTTAATATACATTTTATACAAAGAAGTTGTACACATATTGGGCAATTCTTAGACTATGGGCACTTTCATGTCCTTTGATCAAATTTTATAAAAAAAACATTTAATTTTGAAAAATTCACACTTTCATAGTTAACTTTACAATGAAAGTACGTTAGGAACTTTTTACCGGTAGTCTACGATGATTTTTTCACCTTTTTAAACATCATTATAGATGCAAATATTGGTGTTTTGTGCTTGTCCCACACCCAGACTTCTGATCTTCAATAATGAAAAAGAAGTGTAAAAAAATTATTTATCTATTTTTTTTTTAATATGACTGTATACAGTATCAGTAAAATAATCAAAACATAATTGTGGTATTTAAGGTCAGACAACTATTAATGTGATTTTATATACAAAATATAGTTGTCCCACAGTATTGCCGTCATTTCCACCACAATGCTGTAATGTCCCTTTTAAAACATTTTTTTGAAAGATTGTTTGGGTAGTTTCTATGGAAATGAACAATGACATCACAGCACATGTCTGACATGGAGGAGATTTTTAATTTCTTCACCAACTTGGAGAAGAAAACTCAAGGTAAATATTGCTTGAAATGAAACAATAAAAATATTTTGTCATTTCCAAACATGTCATAACATCAATTGAGTTTGTAAATAAATAGAGTTTTTAACATAAATAGATGTATTTTGCATGCATGCAATGCTAGCTACCAATTCATAGCTAATCAGTAATACTAGCTTGGATTTTTTTTACAAAATACTGCAGGATTGTTATTTCCACCACTGTCATTTCCAACACATTTCTTCTTGAGTGGAAATGACATTTATGCTTACAAGGTGCAATTCATAGATTGTGGGGCTACATATGTATATTTATTTATTGAAATGTACATTGCTAATGTATTTATTCAAATATATATTTGTTAAAATGCATTTTCATCTATTTTTAAGATGCCGCGGAAGTCAACTGCAGAAAGGTCTCAGTCCTATACCAAAACAGAACCAAACAAACTAATGACTAATGAGATTAATGATTTGTAAAATGTAATTGTCTGTTTCAGAAAGTTTCAAATAAATGTCTTCTGTTTTTCTACATGGACGTCCATTCATTGTCATTTCCACAACACCAGTCATTTCCCTCCCCTCATAACTTTTTTAAAAATATATACAAAATTCTAATCACTCATTAAAAACTTCTGCATAGTTTATGGGATAATGGTCCACTTAATGTTTATAACACAAGAAGTTATTTTTCTTAAATGTATCTAACCAATCCAATATTATATTTCAGGTTGTGGTGGATGTAAGCTTTGTGTTTGGGCCTCATGACAATTAATTTACTTAATCCACAAATCTATGGTAATTGCAATATAGGTATAAACTGGTAATACTATGTGTGAAAGTGGTCTTACACTGTTAAGAAATTATCTATATCATAATATTTTAAAATAATAATCAAATATTTACATGTGATGGAAATGACATTTGTTCAGTGCGGATCGGAAAATATGTCAAAAAACACCAATTTGTCTTATAATGTAAGTGTGTTCTCTTATGGATCATTAAACTAGACTAGTTATATTTAACTGTTAGACTGTGACAATTTTGATTTAAACACTTTTTTTCCCCCTCAAATTCACAAGGCCTGTAGTTGAAGAACCACCCATTTATCGAAGCCTATTTCTGTAACATATAAATCAGAATTGTAACACAAAAACTAAAAATTGTGATTTAAAATGTCAAAATGATTTCATTTAAAGTTGAAAAAAAGATAAAAGTAATAATTATGAAGTGATGACTATTCATGTCGAAACTTATGACTTTTTTTCGACTTTTTATGTCATAATTACGACGAATATGTGACCTGATCCAGCAAAATGAGTCACAGTGACCCAAATTTCAAAATTTAGATTTTGGTATTAATGGAAAGAGGAGACCATAAGCTTTCAAATGATATCCTAGTCAAAGTCATGCCTTGAATGGTTGTGAAGATATACACATTTGAATTATGGCCGTCTGCCCTCTTTTTCCAATTGAAAACCTGAGAAAATCGCTTTTAAAGTTTTTTGCCCTTTTTTTGTTGATATCTTTCAAAATCCATTGCATTTAAAGGGATAAAATATTTATTTTACAGCTTAATTTGACCAAAGACATTAATATATATATATATAAATGCTATTAAACCAGGCTGAAGCTCAAATTATTTTAAAGTTTTTATTTGAATAAATAATTTAAAAGTACCTTTTACAAAGATTTACTAAAATCAGAAAGATTGAACAGAGGTGCTACATATTTGCTTGAGAGAGAGGGTGTGTGTGTGTGTGTGTGTGTGTGTGTGTGTGTGTGTGTGTGTGTGTGTGTGTGTGTGTGTGTGTGTGTGTGTGTGTGTGTGTGTGTGTGTAAGAGAAAGTGAGAGAGGCAGAGAGACAAAGAAACAGAGATCAAATAATGCTATTCTATGCAATCATATCTTTGTGTAGGCTAGTTGACAATAACAGTGTAACAAATTCATAACGGAGATACCAACAGTTACATTTTGGGTTAATCAAACACATTGTAATGGATTCTCCTTGCAGATAAATACACTCACTCACATTTGCACTCACTCACATCCATACACAGTAAATACACTCACTCAGATTCAAATTTGACATTAAATTCACCTTTCAGCTCTTTTCTTCTAAGCTGGGCAGGGAGAGGGACAACTTACTTTCTCAACTGGCGGTTTTGGGCAAATCTCACGGATATTTTTGTACAGATCTGAAATTCGCGTCCGAAATTTTCGCACGTAAAAAAAAAAAAATCGACCTCACGTTATGTCAATCACGCTTGCACACTGTATACGAAACTTTCATCCGTTATATATATAAAAAAAGTAAGCTTTTCGCATCCGTAGCAAGCAGTTTGAATGGTGTTTTGACAATTCGGAGCCACCGAATCAATACGAACAAACGCATACGAAAAAAACGCGGACTCAGTGTGCAATGGCCAGGGGGCTTGATGACGCTTTGGCAACTTTGCTCTCTTTTGACAGCGACATTTCTCAAATTAATAATATTTAATCTTTCTGAGGAGATCTGCTAGCTTGTTTATTACACAGAGCACTCGCTGCGAGTCTGACAGGAGGGTGGCTGGACCAATCGCGTGCCGGTCAGTCGAAACGGCTTCCCATCGACAAATGATCAGCATTTGTGTACATTTCTAAGCTTTTTGATTGGTTCTATACAACGTATAACACCATTAGGAGAGCAGAGATAGTGACGTTTCAGGGGATTCCCGGGAAGTGCTCAGAGGTGAGATAGGAGTTGAGAAAAGCAATGTTAATTTCCAGCGAATTTAGTAAAACTTTGTACACTTTAATAGTAATTTAAATACCTTTACTCAATTATCTGGACTACGAAACTTTGGGAGAATATTTTTGAATGTCTGTTCTTTGAAATTATCAACAAAAAAAAAAATCTATTATTTTATTGTTTTTCCACATAATCGGCCCATATCTTATAATGGAACTTTGCGACTTCCGACTCATTTCGCCAGATCGGGTCACATATATCTATTGTTGTCTCTTATGTGTCGGAAATTGGATTTCACTACATTTACAACAATGGTAATATACATTTATGTTTAGTACAGGTACAAATGTACAGGAAATAGATATATATTTTAATTTCACACACAGTTTTACATTTATATATGATCTGTACAGTCTATGGTACTCTGCCGCTGTTTGTGTAAAATCTTTGAGGCGGGGCCAAAGTGATTGACAGGTCGCGGCCCAATGAATGTTCTTTTTAACAGGCCAATCAGCGATAAGTTTGCGGCGGTTGGGCCAATAGCAGAGCAGCTGGGTTTCATTTTAAATCCAGGCGGTTAAACGGAAGAGCTGAAGCGCAGACACAGAACAACAGAGGAATCCTCATCATGCAGGTATAATGATCGCATATTGATCATTTGTTTTCAGTATAAGTGCTTTTATATATATTTATATGTGTATGTAGGAGATGTCAGTGTAGCGGAGGAATTGATCCGTATAAAATCAAGCTCTTAAGCGTCATTGTCCGAGTGAAACTACGAGTACTAAATTAACTCAGACGTTATTAGTAATAATTGTATTTCGTTTGGTTAAGTTACCCATATCTGAGCTGTCTTATTTTTATTGATATAACGTAAGTGCTATGTATTTTCAGGGTTGTCTTATTTTTATTGATGGAAGTGCTTTATTTGTTCAGTGTGTGTTGAGTTTGAGATTTTTGTGTTTCTTTTAATCAGAATAAAGAGAACAGGGAACCCAGAGCTCTGCAAACACAGGTGACACTAACAACAACAACAACAACAACATGTTATTTATATTAATTTAGCGAGTCATAGTGCAGTTTACAGAGATCACGTGCTCTTCTCCAGCTCTATGTCACTGATGTGTATCTGATGCTTATGTTGTGTGTGTGTGTGTGTGTGTTTCAGGCTGCTGGTGAGATGAATCCAGACACACACACTGTTTCAGGTAAAACCTTGAGAATGTGTCACGAGCAAACCTTCTTTATAAAGATGTGGATGAGTGCAATATGGCTGTTAAGGTGGTTTACCTTCCTTCAAAGATACTTTATTGGGTGGCAGGTGACACAGTTGTTTAGCCCACTAGATTATAAATTATCTTAATTTTCACACACATACTAAAACACCATTTTTGTCGCATGTGATTGTTTAAACGTTTAAACGATTGTTTGATAGATAGTCTTCTTTCAGGTCCTGGGAGAGTTCCAGTCAAGTCGAGCTCAAAGTAAGTTCACTTTAAAATTATAGTATGA
>CM060604.1:2686813-2841813 GCA_030578255.1 Tiaroga cobitis
ATACTCTCTGAGAAAACATCTATTAACCTTGAACATGCAATGCAGACACCGATTAACTGCTGTGACATTACAAAAGATCTTAAAATTAAATAAATCAACTTCTCCTAAAGTAGAATACTATCTTTTCAATGACTGTATTTATTTGTATAAATTAAATAACTAATCCTTATTAAAGCAGTGAATGCTTTTCTCTTTTGTTGTTTGATTAATATTAAGGGCACAGACGGCACTAGGTTTATTACGCACTGTCACTTTAAGACTGAATGCACGGATGCACATCTGATATTCATAACTCTTCACATTCTCTTAAGACATAACCAACTGTTTACGTGAACTCTCTCCACAACTGACATTTAGAGTTAATGTTGTGTGTATTTGTCCATTCAGGCGTGAAAGAGCTCAGTTCAGTGCTAGCGCGCTATAGCTTCTGTGTGCATGTCTGCACGCTTCGAGTGTGTGTGTGTGTGCACAGAAAACCGTACCGAATACAGCTCTCTTGCTTTGTCACTCTTATTCAGATCTATCCATATGTCTGCTCTTCTCTTTCTCCCAGACGTTTGCACTTTTTTTTTTTTTTTTTTTTTTTTTTTTTTAGATAATGTTTAATGATACAGGCATCAAGCGCATGCCAGCTCGTGTCCCGCCGGGTAGATCAGCACGTGACATCAGTTCTGACTGGATCCCTACTGAACATTTTTATCTATTTTTTTTATGCGTTGACAAAAATGTCAGTAGATTTTCACCATAGTTTTTGTCATTCAATAAAAAAATGTTTTAGTTATCGTCTCGTTTTCGTCTGTGAAATTTAGAAAAAAATTGACACTGGTTGTGAGATGAACCTCGTGTGTGTGTGTGTGTGTGTACAGGCATCCAAACATCCTGCAGTTCTACAACTACTTCTTCGACGACTCGCGTGTGTATCTGATTCTGGAGTTCGCGCCGCGCGGCGAGATGTACAAGGAGCTCCAGCGCTGCGGACGCTTCGATGACCAGCGCACCGCCACCGTGAGTGAACACACACACACACACTGCTATCATGGTCTGTCAGGGTTTGTATAAGGTGCTCAAAGTACTTGAATTTTACTTTATGAAATTTAAGTCCTGGAAAACAGCCATATTTATGTAGAGGTACTTGAAAAGTGCTTGACTTATTTAAATACTATATATTTAAAAAAAATAAATGCACAAATACAGTCTTTTCATGCAGAATTTACACTGCAGGCCCCTCTCGATAAGTACGCCAACATTATAAAATAAAATGTTATTTATTGAACAATAATTGCCATTATAATGTTGTATTTAATATATATTAATGCGTTGTGTTTTGGATACCTCATATCTGTAATTTGAGGTTAAAAAATAAGATATTGTTTGATATGTGAGATCTCTGATTGTCCTGGAAAAAAAAAAAAAACTAGTGCTTGAAAGTCCTGGAAGTTCTCTGAGGTATCTGTACGAACCCTGTGTGTTGTGTTGCTGACGCTGCTCTCCTGTGTGTCCAGTACATGGAGGAGCTGGCGGACGCGCTGAACTACTGTCACGAGAAGAAGGTGATCCACCGAGACATCAAGCCGGAGAACCTCCTGCTGGGCTTCAGAGGAGAGCTCAAGATCGCAGACTTCGGCTGGTCCGTCCATGCGCCGTCGCTACGGTAACACACACCCCATAACACACCCGAACACGGTCAGTTGTGTGTGACGCTGTGGTGCTGAGCTGTGTGTGTGTTTCAGACGCCGCACCATGTGTGGCACGCTGGACTACCTCCCGCCAGAGATGATCGAGGGACACACACACGATGAGAAGGTGGACCTGTGGTGTATCGGTGTGCTGTGCTACGAGTGTCTGGTGGGAAACCCTCCGTTCGAGACGGCCAGCCACACCGAGACATACAAGCGCATCACCAAGGTCTGTCCACACACACTCCTTGCACTGACTCCTATTTATAGGGATGCACAGATATGAAAATTGAGGCCGATACCGATCTCATATTCCATAAACACATTCCAATTACTCAGGATGTGCATGAGTTCTCCAAAGCTGATGTGACTTTTGGCAGAAAAAAATAAAAAAAAATAAAAAAAAATAAATATATATATATATTTATATATATATATATTTATTATTATTATTATTATTATTATTATTATTATTATTATTATTATTTTATTTTTTTCTGCCAAAAGTCACATCAGCTTTGGAGAACTCATGCACATCCTGAGTAATTGGAATGTGTTTATTAGGGATGCACTGACATACAAAGTTTGCCCGATAACCGATAATTATTTATATTTGAAAGCCGAGGCTAACTGATATATTTGCTGATAAATCTAAGTTCAAATTTTTATATAAATTTTGAAGTCCCCATTTGACTCGTTTTTGTGGAGTTTCTGCAACAACAAAAAAAGATCTCATCCGCTTCAGAGAACTCATGCACATCCTGAGTTATGTGTTAAGATATTAGTCTTATTTTAAACAAATAATATTTGTTTAAAACCAATAAATTCGGTAAATATCTCACTAAGACTAATTGGAGGTTATGATTAACAACATTCCTTTCAGGAGCTCAAATTCAAGGGTTTTTGAAAATGATGTTTGAAAATTGATAATACTTTTTAAATTATGAAATGTCAGGGTTTTTTTATAATTAATTTCTTTAAGTGCATGGAAATTTTTTTTCAAAGTTTAAGTGCTTTCGGAACATTCAACATGGTTATTCTCAAGAAATTTACATCATTTATAACATTTTAAATGAGCTCCCTTTTTGGCTCATTTATGTTTTTACGGAATTTGAATTTCTGCAAAAAGTCACATCAACTTTAGAGAACTTGTGCACATCTCTATTAATAGTAATATATGCATAATATTTTAATTGATCCAGGAAGTTTATTAAACATCTCACCTTTTATCTTGTTCTTTTTAAATTAAGAATATAAAATATTCTTAACTAAAGTAAGAAAATAGAAGTTTATAATAAATTCTAAGAAATTGTGAACGAGTTGATTTTTTTTTTTTTTTTTTTTTTTTTTTTTTTTTCAAATGTTGTAGCAACATCAATTTTAGTTAATGTTGTCATCGTTATAAATTTTAAAATGAGGTCTCCATCTGTATTTGTTGTAGTTACTGAAATTAAATTTCTGCAAAAAGTCATATCACACAATCATGGTTGTTTGTTCATTGGTGTCACTTTTTAAGAACTCGTGCACGTCCCTAGTATTGGGAATATGTATAATATGCTTAGTATTTTAAATGACCCAATAAATTCGTTAACTATGAATGGAGGTTATTATGATTTTTCGGGGGTGGGGGGGAATATTCAGGAATTATTATTATTTATTCAAGTTTTGAGAATGCAGAGTATTCTTAACTTAATACTTGAGTGCTATTTTATTTTCTTACTTTTGTTCTCTCTCTGTGTGTGTGTGTCTCAGGTGGATCTGCAGTTTCCTAAAGTGGTTTCTGACGGCGCTCGTGATCTGATCTCGAAGCTGCTCCGCCACAGTCCCTCCATGCGTCTGCCGCTCAGGAGTGTGATCGAGCACCCGTGGGTGAAGGCTAACTCACGCAGAGTCCTGCCGCCCGTCTACAACCCACAGGCCGCCACACACCACTGATGACATCAGCACACGGACCTGTTTGAGACACTCAGAGCCGCTGTATCACTGCACTGGTGGTTTGTCCTATGCTGTCACACTTAATGTCCAAAACACCTGATCTAGTGTGTGTGTGTGTGTACAAACTTTACAGTGTTCTCTGCTCTTTTACACACTTGTATAGCTGTAGTTCTCTGTTCATATACATGTGGTTTTATTGTCTTCTATGAATGTGTTTCTTGTGCTGAATCTGTCAAATTATATTAAAATAAGAGCTATCTAGTGTGTTTGGTGATGTTTGTTAAACTCCTGAACTGGTGCCATTTTGTATGTTGGTGAAAATATTGATTACTGTAGCTGTTTCCATGCACATTTTGGGATTTCTTAAACCTCTGGATGGAAACGCCAAATGCACATAAATTCTATAAAAACGTATGAGCTCAACTGAGTCAAACAAATTTAGCCGATAAGAAAACATGCGCATAAACTACATTGAAAGCACATTTAATCACTGAATAAATCCCTCGATGCGCTTCTAAAAAGACGTGACCTTGCGATTGGGTCATGACTGGACTAACTAGCGGAACGATCTGGTCGTATTTGTTTTGCTCTTGGTGTAAAAGTGTTTCATTTGTGTGCAAGAAGAACATCTGATGTGGAGCTCGGTCTGAGACATACATTTACGGTGTGGAATGACAGAACGGCTGCTTTGAAAGCTCAGGTTGGCTTGTGTGTTGTTGTCACTATGTTGTGTGGTTGTAGATGTGTATATTGGAGAAGTTTCTTACTGAGCTCTTTATAATGTGAAAGCGTCCTCTGTACTTCTGTTCCTGGCCCTTCTCACATCCCTTAAATCATGCTGTTGTTCTCACGAGTGGGTTTTCCTAAAACTATATTGACTGATCAAGGATCAAACTAAAAAAAAAAAATCAAACCTACGCCACTGGCAAACACCAACGAGAAGACGACGTAGGATAAAAGATGTCGTCTGAGACAGCAGAGAGTAGCAAGTCAAGCAATGCTGGAGAAACAACAGCAGCATCAATAAATGAAGAGCTGTAATACATTACTGACTGTTTTACAGTCAATAATACTAATCAGCTGATGTGTCTCACGAACGTAACCAGCACATTCCTCCCCACACAGCAAAGCCATAACACAGCGAAGGAGAACTAAGTTACATGAAACAATCCAACTACATATTCTACACCACTGACAAGGGAAAAGTCACTACTCACGGTGTCTATAGCTAGCTTCTAGCTAATGCTAATATTATCAAACAACAGTTTTCATTTGGAACGCTAAAGTTGGAATAAGTTACTAGCAGAAAACAGGCAGCTTCAGCGTCGCTTCGAAAACATTTCCCTCATTAGAGCCTTCCATCTGGGAAAAGCCTCACCGATGTTTACCCGTGATTTCTGGCTGCATTTCTCCCGCTGTGTGTTCGCTGTCGGCTACGCTAGAAACATGGCGACACGATATGTCGACCTTCATAGAAGGGGTGCCCGCGGTTATGGAGATATAAATGTCTCATTCTAAGGTAATAAAGACATTACGGTTCATTGAGTAAGGTCTTTATACACCACTGAACACATAGTTATGGATCTTTTATTGCATTTCTGTGAATAGATCCTCAGAAATCTTACACACTGCACCTTTAAGTCCTGTCAGTTTAAACATCAAGTGCAAGACGACTGGAATTTGCACGAGTCAAAAATGTTGTATCGTATCGGCGTGTCGAAAAGCCTGGTCCCAGAGTGGATCAATCTTAAAATGACACCGCTGGGGGTTTTTTTAGACCAGGAGGAAAAATATTGGATAGGGAAAGCTCTGGGTTTGTGTGGACATGGCCTGAGTTACAGAGAACCAGCACTTTCAGTAGCCAAAGACCTGCAACATTTCAGAAGGTCTTCATCAGTCTTCATTTTCAAATGCGTTAATATAATCCATAAATGGTTTTTTAGGTTGCCTGAATATAATGTGCAGTTTTCCAAAACACACAAAAAAAAAAACATTTTTATGTTGCCTATTCGTATTGTAGAAGTTTGAGTGAAATTTTTTTTACTGAATGGTATTGCTCTGTATCGGGATCATAGTTTTATTTGCAGAACTACAGCATGCACTTATCGCCCTTACATTTCCCCCAGAGATGTTAAGACTGTTACATATATTTCCATGTGTCAGTCTTCACAGATCCAGGGACTTCATGCAGTAAATGGCTGATTCAGGTGTTTGAAAAGCAAAAAGTGCTTCTCGCTGGATCTAAAAAAACAATCCTGCTTTTTTTTTACTTGCAAAATTACATCCCTGATTTAATATTGTAGTTTTGGGGAGTATTAGTATTAAAAATAATTAGAAAGTAATGGATATTCACACATTTCAAATTGTGTTTCTTTCTTTATTCCTTACATTTTCTTTACTTGGTCTTTTAAAGTCTTAAATTTACCTTCAAACAACCTGCAAACTCTGCTTTTTTTTATCAATCTCAAACTCTTAACTGTGGCTTATGGTATATGGTTTTTGCTTCCACTTTACAATAAGGTTTCACTTGTTAACATTAGCTAATGTATTAAGTTAACTAACATTTACAATGAGCAACACATTTGTTACAGTATTTTTTTAATCTTGAATTTAGTTCAAGTTAGTTCACTTTGCATTATCTAATGTTAACAAATACAACTTGATTTTAATAATATATTAGTAAATGTTGAAATTAATGTTAATGAAGATTAATAAATGCTGTAGAAGTATTATTTATTTTGAGTTAATGTTAACTAAAGAAGTTAACTAATGAAACCTTATTGTAAAGTGTTAGCCTTTGTTTAAAATGCCATTTTGGATATTCTACTATTACTTTTTGTGTGTTTTAGGTGATCCTTGCTGATGGCGTTACAGTTAACAAAATACAGCTTATGCGATGCAATCATCAGCGACCTACAAAACGAACTAAACAATGCAAACGGTTCAGGGAAGGGCAGGTTGTGATCTTGGGCAAGCTCGAATATTTGCCTTCCTATGATGTGAGTTTGAGCTGTTTGTCTGAGCAATGGAAGACGTGGGTATAATTTCAAATCGCAAATATGTATAGAAGAAAAACTAAATCTCAACGTCAGATTTTGCCAAGGCATAAAGCCAAATTTGCCTGTGAATGCTTTATATAAAGACAATAGTAGGTCTAAATCCAGGTGATCACTTATATAAATGTTATATATATCATTATATCGTCCAGCCATGAAACTAACACTAACTAGTTTTTTGGTCAGTTTTCTTTTAAAAATACTGATTATGCTTAAATTTAATTTATTTTAGTGACACATAATTCAATTGATAGACTATAGCTAGCTATTTGCTAGCAGTAGCACATATTTTAAATGCTAAGATTTACATGTTCCTTTAATCTAAGCAGTTGAAAAATAATGAAATTAGTCCACAGCCAATCACAATGCTCCACTCTTCTCCACAATGGTAACCTACTGTAATTTAAATGGTTCTAATAATTCCAATGTAATTGGATGTCAAACACAATTACACACTATAAAGTCTTCCCATTTTCTCCAAAAAAACAACAACATAAAATAACACTTAATTTGAACATTTATTCTCAGTAGTAAATAGTCTATACCACTTGTCAAAATGATTGATTGACAGGTGGGAATGGCTATCCTTTGATCTTCCCCCGCCCCTTCCGGTTCCTCCCCTTCCTGTCCCGCCCCTTCCGGTACACCCCTTCCGGTCCCACCTCTTCCTGTTACCTTTGACCCAGTTCCGCCCCTTCCTGTTAACTTTGACCCAGTTCCGCCCCTTCCTGTTACCTTTGACCCAGTTCCGCCCCTTCCTGTTACCTTTGACCCAGTTCCACCTCTTCCTGTTACCTTTGACCCAGTTCCGGCCCTTCCTGTTAACTTTGACCCAGTTCCGCCCCTTCCTGTTACCTTTGACCCAGTTCCGCCCCTTCCTGTTACCTTTGACCCAGTTCCACCTCTTCCTGTTACCTTTGACCCAGTTCCGGCCCTTCCTGTTAACTTTGACCCAGTTCCGCCCCTTCCTGTTAACTTTGACCCAGTTCCGCCCCTTCCTGTTACCTTTGACCCAGTTCCGCCCCTTCCTGTTACCTTTGACCCAGTTCCGGCCCTTCCTGTTACCTTTGACCCAGTTCCGGCCCTTCCTGTTAACTTTGACCTAGTTCCGCCCCTTCCTGTTAAACTTTCTGTCAAAATGATCAATTGTTTGAAGTTTGTTTGATCTAGTTCCGCCACTTGCGGTTACAGCTTCTGTCAAAATGATGGATGCTGACAGTTTGTTTAATCGTTTGAAGTCTGTTTGAGATGTATTGGACTTTGTTGTTACAGTTACAAAGGGATGGATTGTTATTTTTTAGCGCATCCCCGCGCTATGCCTAAGCTTATCATAGCAGGTGTGTGTGAAAGTGATAAGAAAAAACTGCTATAGTTTATCTGACACAAACGTAAAAAATAAATGTATTCAGTGAAGCATTTCCGATTAAAAACGGAGACATTAAAAATGTATTAGAGTTGAATAATATGAAACATACAGTTTATGTAAAACCTCACCCCAAAAAACACTAAATGTACTAAATAAATTAATGAAATAAATGTACAACTATTCACTGAATCAAGCATTTCAGTTTAAATAAAATGGAGCCACAAAAATATTCCAAACAGTTAAAAATGTATTAGAGAGTTGAAGAAAAAACATACAGGTGAGGACAATATGTATCATATATTTCACACTAAAGTTGAAAAACATTATGTTCATTTAAATGAAATGGTTATAAAATTTACATTTAGTCATTCACATATATTTGACACTGACTCAAGTTGAAAAACCATGCTGTTCAATTAAAAGTATATAAATTAAACAAAAATAAAATCATCTTACTGTTTCACCATGGTTGAAAAAACCCCCACAAGTGTTTCCCCTGAAGTCTTTTCTCTCTGTCACACCAGCGTGTGGCTGGCCTGGTATCTGTTTTTGTGACTCGTTCCTGAGCCCATTGAGAAATATCTTACACAACAGTTGAAAAGCATTGTGTTCCTTTAAAAGTGTATAAATTAAAATATATCATATATAAAATAAATAGTTTACTAATTTAACTAAAGTTGAAAAGCATGTTGTTCATTTAAAATCTTACTAAATTACTAAAGTTGAAAATCATTCTGTTCATTTAAAATAAATATTTTACAAATTTACTGTACCAATTATGTTAGATTTAGATAAAAATAAAATCATCTTACATTTTCACCAGGATTGAAGAAAAAAAAAAACAGACAGGTAGTGCCTGCCAGCATGGACAGTGTGCATGACAAATAAGTGATATCATCGCTGTTTTCGTACCACCGGTAATAAATTACTTTTAATTCATAAGACTTATTTTCAGGAGTCACAGTTATCAGTGAAATATGGCGCTCGTGTAATCAAAAGGTCTGCCTACCCCCTGGGAATGTGAATTGGCCTTGAACCTAAACACTTCCATTCATAGAGTACTGAAAGAATATAGTGGACACACAGCTCCGCCGTTTTCCCATAGTTTTCCACAGGCTCTTACTGTAAAAGGCTATAAAATAGCCAAGACACATGGACGTGTGCCATACCCCCATGTATGGACCAAAAACTTTTGCACCCTCTCTTCTATGACCATCTCATCAAAAATACAAAACAGTGAGTACTTTCTCTATAATTCATTTATGCTACGGTGCTGTTTATCTGTATTATGCAATGATGTTTAATTTGAAAAATTGTTTATACATAAGGAAAAGACGGTATAATTCATTAGTGATTTAAATAGCCCAGACTAGGTATTTGTTTTATCCACATTATGCTATTGGTATTTTTATCTGCTGTTACTGGTGATACAGATATTAAAATGTATCTACTATATTAATTTATCAAACTATGGGTTTAAAAGTATGGAGCATTGTATTATGATATCGACGTGATACAGATATTAACATGTATCTACTATATTCATTTATCAAAGTATGATTTTTTTAAAAATATGGAGCATTGTATCATGATATTGATGTGATACAGATATTACAATCTATCTACTATATTAATTTATCATAAAGTATGATTTTAAAAATGTACAACATTGTTTATGTTCATTATGCTATGTTTTTTTTAAACCATATCACAAAAGTATCAGTTTAACATGACTGTTTTACAGCAATGTTTATTTTGCATTATGCTATGTTGTTTTAACTGTTGTATTTTTTATCTGATGTAACTAAAATCTCCAGCATCGTTTATTTAAGCTGCGGGGTTTCCATAAAGGACCTTAAAATAAATGTTTTGGATTTATTCAGTTTTAAATCTTATTTAGAGATAATTTTAGTCAGATATGCTTATGTGCATAGGGCTATTTTATTCCTCTTCAGTTACTTACTTTCTAAATTTTGGTAGGTTACTTTTTAATTCTTCTTTTACGCTGTCTTTGATTTTAACTTTTAGCAATTTGCATGATAAATTGTTTAACATGTAAGCTATATGAATGACACTGTCACAATGTGATAAGCAAAACATATAAAAGTCAAGTCAAAGCTATTTATATAGGCTAGCGCTTTTCATTGCCATTTAAAATAACATGGTCTTTCCTTCTCTCTCTCTCTCTCTCTCTCTCTCTCTAGAGACAGCAAACACTGCAGGACAATCAGGCATCCAAGTAACATGTCAGTATGGTTTATATTTTATTTTTAATGAGAAAAAAATTATAGAGTACAACAGGTGGTTTCTGGGAGTAAAAACATTTACTTTCTCCATACGGAAATTAATTTTAAAGACAGATCTACTGTGAGCTAAGAGGTTGTTAATACATGGTATTTGCTTCTGATAAAGCCTTCAGCTTATTTTTTTGTAAATAATCGTGTTTCACAGTTGAACTCCTGGTGAAAACTACATTACCCATGAGCCATTATGCTGTAGTGAAAATTATGTCAAACATAGTTTTTTAAAAAGCAACACACTCCAAAATAGCTCTGGCCACTCCCATGACGCACTGCGAATGACATAATCTCCCTACCCTCTCAAAATACTGAAATCTTTGTATAAGCTATATATGCATATTTTGCATATTTGTATATAAATATATATATTTTTTAAATCACTATGGGAAATAAGACTGAAAAGGGGTTGGGGAGGCACTGTTGCACTCTATGTATAATGAACAATTGACAGATGAACTGACAGATATTTTATGTAAACAGGCAAAATCTCTGCATCTGATGATGGCCATGTGTTTTCGCCGATCATAACTGGTTTAACTCTTGACTCCTTTGAGATCAATATGACTTCTGCCAAACCAAATGTGCCTGCATATTGTAAGTGTAATACACGAGAAACTATTAATACACAAGAAACTATTAAACCAGTTTTCGCCTATGTAATGTATAAAATTATTCTTAATTAATCAGCCGTAGTTAACTATTTGGGACCAATTTTAAGGAAGGTTGCATTCTGGTCTAACAGTGTCATGTACAAATTTGCAATACAGAATTGTTTTGTGTTTTTGGTACTATTGGATCGAGTTTTGTAGAATTTATTTTATGCGGTGTAATGCTCCTGGATTATTCAGACTCAGAATTGTAACTATTACTATAGCCTTTATCAGACATTTATTTTACTGCAGACTTATCAACCTTATTTATTTACTGCAGATTTGATCAAAGCCAAATACTGCCCAAACGGGGATATTGGGAAAGAAGAGAAACAGGATAATACAAGGTTAGATTCAATCTTTATATTCTTTCCCATTTTGCCTTCATTTTCCTTTTTCCTGTTGGTTATGAATCAATGATTCGGTTACAAATGTGCGAGCGAATCCAACACACCAGATGAAGATGAGGGAACCGCTTGACTATGTGAATTGTGAAAGCATTGCCAACGACCTGGTCAACGCTTTGTTCAAGCATGAAGAATCTCTCATGAAGAAACTGTTGTAGCCTATTGTTTGGCATTATGTACTTAAACAGTTTTTAAAAAATAAAATGTTTTTAATAATTGATTGGTGATGGAGTTTTCATTTTTGTATTTAGAACCAAGTATATTGTACAAGTAAGAAGAAACCAAACTGGCCATATAATGATATATTGCACATAATAAACACTGGCAAAGTTTGTATTCCTTAAAAAAAAACAGGCAATGTTTGAGAACCCTAATATTGGTGTAATCTCTGCGAGGTCTCAACCACAAACGCAAAACTTTGTGGTGGGTGATACGGGCATAGCTTTATTAAAGGAAAATATTATGGAAGTCATTTTCAAACTATATTTTATTTATTTATATTATGGTTTTCATGTTGATTTAAAGTTTTTGTTATTAACTAATACCTTTATTTTTTACATCCAGCACAACATTTTGTTCAAAAATCGTTCTCTGACCCCAAATAATCAGATAATGGTGTGTTCACAATCTACAATTAGATATTATCCTGCTTAGTATGTGTGTAAATAGTTGTGCTTAAATGTTTGGATGTATTTTTACACGCCAACATATTTTGTCACACCGTAGTGATGCAAAGTTCCACACTCTTGTAAAGACTATGGTCTAACTGTAAAACATAATCTTTATACATGAATTCAAAAGACCAAATCACTAAGGAAAGCACCGTTTATAATAATAAATAGACAAAAGTTTGCAAATGATGGTTTTATTATTATTATTATTCAGATAGCAGACGACACTGGTTCACATTTTGAATGTGTGTCTGTTTTAGGTGAAGACTTTTCTTTGAGAGCCGTCAACATTCATTGTTTATAGGAATAAATGACCATTAATAATTTAAGTGTTTGTACTCTGAAGTATTTCTGTTTGAGAATGTTTGACTAAATTGCAACTTTCCCTCTATCTACGATGTGGAATCACACAAAGTATTGACATGCTGTTAATACTTACTTAAGTTACTTACTTATAAGTAAGTATTAACACGAAAAGTAAGCGCATGCTGTTTTACACTTAAACTATTACAACAGAATCGCACCTGATTATTGCACTGGGAGAGGCGTAATCATTAAGACTGTTAAAGGTGCCCTAGAGTGGTTTTTTATATTATTTTATAATGTTTCCTGGGTTGCCCTTATAATGTTAGTATGTTTTTTAGATCAAAAAGAGTCATAATTTAGAAATAAAAGGCATTTTTCCCACCCGGATTTTAGCCTCTGATTTGAACGCTCTGTTTGAAGGGGCGTGTCTGCTGTGTGGAACCGGCCTCTGCTGTGATTGGCTGACATGCTTGCATATGAAATAGCTATGTATTACATGTGAAACTCTCTCGAATACTTTTACTACAGCTATTATACGTTTTTACTATTACAGCTATCGAAATTAACGAATCGTGAGATGTTTTTAAAGTATTTAGATCTATTCCCATCACATACAATGTTGCTGTGATGACTGAGCATTGAGCAAGCAGAGGACAGTCTGTTGGTCGCGAGAATGAAGATCTTATCATTGCAATGCAGTTTCTGTTCTCTAATGCTTTCCCCAATGCAAACACGATCATGTAAATACAGTAAGAGCTTCGCTGTGCAGTGTAACGTGCGTCATTGAATTCATAACGAGTTTGGCAAGTGTCCAGATAAACTCGCGCTGTGGAAAGATTGTTCTTTGATCGCTTTCTGTATATAATTTATTCACAATTTAAATACGTTTTTTTTTTCATCCTACTAAAAGAAACGATGTGAAGTTGATATTTTAGTCACTGGCTTGACTTACTGATGCATAAACAGTATTGAACGATTTTGAGAGAAAGGTTACCTGTCTGAACTTGAACAATTACACATTAGAAAGTGTTGCTTGGTAGCTGATCCAAGGCCAGCTCTGTATTGGCCCAAGTTGAGGAAACAGTCGTCGGTGAAATGTTTGGAAATTTCCAGAGAAAATAAAAGTAAGCCATTGTTTCTTCAGAGGCTCGGATGAAGGAACTAAAAAATACTTTTGTGTTCATGTGTACATCCAAACACTGAGCAACTGCTATGCTTCGGCTCCGCAGTTTCGCCTGTCATTGAACATGGGCTGGCATATGCAAATTTGTGGAGGCATACATATTAATGATCCCGACTATTGCGTCACAGTCGGTATTGTGTGGAGAACCGACCGTTTTTCAGGGGTGTTTTTCCTAAACGTGAATTAAATGAGAACGCGAAAACAGTCCAGTTTGAGATTCACTCTATGTCATGTCCATGCACTGAACTCTTGTTATTTGACTATACCAAGGTAAATTCAATTTTGAATTATAGGTCACCTTTAAACAAAGTTTGGTGTTTAAAATTGCACAAAAGTAAATGCTAGAGGTCAACTTGCTAAAAAGTAAATACAACATGAGCCATACAGAAAAGCCATTCGTGATCAGTTTTGTATGTTTGTAATTGACATTTTATATACTAGTCAATTAGGCCGTTTACATCTTACTTCTTTTTGTTTTTGTACAGTTTGCAAAAACTATAGTCTCCGAGCGTGGTCAAACATATAGGAATTTATGAAAAACATGCACAAATATAGCATAAAGAGAATTACGGTCCTTCTACATGAGAGTGTTTAAGACTAAACAAATCATATTTCTTTTAGAACATCTTTTAGCTATGTCTACGAAACAACGACATGAAAGATGAGTATTGCTGTTTTTCTGTTACCTATAATACTATTATACTTCAAACTCGTCTAGCTATTGCCCATTTCACAGCACAGTCGGTTATTTTTTCTACGTGGCTAAACAACGGTTAAGCTAATGAATTACCGTTGATATTTTTACGTGAAAGGTAGGATGATTCATTTTTTATTCCGTCTACACCGTTTCTTTGACACAAGAGTTTTAGTCAGGGGTCTTTTAGGCCTGATCCAGAAAACAGGCGTTGGGTTTTATGTCTTAATAATTGTTCTTTTTTATGAAATGTAAGCAGTTTTTTTGGCCTCATCATCAAAATGTTTTAACATATCGTAAATATCAATTGTTAGATAAATTATATCTTACTATCAGCAGTTATATGTGAAACACGCTCAGTCACATTAGAGTTGGATTCTTGTTTGTATTGAACATTGTTATTGAACCGCATGTTTAACAGTGCTAGTGTTCACCACGGTTTCATTTTTAACAACACTATCGTAACCCTTATCGTATTTTGTATGGTGTCTTTACACTTTCACCCATGGATATCTGTTTCCTACAGTTAGCTGTAGTGAACTCTAGGGTCTTCTCTTTGTTCATATACGACAGTATTCACATGAATTGGCTTGATTGAATAAAATGATGGTTTAAACCACATTATTTTATTATACCATTTTTAAATAGCGCTTAAATGTATATTTTATATTCGAATCCTTTATGCAAATATAGAATAGGCCTACCGCACAAGGATCTCTGAAATATTTTTCCTTGTAAAACATCTCTGTAGATCTATGTTTTTAAAATCTTATAATTTATAATTGTTTTAAGAAACACTTTAATCAGCTGGTGCTTGATAACTATTAAAATTATTAAACAACCCTCAACTCGGTAATGACGCGATATTGATATCACGTTTTAATTTCAACTCAATGCCCTAAAGGTCTATAACTGAACTTTAACGTCTTAATATTTGGTAAAAGTTAACTTAAAGCATGCGCAAAATAAAAATACATCCTAGCTACTTTCTAATATATAATAATTTTTTACCTCCTATAGAATAAATTGTGTAATACTGTTTTTATGAGCTCGGACATGACCACAAAATACAATTGTGTCATTTTTTTATTTCAACATAGTGAAGTAAAAAAAAAGTAAAACAATGACGACATTTACAGGTGATCCAGCCAGAATACAAAGTCGCGGCACCCAATCATGTTTTGCACTAGGGCATAGCTGACCAGACTTTGAACTATTTCATCAATATCTGTTTTTACATTTTTTGACAACAGTGACACACAGAGATCTGTTACAAACGTACACATGCAGAGTAGATCGTCAACTTCGAATTCCTCACGAGATTCATGCATCACATCCAGAACTTTTCTGAGGATTACGCCGACCGGTTCTTTGCCGTTTATAAACATGGGCGTAACATCTGTCCAAGATCCAACAAAGGCTCTTATGACATCCATTTCTTTTTTGAGATTTTTTACACGTTTGGTATCCCTCGCACAATCGTTATTCTCATCAAACGCACCCTCGATGATCCTGTGCATCAAGCTAACCATCGGGCCTCTAAAATGATCTTTAAACATAGAGTCTAGCGTAGCTCTTAAACGACACTCTTTCCCCGTGGCGCACTCACACGCCGGATGGCGCAGTGTCCCCGCTACGCCAGAACTGAACGGGGAGTCGCTCTCCATCAGTTTTTGCGTCGCCATTTCTGAAGTTTTCAGATTTTTCGGTCCCCTATTCGATGGTGAAGGATTATGTTAGTTCCTGGAATCTCCTGGAAGTCCTTACAGCACAATCGTACAGGCCTTGTGCGATAACAAAGTTTTTGGGTCAGAAGTGTGAGTCGAAAAAAGTGTAGTCTGCGTCTGACAAACATGAACTTCTGATCAATTCCTTCAACTTTTGATCGATGAGATGTTGCAGTAGCACAGCAGTCCGCGACTATTAGAGCTAGAGCCAGGGGTTGTGTGCTATAACTGAGGCTGGTCTCTGTGTAGAGTTTATCAGGACAACTGATAGTGCTCAGCCCGCCCCGTAGGAGGAGTTGTATAGGGGTGTCATCGTCATGACGTTGTAAACCGCTACGTAGGATTAAAGCCTCATTGAATCATAAGTAAAGTCATGGAGAAGTTATGCATATACCGCTAGAGAGAATTCTATTAATTACACCCAAAAAATATATATATATATAAAAAATTTTTTTTTAACATATGGATGGGTGAATGTTCGCAACAAGTTCCGTAAGAAGCGTTTAGAAAGTAAGGCTTTAAGTTAACTTTTACCCACTATTAAGACGTTCAGTTATAAACCTTTAGCGCATTGAGTTGAAATTAAAACGTGATATCAATATCGCGTCATTACCGAATTGAGGGTTGTTTAATAATTTTAATAGTTATCAAGCACCAGCTGATTAAAGTGTTTCTTCAAACAAAGCGACAAAAGTAATTTTCTGATCAAACATCATACACGGATGCACTGTGTTTTGTTGTAGGCCCAGATTTTGAGATTTTAGAACATAGATTTTAAAAACATAGATCTACCTAGATGTTTTACAAGGAAAAATATTTCAGAGATCCTTGTGCGGTATTCTAGGGTTAAAGTATAAAATGTACATTTAAGTGTTATTTAAAAATGGTATAATAAAATAATGTGGTATCATTTTATTAAATCAAGCCAATTCATGTGAATACTGTCGTATATGATCAAAGAGAAGACCCTAGAGTTCACTACAGCTAACTGTAGGAAACAGATATCCATGGGTGAAAGTGTAAAGAAGACACCGTACAAAATACGATAAGGGTTACGATAGTGTTGTTAAAAATGAAACCGTGATGAACACTAGCACTGTTAAACATGCGGTTCAATAACAATGTTCAATATAAACAAGAATCCAACTCTAATGTGACTGAGCGTGTTTCACATATAACTGCTGATAGTTAGATATAATTTATCTCACAATTGATATTTGCGATATGTTAACAAATTTTGATGATGAGGCCAAAAACTGCTTACCACATGTTTTCATAACTTACTGCTTACCGTCTGTTTTCTGGATCAGGCCTAAAAGACCCCTGACTAAAACTCTCGTGTCAAAGAAACGGTGTAGACGGAATAAAAAATGAATCATCCCAGCTTTCAGGTAAAAAATATCAACGGTAATTCATTAGCTTAACCGTTGTTTAGCCACGTAGAAAAAATAACCGACTGTGCTGTGAAATGGGCAATAGCTAGACGAGTTTGAAGTATAATAGTTTTATAGGTAACAGAAAAACAGCAATACTCATCTTTCATGTCGATGTTTCGTAGACATAGCAGAAATATGAAAATAATAACTCGTTTTAGAAATAATATTCTAAAAGAAATATGATTTGTTTAGTCTAAAACACTCATGTAGAAGGACCGTAATTCTCTTTATGTTATATTTGTGCATGTTTTTCATAAATTCCTATATGTTTGACCACGCTCGGAGACTATAGTTTTTGCAAACTGTACAAAAACAAAAAGAAGTAAGATGTAAACGGCCTAATTGACTAGTATATAAAATGTCAATTACAAACATACAAAACTGATCACGAATGGCTTTTCTGTATGGCTCATGTTGTATTTACTTTTTAGCAAGTTGACCTCTAGCATTTACTTTTGTGCAATTTTAAACACCAAACTTTGTTTAACAGTCTTAATGATTACGCCTCTCCCAGTGCAATAGTCAGGTGCGATTCTGTTGTAATAGTTTAAGTGTAAAACAGCATGCGCTTACTTTTCGCGTTATTACTTACTTATAAGTAAGTAACTTAAGTAAGTAATACTTGCAGCATGTCAATACTTTGTTTAGTGCAACCTTCCCTCTATCTATGTTGTGGAATCACACAAAGTATCAATTTAGTTCTCAAACAGAAATAGTATCACTTAAATTATCAACGGTCATTTATTCCTATAAACACTGAATGTTGACGGCTCTCAAAGAAAAGTCTTTACCTAAAACACATACGGTCCAACATGTGACACAGTGACATCGGCTAACTATCTGAATAGTAATAAAACGTCTCGGTTACGTATGGCCCCTGAGTAGGGAACGGAGACGTCTCGTCGGAGGAGTTTCCAACGAATTGGGATCACGCTAGGGAGACCAATTGCCTTCGAGTGAATTAAAACGAGCCAATAAATATTGGCATGCGGGATTTGCATTCCGCGTCCCGCCTGTCAATGCGGGTATAAAGCGGAAGCGAGGGCACACACACATTTGCTTTACGCTGAGGAGCCGGACGGTGTCCAGTCCTCCGCGAAGGTACAGCAAGCATGGCAACGGGACGAGACGTCTCCGTTCCCTACTCAGGGAACGAGGGTTACCATACGTAACCGAGACGTTCCCTTTCGTATGGGAACTCCTACGTCTCGTCGGAGGAGTTTCCAACGAATTGGGATCCCAAATAAAACGCCATGGTGCTGGCCCCTTCCAGCGCCCAGCTGAGCTCCCCGCCAAGCAGTTTCTTAGTTTCTTTAGGGCGGGGGCTAGCTAGGAAAAAATCACACTGCTGTTCCGCAAGACCCGCTCAGTGGATTTGGATAACACTGGGGAAACGTGCCCATGTGGGAACGTTGCGGAGCCCCCGCCAGCCCGAAGGGAGGCACTGAATACACATATGAACTAGCCCGTAGGGTAGTAAAACATATGGGAGTCCTCGAGGTAGTCCCAGCCCGTAGGGTGGGGAGCATACTCAGCAAGGACGACAGAGTAAGTCTGTCGAGGGGAAGACACGGAGCTAGCCCGTAGGGTAGCAGGAACGTGGAAAATGACCACGAGGAAGTCATCGAGAAGGTCACCCAGTCTACTAGCAACTTCTTAAGAGAGGTAATAGACCTAGCATCAGACGGTCCGCCACGCCTGATGCCGAGGGGTGATGGAGGAGCTCAGAAGGTTAGCCGTTTGTTGGGGAACCAAGGAGCAAAAAGGCGCACGGATCCAGCTCATAAGGCGGAATGGCGCAGCAAGCCGACAGAACCTATTCCCTCGCGCCACTGACCGTAGCGAGTAAACGGGAGGAAACTGGTTCAACACGTAAGCTATAAAACCTGGCAAACGTGTTAGGTGTCGCCCAGCCCGCAGCTCTGCAGATATCTGTCAGCGAGGCGCCTTGCGCCAACGCCCAGGAGGAAGCAACACTCCTAGTGGAGTGAGCCGTCAACCTGGGAGGGCAAGGCATATCCTGGGATTCATAAGCCCGGACGATAGCATCCACTAGCCAGTGGGCTAACCTCTGCTTGGAGACAGCCTTCCCCTTCTGCTGGCCTCCGTAACAGACGAAGAGCTGCTCTGAGGTCCTGAAGCTTTGCGTTCTGTCCACATAACAACGTAGAGTACGTACGGGACAGAGAAAAGCCAGGGCTGGGTCTGCCTCTTCCACGGGCAGCGCTTGCAGGTTCACTACCTGATCTACAAATGGAGTGGTAGGAACCTTGGGCACATATCCGAACCGGGGTCTCAGAACCACGTGAGAAAGGCCCGGTCCAAACTCTAGGCACGATTCGTCGTCCGAAAAAGCCTGCAGATTCCCGACCCTCTTGAAGGAAGCTAGAGCCAATAGAAGAGCAGTTTTTTTTTTTTTGACAAAACTTTTAGCTCTATATCATTTAAGGGCTCAAATGGGGGCCTTTGAAGCGCTCTCAGCACCAGGGCTAAGTCCCAAGAGGGTACAGGGTGCAAATTTCGAGGGGGATTTAACCTTCTAGCACCCTTAAGGAATCTGACCATCAGCTCGTGCTTCCCTAACGACTTCCCGTCGACCACATATACTTTGAGGGTGGAGGGAGGCAGCCTTCGCTCCAACCCGTCTTGTAAAAAGGAAAGCACGACACTGATCGGGCAAGTTTGGGGGTCTTCCGGGCGGGAAGAGCACCAAACGACGAACAGGTTCCACTTCAACGCATAGAGGCGCCTCGTAGAGGGGGCTCTAGCTGAAGCGATGGTATCTACCACAGCCTGTGGTAGGCCACCTAGAACCTCCGTGTCCCGTCCAGGGACCAGACATGAAGTCTCCACAGGTCTGGACGCGGGTGCCAAAGAGTGCCCCGTCTCTGAGAAAGCAGGTCCTTCCTCAGAGGAATGGGCCAAGGAGGTGCTGTTGCGAGGAGCATGAGTTCCGGGAACCAGGTACGGTTGGGCCAGTACGGCACAACTAGCAAGACCTGCTCCTCGTCCTCCCTGACTTTGCACAGTGCCTGTGCGAGAAGGCTCACTGGGGGAAACGCATACTTGCGTGGGCCCCGGGGCCAGCTGAGTGCCCGTGCATCCATACCGAGGGACCCTCCGGTCAGGGAATAAAATAACTGGCAATGGGTCGTGTCCGGAGAGGCAAACAGATCTATCTGAGCGGCTCCGAAGATTCGCCATATCAGCTGGACCGCCTGGGGATGGAGTCGCCATTCTCCCGGAAGGGGTGGTTGCCGTGAGAGCTCGTCTGCCACACGGTTGAGCGCACCCGGGATGTGAACAGCACGAAGCGACCTCAGAAACTTCTGACTCCATGGGAGGAGATGGCGGGCGAGTCGCGACATGCGGCGGGAGCGTAGACCTTCTTGATGATTGATGTACGCAACGGCCGCAGTGCTGTCCGAACGGACCAGTACCTGCTTGTGACGAAGCAACCCTTTGAGGCGGCACAAGGCTAAGCGTACTGCTTGCAACTCTAGGCAGTTGATGTGCCAATGCAGCTGAGGCCCCGTCCATAGACCTGAGACTGCATGCCCGTTGTACGTGGCCCCCCATCCGATGGCTGAGGCGTCCGTCCTGGACACCTGGACTAGAGGCACTGCGGCCCGTAGAAACACAGGGTCCGACCAAGGGATGAAGGTTTGGCGACAGTGCGGGGTGACTTTGACCTGGAACGTGCCGCTCTGCCACGCCCATCTCGGGACTCGATCGTGAAGCCAGCGCTGAAGCGGTCTCATATGCAAAAGGCCGAGCGGCGTTACTGCGGCTGCGGCTGCCATATGCCCCAGGAGCCTCTGAAATTGCTTCAGTGGGACCGCTGTTCTGCCTCGAACCTGAGGCAGTTGAGCACTGACTGGACGCGCTCCTCGGTGAGGGGTGCAGTCTGGTTGACCGAGTCCAGCTCCATACCGAGACAAGAGATTCTCTGCGCAGGGCAAAGTTTGCTCTTGTCCCGGTTGACCTGAAGCCCAAAACGGCTGAGGTGCCGGAGCACCAGGTCCCTGTGATCGCACAAAAGATCTCGCGAGTGAGCCATTATCAGCCAGTCGTCGAGATAGTTGCGAACGCCATGTTCTCTCATGGGAACAATGGCCGCCTCCACGACCTTCGTAAAGACGCGGGGCGACAGGGCCAGGCCGAAGGGTAGGACCTTGTACTGACATGCCCCACCCTTGAACGCAAACCGAAGAAACGGTCTGTGTCAAGGCAAAATCAAGACACGAAAGTACGCATCCTTCAGGTCGATCGCTGCAAACCAATCCTGGGGACGGATGCACTCGAAGATGCACTTCTGCGTAAGCATTTTGAACGGGAGCTTGAAGGGCCCGATTCAAAACACTTAGATCCAGAATTGGTCTTAACCCACCGCCTTTCTTGGGTACAATGAAGTAAGGGCTGTAGAACCCAGACCTCATCTCGGCTGGAGGAACCGGCTCGATCACGCCCTTCGCCAGCAGGGCAATGATCTCTTTTCTCAAGACCGGGGCGTCGCCACTCTGCACTTGGGTGAATAGGACGCCCCTGAACCTGGGAGGCCGGCAGGCAAACTGAATTGCATAGCCGAACCGGATGGCGCGGATGAGCCACCTGGACGGCCTCGGAGCGCTAGCCAGGCTTCGACAGACCGTACCAACGAGCCCACCCGGACCACCGGCGTACCCGCGGAGGGGCAGCGAGGTGGAAGGCAGGGACCCGCCTCCGGAGGCATTACTGCGGCCGAAGGAGGGGTCTGGGTGTGTGGTGCAACACTTACCTGCTTCCACCGGGGGGCAAGCAGCAGGGAAGGCCCATCTTTCTCTGGGGCGTTCGATTGCTGACTGTCCCGAGGCGAAGGTAGGAGGGGAAACGAGGAGCGAGGCTGGGAGGCGTCGAGTCCTGGCTTCCGCGCCTCCTTGCCTGGCGACAGATGAAAGTGACGAGGCTGTAGCGGCGACACTGGCATCTGAGCGCTTTGGCCAGCGACAGAAGAGAGCGACGACGCCGTAGCGGCGTCACTGCCATCTGAGCGCTGGGGCGAGGGGAATGAGAGCGGCGAGGCAACGTGGCGGCGCACACTGTCATTCTCACCCTCTAGGAGGGGAAACGAGGAGTGAGGCCCGGGGGCGTCAAGTTCCTCCAACCCTGTGTCACCCGTCTCAGGGCTGCTGAGACAGGTGGCGCCGTCCTCCTGCGAAAGCTAGACGTCACCATAAAGCTGGCTGACATCTTTTTCACAGGGGGCTGACACCCTTGGCGACAAACAGACCGAGGAGAAACCAGGAGTGAGTCGACTTTTTTCATATCGGGTCAGCTCCTGGTTTCCTCAACCTGCTTCTGAACTGTGGAGAGCCGCTGGGCACAGTCCCCAACAGTGTCGCCGAAAACGGCAAACCCTGTGAGATAGGAGCACCGAGAAAGCGAACTTTGGCGATGTCTCGTACCCCACAAGGCCTAGCCGTGGGATGCTTCTGGACCACCAGTGTGGACATCGTCTAACCGAGGGCCAGTGCTATAACTTGCACAGCTCAACCCCGACTCAGAACTACCCTTGTGTAGTCAAAGCCACCCCAGCCACTAAGGGTAGTGAGAGAGGAAAAAAACTTTCTGCAGATTTTGGCATGTCTGGCTTTCCACAGCACCAACATGCTTCCATACTGCTAAAAGCCTTTTCACACGCATCCGGGCAGGCACGGGGGCGGGGCAAGGCGATTACGCGTTGCACTGCGCCCCCAGAGTAGCCCAGGAAGTGTGGCTGTCAAGTCTGAATCCGATTCAGCACGAGCACACACACCATTACAGCGGGAACTCAGCGTCATCATTTCCAGAGTGTAACAGCCCTCTCTCCGATGCAGCGATCGACATCTGATCCTTCCCTGGAGCCCTGAATGAAATAGCTGGTCCCTCATGAGAAGAGCCAGAGATTCCACCCGAAAGCTGCCAGGCATGCAAAATAGTGAACGTGGCCATACCTGATGGCACACGGCACGCTGAGCGCTCAACCCCTCGAGAAAGGCAAGCGAACAACACGCCGACGTGGTCATGCTCTCGTAAGAGAGCATAAACCACCCACGAACACAGTCTCAGCATGTTTGCGATGCGCTAGAGGAGTGAGGGTTCCGAGGAGGTGGTCTCGTCAGAGAACACTCACTGTAATCCTCTAATCACCAATGCTATTAGCCAAAATAGCCCTCCACCGTTGGCCACCAGAAGAGGAACTAGATCGGGGAACAGTCAAAGGCGCGCATCTAGAGCGCCGAATGACGCGCGCTGGGTTGCCGTGACAACCCGCGCTGTCAGCCGGCAGCTCGACGGCACACGGCACGCTGGGCGGCTCAAGCCGTTACGAGAAAGGGGAGACGACCAACGCGCCGACGTGGTCAAGCTCTCACGAGAGAACATAAACCACCCACGAACGCAGTCTCATCATGCTTAAGCCCAGGCACGTGAAACAGTGATCGTGGCCGTCAAATGAGGACAGGAAACGACCGCATCCAGAAACACACGGGTGAAACGTCATCCTGAAAAGGACGCGATCTTCACCCGTGTTGCTCTTTTCACAGAAAACGCTCTCTTATTGTGCTGAAGCACACAGGGATAAACGCGGCAACACAGCGGGGAAACTGCAAGCCCGCTGTGCGCACTCAACCGAATACCAGCTGTGACAACAGCTTTTTGAAAAAACAGCAGATCGCGTGAAGCAGCAGTTGGTACCCGGGAGATCGCGAAGATCGCTGAAGCGCCGTCACACCAACACAGAGAGGTCTCGGAGAAAACAGCAGACTCGTTGAGCGTGAAGATAAATTATTAATCTTGAAGCTCATCCACTCAGAGGACACAACCGTTCGGCTCCGAAGCTAAAAGCAAATGTCTGTGCGCTCGCTTCCGCTTTATACCCGCATTGACAGGCGGGACGCGGAATGCAAATCCCGCATGCCAATATTTATTGGCTCGTTTTAATTCACTCGAAGGCAATTGATCTCCCTAGCGTGATCCCAATTCGTTGGAAACTCCTCCGACGAGACGTAGGAGTTCCCATACGAAAGGGAACCATAATTTGCAAACTTTTGTCTATTTATTATAAACGGTGCTTTTCACCCCTCCTTTCTTAGTGATTTGGTCTTTTGAATTCATGTATAAAGATTATGTTTTAAAGTTAGACCATATATACAAGAGTGTGGAACTTTGCATCACTACGGTGTGACAAAATATGTTGGCGTGTAAAAATACATCCAAACATTTAAGCACAACTATTTACACACATACTAAGCAGGATAATATCTAATTGTAGATTGTGAACACACCATTATCTGATTATTTGGGGTCAGAGAACGATTTTTGAACAAAATGTTGTGCTGGATGTAAAAAAAAATAAAGGTATTAGTTAATAACAAAAACTTTAAATCAACATGAAAACCATAATATAAATAAATAAAATATAGTTTGAAAATGACTTCCATAATATTTTCCTTTAATAAAGCTATGCCCGTATCACCCACCACAAAGTTTTGCGTTTGTGGTTGAGACCTCGCAGAGATTACACCAATATTAGGGTTCTCAAACATTGCCTGTTTTTTTTTAAGGAATACAAACTTTGCCAGTGTTTATTATGTGCAATATATCATTATATGGCCAGTTTGGTTTCTTCTTACTTGTACAATATACTTGGTTCTAAATACAAAAATGAAAACTCCATCACCAATCAATTATTAAAAACATTTTATTTTTTAAAAACTGTTTAAGTACATAATGCCAAACAATAGGCTACAACAGTTTCTTCATGAGAGATTCTTCATGCTTGAACAAAGCGTTGACCAGGTCGTTGGCAATGCTTTCACAATTCACATAGTCAAGCGGTTCCCTCATCTTCATCTGGTGTGTTGGATTCGCTCGCACATTTGTAACCGAATCATTGATTCATAACCAACAGGAAAAAGGAAAATGAAGGCAAAATGGGAAAGAATATAAAGATTGAATCTAACCTTGTATTATCCTGTTTCTCTTCTTTCCCAATATCCCCGTTTGGGCAGTATTTGGCTTTGATCAAATCTGCAGTAAATAAATAAGGTTGATAAGTCTGCAGTAAAATAAATGTCTGATAAAGGCTATAGTAATAGTTACAATTCTGAGTCTGAATAATCCAGGAGCATTACACCGCATAAAATAAATTCTACAAAACTCGATCCAATAGTACCAAAAACACAAAACAATTCTGTATTGCAAATTTGTACATGACACTGTTAGACCAGAATGCAACCTTCCTTAAAATTGGTCCCAAATAGTTAACTACGGCTGATTAATTAAGAATAATTTTATACATTACATAGGCGAAAACTGGTTTAATAGTTTCTTGTGTATTAATAGTTTCTCGTGTATTACACTTACAATATGCAGGCACATTTGGTTTGGCAGAAGTCATATTGATCTCAAAGGAGTCAAGAGTTAAACCAGTTATGATCGGCGAAAACACATGGCCATCATCAGATGCAGAGATTTTGCCTGTTTACATAAAATATCTGTCAGTTCATCTGTCAATTGTTCATTATACATAGAGTGCAACAGTGCCTCCCCAACCCCTTTTCAGTCTTATTTCCCATAGTGATTTAAAAAATATATATATTTATATACAAATATGCAAAATATGCATATATAGCTTATACAAAGATTTCAGTATTTTGAGAGGGTAGGGAGATTATGTCATTCGCAGTGCGTCATGGGAGTGGCCAGAGCTATTTTGGAGTGTGTTGCTTTTTAAAAAACTATGTTTGACATAATTTTCACTACAGCATAATGGCTCATGGGTAATGTAGTTTTCACCAGGAGTTCAACTTTGAAACACGATTATTTACAAAAAAATAAGCTGAAGGCTTTATCAGAAGCAAATACCATGTATTAACAACCTCTTAGCTCACAGTAGATCTGTCTTTAAAATTAATTTCCGTATGGAGAAAGTAAATGTTTTTACTCCCAGAAACCACCTGTTGTACTCTATAATTTTTTTCTCATTAAAAATAAAATATAAACCATACTGACATGTTACTTGGATGCCTGATTGTCCTGCAGTGTTTGCTGTCTCTAGAGAGAGAGAGAGAGAGAGAGAGAGAGAAGGAAAGACCATGTTATTTTAAATGGCAATGAAAAGCGCTAGCCTATATAAATAGCTTTGACTTGACTTTTATATGTTTTGCTTATCACATTGTGACAGTGTCATTCATATAGCTTACATGTTAAACAATTTATCATGCAAATTGCTAAAAGTTAAAATCAAAGACAGCGTAAAAGAAGAATTAAAAAGTAACCTACCAAAATTTAGAAAGTAAGTAACTGAAGAGGAATAAAATAGCCCTATGCACATAAGCATATCTGACTAAAATTATCTCTAAATAAGATTTAAAACTGAATAAATCCAAAACATTTATTTTAAGGTCCTTTATGGAAACCCCGCAGCTTAAATAAACGATGCTGGAGATTTTAGTTACATCAGATAAAAAATACAACAGTTAAAACAACATAGCATAATGCAAAATAAACATTGCTGTAAAACAGTCATGTTAAACTGATACTTTTGTGATATGGTCTAAAAAAAACATAGCATAATGAACATAAACAATGTTGTACATTTTTAAAATCATACTTTATGATAAATTAATATAGTAGATAGATTGTAATATCTGTATCACATCAATATCATGATACAATGCTCCATATTTTAAAAAAAATCATACTTTGATAAATGAATATAGTAGATACATGTTAATATCTGTATCACGTCGATATCATAATACAATGCTCCATACTTTTAAACCCATAGTTTGATAAATTAATATAGTAGATACATTTTAATATCTGTATCACCAGTAACAGCAGATAAAAATACCAATAGCATAATGTGGATAAAACAAATACCTAGTCTGGGCTATTTAAATCACTAATGAATTATACCGTCTTTTCCTTATGTATAAACAATTTTTCAAATTAAACATCATTGCATAATACAGATAAACAGCACCGTAGCATAAATGAATTATAGAGAAAGTACTCACTGTTTTGTATTTTTGATGAGATGGTCATAGAAGAGAGGGTGCAAAAGTTTTTGGTCCATACATGGGGGTATGGCACACGTCCATGTGTCTTGGCTATTTTATAGCCTTTTACAGTAAGAGCCTGTGGAAAACTATGGGAAAACGGCGGAGCTGTGTGTCCACTATATTCTTTCAGTACTCTATGAATGGAAGTGTTTAGGTTCAAGGCCAATTCACATTCCCAGGGGGTAGGCAGACCTTTTGATTACACGAGCGCCATATTTCACTGATAACTGTGACTCCTGAAAATAAGTCTTATGAATTAAAAGTAATTTATTACCGGTGGTACGAAAACAGCGATGATATCACTTATTTGTCATGCACACTGTCCATGCTGGCAGGCACTACCTGTCTGTTTTTTTTTTTCTTCAATCCTGGTGAAAATGTAAGATGATTTTATTTTTATCTAAATCTAACATAATTGGTACAGTAAATTTGTAAAATATTTATTTTAAATGAACAGAATGATTTTCAACTTTAGTAATTTAGTAAGATTTTAAATGAACAACATGCTTTTCAACTTTAGTTAAATTAGTAAACTATTTATTTTATATATGATATATTTTAATTTATACACTTTTAAAGGAACACAATGCTTTTCAACTGTTGTGTAAGATATTTCTCAATGGGCTCAGGAACGAGTCACAAAAACAGATACCAGGCCAGCCACACGCTGGTGTGACAGAGAGAAAAGACTTCAGGGGAAACACTTGTGGGGGTTTTTTCAACCATGGTGAAACAGTAAGATGATTTTATTTTTGTTTAATTTATATACTTTTAATTGAACAGCATGGTTTTTCAACTTGAGTCAGTGTCAAATATATGTGAATGACTAAATGTAAATTTTATAACCATTTCATTTAAATGAACATAATGTTTTTCAACTTTAGTGTGAAATATATGATACATATTGTCCTCACCTGTATGTTTTTTCTTCAACTCTCTAATACATTTTTAACTGTTTGGAATATTTTTGTGGCTCCATTTTATTTAAACTGAAATGCTTGATTCAGTGAATAGTTGTACATTTATTTCATTAATTTATTTAGTACATTTAGTGTTTTTTGGGGTGAGGTTTTACATAAACTGTATGTTTCATATTATTCAACTCTAATACATTTTTAATGTCTCCGTTTTTAATCGGAAATGCTTCACTGAATACATTTATTTTTTACGTTTGTGTCAGATAAACTATAGCAGTTTTTTCTTATCACTTTCACACACACCTGCTATGATAAGCTTAGGCATAGCGCGGGGATGCGCTAAAAAATAACAATCCATCCCTTTGTAACTGTAACAACAAAGTCCAATACATCTCAAACAGACTTCAAACGATTAAACAAACTGTCAGCATCCATCATTTTGACAGAAGCTGTAACCGCAAGTGGCGGAACTAGATCAAACAAACTTCAAACAATTGATCATTTTGACAGAAAGTTTAACAGGAAGGGGCGGAACTAGGTCAAAGTTAACAGGAAGGGCCGGAACTGGGTCAAAGGTAACAGGAAGAGGTGGGACCGGAAGGGGTGGTACCGGAAGGGGAGGAACCGGAAGGGGCCGGACAATGGGCGGGACAGGAAGGGGAGGAACCGGAAGGGGCGGGGAAAGATCAAAGGATAGCCACGCCCACCTGCCAATCCATCATTTTGACAGGTGGTATAGGCTATTTACTACTATTCTCTCTTAATTCAACCTTATGCAAAGCATGCTGGGAACTAACAAACACTGCCCAGTTTCAGTTAATGCAACACAAATCGATCATGTAATCCAACACAAATGGATTAACTTAAATTTTACATATATTTAAGCAGAGTGAACACAATCAAATTAAGTTAGGGCAGTTGGCGTCGCACTACAATGGATGTAAGAAGTTTTTATTTAACATAAATGCTTTGTGTTTAGACAACGCGTACTGTTAAGTTGAGACATAATATATAAATATATTATGTAAAGTGCACAACCTACCTCTTTCACTTTTGTGTGTGTGTGTGTGAATAATAAAGTTAAATAAAGATATATTTTATATATATACATTTTTTTAGATATAAATTTATATATTTTATATTATATAAATGTATATTATTTAAACATAAATGAATAAAGTGTTTTAACTCTTAAATGTATTCCTCAGGGCTTTATCGACGCAAGACATCAAGCACAACTTAAAAAAAGACAACAAAACAAAACAATGGTAGCATGTCAAAATTCAATTTAATAAATTCTTGAAATAATTTGAAAGCAAGCAATGTTTTCACACATTTTTTTTTTTTTTTTACATTTTGTTATGCACACACACATGGCAACATGTCATTTATTTTTTTAGACGTTGCGCAGATTTCATGCATTTCCGCATTTGGGCTCGTCCGTCAGGGCTTTGCAGGAACGCACAGATGTGAGGAGGTCTGTCGCTTCCTGACGATTATAGATGCCGGTAAATGAGGTCCTGCTTACTATACCGTTATTGTATTCTCGGGTGATCCAAGCAGAGCACAGGGATTCAACCGAGGAGGAATTGCTTTTAATCTCAATGATGCAGGAATGGTTGGGTTGAATCTCTACCTCTACACTCACTGAGTGCTGGTCCTTATCAAGTTCAGATGTCGTTTCAGATTTCAAGCGACTTTGCTCATATTTCCCAGAAAGTTTAAAAATTTCACTTATTGATATCTCTATTCCCAGTCCGCCTGTATGCGTGATGCTCTTTAGCTCAGATCTTGTTTTTTCCTTGCCTTGATCGTACGTCAGCACATGTTTGGCAGGATTGCAGTTCCTGTTGTCAGCTGTGACCCGTTTTATCACTTCTAACTCTCCTGTCTTTTTCATTTCTTTGTCTGTACAATTTTCAATTTTAAAATACCGATCTTTTATGTCATGGTTTACAGTGAGAACTTCAGTTTCCATCTTTATATTTTTTTTTAAAACACTTCGTTCTTTGATCTTAATATCGATACCCTTGCCATCTTTAACAATGTAGTGACTTTTACAAATCTTTATTGGGTTAAATGGAATCTGGCCTTTCTTTATTTCTCCCCATTTTTTCCAATCTAAGATTTCAAAGTTGTTTTTATTCACTAGAAATCCATGAAACTTATTATCTTCCTTCATCTCTGAACTTTTAAGCGCATTTATTTTTACCGTACGCTCATTACATTTCCCAGTTCCAAGAATGAAATAATCATCGTTGTTATGAGAAAGAAGAACTGCATGTTCAGGAGGTTCTTTTGATTCAACAAACTCCAAGTAAGTGTCTAAGCCAACAGAGACCTCATCTGAAGCACGTCTGAAACGGCCACGAGGATGAAGGCGTTGATGATGGTTAGAAGAGTCTGCAAGACAAATCCAAAGAAATACACAAATCAAAGACTGATAACTTGTCATTTACAATCATTTTAAATAAGTATATCTTCACACATGGATTATAGTTTAGTTTAGGACTCCTGCCGAAGATGAACACACCAGTGATGTTGGAGAGATCCTCTGAGTTCCCCCCCGCACACAGTGTGAAGATCAGAGCCAAGATGAAGAGCACGCTGACACCCATCATTCAATATCTGTGGAATATCAGCAAACTGGCATGAGAAGATGAGACTGCTGTACAATTCATTATCTTTCTTTCTTTTTGTAAAAAATGTTACCAGCCACCGCCAGCATTTTTGAGTTTGAGTTTCACGGCCCCCAGAATATTGTGTTCTATGAATATCTGAACATGCAATATATCAAAAGAAAGAAGAGAGCCTCTGCTTTTAAACAAAAACAATAATTTATATCAAAAATTCGAAGAAACAAGACACCATATTTAAAGTCACATGTGAAATATTTCACCATGTCTCACCTGTGATCGATCACCTGTAAATGTAGAGTTGATGAGAGTAAAGCTCTTCAGTTCCCTGACCCCTGTCCAGTGCACTCGTATATATCACAGCCCTGATGCAAATACAGTCGTGCACGTTATCACATGTGCTCAGTTATTTCCATCAGTCAACACTGAAGCCATATATTTGCAAAACTCTTCACCAGAGGTGTCAAAAGTATTCACATTCGTTACTCAAGTAGAAGTATAGATACTAGGGTTTAAAAAGACTTCTGTAGAAGTTGAAGTATCAACTCAAGCTTTTTACTCAAGTAAAAGTGTAAAAGTAACTGGTTTCAAAACTACTTAAAGTATAAAAGTAAAAGTAATGCAAGGGAAAAAAATGCCATTAAGGACAAAAGCTTAGAGCCACAGGGGCCGATAGTGCACTACCACCTCCTTAAAAACATTTTTCTAAAGGCCATCACTATAACGTTATATTAAAATGTTAATGTTGAAAAATGTGGGATGCACTACCTGTTTCAGCCGCATATATGCCCATAGAAAATGAATTTCAGTCAAATTTCCATTTCAGTAAAATGCATTAAAGAACCATATGTGTGTACTACTGAGCATTAACATGTGTTTCATGGAGCGGAAGATATGATGACTAGTTGCCTGTAAGTATTGTAATGGTGCAAAAAGTCAAACTTCAGAGGCATGTTATCTCGGAATGGTATATGTCTATACTTCTCTTTAAAGGCGTAGGTTTGATTTTGAGATTGGTGGGGACTGGGGACACTCACAGAAGCGGAGGAATCAGGAAATTAATAGGATAATGTATTAAGGTTTTTAGTCTATATTGACCTTAACAATACGTTAATTCATTAATTCTGTAATGTTACAGGTAACTTATAAAGACAAGGAGGCAGTTTAACAGAGACTTAACCTTACTCCGTTCATAGTGCAATACAATAGTGCAATTCTGTCTTGTTCCTTACTTTTTGAAGAAGCCAAACACGTCTGCATCTTTCATTAAAGGGATATAGTTCACCCAAAAACAAAAATCATTTAAATCAAACCAGTTTCTTTCTTCTGCAGCTGCTAAACACAAAAGAAGATATTTTGAAGAATGTCGATAACCAAACAGCTGATTGTAGCCATTGACTTCCATTATAGGAAAAAAAATACTATGGAAGTCAATGGCTACCGTCAACTGTTTGGTTATCGACATTCTTCAAAATATCTTCTTTTGTGTTTAGCAGAAGAAAGAATCTGGTTTGAAACAACTTGAGAGTGAGTAAATTCTGTCATTTACTCACTCTCTTCATTTTTAAATAAGTGAACTATCCCTTTAACAGAAATTAACTGTTGGTATATATGTTTTGCATCAATACTGTCAAGTTTGTCCTGTTGGATACGACACACAGCAGCAATACTGTCAGGTGTCACTTGTGGCCATTGCATTGAGACATGTTTTCAGGGTCCTAAGTGCACTGAAACTTCTTTCAGTCCCGCTGATGAGACTGGGATGACAAGGTTTCAACTTGATTAAACAGGCCTCTCATTTCAACAGACCAAGCAATGTTATTTTTTCATGTTTTTTGGGGACTTTCCATAGACATAATGATTTTTATACTGTACAAACTGTGTATTCTACAACCCCCCCCCCCCCCCCCCCCCCCCCTCCTTTTTTATTTAAAAAAAAAAAATCGGATATTGCCATCTTTATGGGGATATTTTGATTCTATAATGTATGGGTTACACACACACAAACACTCTCTATCTCTCCCTCTCTCTCTCACACACACACACATACACATACACACACACACACACACACACTCTCGCTCTCTCTCTCTCTCTCTCTCTCTCTCTCTCTCTCTCTCACACACACACACACACACTCTCGATTATGTTTGCCACTTATCCCGCGATTGTCTTACAGTACTATATTGTAAAAACGACTGTCCCCAAATCAATATTTGACGCGATTTGCCCGTATTCTTGAGCAGAAAACTGTTGATTTCTCCGTCGCTTACCGCATCTAGGTTTCCTAATTCCTTCGGATGAGTTTTGCCGCTTCGCAGTTCGCACAACCAAATGTAACAGCCTCTCACAAGTTAGAAAGAAAACACAAAGCCAATCAGTTTAGCGATGTTCAGGAGGCGGGACTCAGATCCATTAAACGTTTGTGTAATTGGTATTTATTTGAACGATGACAAGCCGAAATGAAAACATTAACAAGCCGAAATTGAAATAGGAGTAACGAGGCTATTTTTAAAATGTAAGGAGTAGAAAGTACAGATAATTGCGTGAAAATGTAAAGTATTTGTACTTCGTTACTTGACATCTCTGCTCTTCACTCATTCAGAGACACAGAAGTCTATTTGGACCAAACTGTAAATCACTTTTAATTTCTTTCTCTCAAAATGCCTTCAATAAGCACACTTTTGTCATAAATACTTCACCGTCTGCAAAACACTACATATTTGCAGCACATTTTTCAAACGCTAACGCACTTTAAAAACCGATAAAAGCACATTCGAATCAGAATGATGGCAAACTCTGCGCATTTCTGCAGGAATGATTGAAATATAACATCTTAGAAGAATATGTACAATGCAATTAAATAAGTATTCCAAACACAGCGAATGTAATTTCAATTTCAGCTAAAAGCCGAAAGTCCTATTTTTATTCAATTTTTTTCAATCTTTAACAGTCTTTTACTATTGTTAACAAGCTTACTTAAAATACTTAAAATATGTTTTTAAACTCTTAGCACAGTAACACACCTAGCACATTAACTATGTAGCTAAATAGTACATTTTCTGCCCAAAACCATATTTTGTTTCAGTAATGTAATTTTTTCAGATTTTCGTTCAAATTAAATGTTTCCAAGGGACCCCAATAAGTGACGAACCCATCTGGGACGTGCTTATTGCTCAAAATTCTACTTTATTTTATTTTATTTATTTTAACTTTTTTTTTTTTTTGCAAAACATACAGAGATCACATTTTTATGACATTCAACTTGTATACAATATACAAAATGTATTAACAATATGTTCAACGTCATCAGAATACAAATGAGAAAGGAATTATGAGCTGAAAACTAAAATAAATAAATAAGAAAGAGAAGAAGAACATGAAGGCAAGATATTAATCTATACATCAGTTACACTGTACAAATTGTTTCATGTTATGTTTAAATTTTCATTAAAAAAAGTTTAATAAGAAATGTTAGGTAATGTAAGGTCCAAAGTTTTAAAGTTGAGACACTGACACACGGATTTATAATGCATATTTTAAAAGCTTTTTTGTAAAGTAAAAATAAAAAAATGAATTTATTTGCAACCGTTATGTTAACAGCATTATATTTCTGCCATCAGAACAGCTGATGGACAACGTGCTGCGTTGTCATGGGAACCTCCCAGGTGAAAATAATTACGTTGGAAATTACGTTGTCTTTTGTTGCTCCCTACATCATGCGTTCCAAACGGCTACATAAGTGCACACTAGTGTCATGCTCACTCCAAAGTCCCACTTGAAGAGCTCTGCCATCTGCCCTTCGAGGGGAGTAGGGCACAGGGAAGCTCACGAGCAGTAAGCACGTCCCAGACGGGTTCGTCACTTATTTGCTTCCCCCGGAGACATTTCCGTTGTGGTTACTTGGGCCCTGTCCCAAATGGCACACTCCGGACTTGTGGACTTCCTCAGAGTCCACTCTTCGGTGACGTCATGTAGTGCAGACCTATAGGGCCCTTAGCGCGAGTCCGCGAGGGCGCATCGATCGTCACGCCGGAAACAGGAAGAAAATGAGTTTAAGAAAAATGTATAGGTTTCAATAGTCATACTACGTTTATAGGACTCAGTAAAGCCATGACATTCGGCTCTATTTATGTAATGAATCATAATGCGATTGTATTATTTAACGCGCTATTATTATGTTTGAGATATCAACCACTGGTCGATAATGTTTTGTATAAACTGTAAGTAACAACTGGTAAAATGTACGCCTATGTTATGAAAACCATACACTTTAATATTCTCTTCTCAGCTGTTTGCAGTCCGTGAGCGAAATCCCATCTGTTTTCTGATTGGCATTTCGGAAGGATTCCTAGGTAGTTCAAGTGCGTGGAGCCTGCATCTGTGCGGAAGACCGCTTCAAGGGCAAAGGGGGCGCTGCTGAGCACACTTCAGAGCGTTAACATGATGCATGGAACGGCCTACGGGCTCGTAGACTCGGCGAGCACGCGCAATTTAAGTCCACGAGATCGAAAGTCGATCCACATGAAGTGCGCCATTTGGGACAGGGCCTTGCCTGAGACTATACGTCTGTTACAACTAAACGCACATGGCATCGGTTTTGGTATCGGGGAGTTTTAACGAGTGCGAGTAGCTACTAACACGAGCACAGAATCAGACCGATACGGTAATCGGTGCATCCCTTGTTCATATAGTTTATATAAAAAGCAATAAAGGCATCAAGCAATGTTTCTACATTAGAGGGTTGGAAATCAACAGATTTTTATTTATTTATGTGTGACCCTGGAACACAAAACCAGTCATAAGGGTCAATTTTTTTAAATTGAGATAAAATATAATCTGAAAGCTGAATAAATAATCTTGTCATTGATGTTAGGATAGGACAATATTTGGTCGAGACACAACTATTGAAGATCTGGGGCCGTATTCACGAAGAATCTTAAGGCTAAAAGTAACTCCTAACTGGCGAATTTAGGAGCAACTCCTAAAATAATGGGCGTGTCATTCCTAACTTTAGGACTCCTAATTTTTTCCACTAAGAGTAATTCACGAAGCATTTTAGCACTAAAAGTAACACCTAAGTCTGGGACAGCTTAAAAGAAGTCGAGAGGACTCCTAACTCACTAAGACCTATTCACAAAGGATTGTAGCGCACACCACCGCCTCTCGCAGTCGTCCGGGGTCCGCGACACAAGCGGGAATGCTGCATTGATCTGCAAACAAATCCTCCCCCATGTCTCACGCTTAGTTTTGCTTGATATTCCAGTGCCGAATTTCACTTTTATTATATTTTTTTTTCAGCACCAGCTGGGCCAGCAGCAGTAACTGATCCTGCGTCCAGTTGGGCTTTCTTTTCCATTTTGGAGAGTTCATAATCCACCGTCATTCAACTATTACATTACTTCAATAGGAGCAACATTTCCTTGCTTTAAATGGTAAATGGACTGCATTTATATAGCGCTTTCACAGACCCAATAGCCACCAAAGCGCTTTACATTTTTGCCTCACATTCACCCATTCACTCACTCATTCATACACCGACTTTAAGTAGTCTATTTAGGCTTGCATTAGGTGTTAATGCAAGTGTCGTTTTTCATTATTAGGCAAGTGGAGGTTTTCATTAGTATTAGGCTAATTGAATTCAATCTTTTCTCTCTCTCTCTCTGCCTTTTTAGAATTACACTTCACTGGGGCCTGCACAAACATGTCATTATATATGCATTTCGATGGCATTACTATTATTATTTAGTGTAGGACACAGACATATTTAGATGTTGTAATTCCATAATTTGTTGCGTCTGTGTTGTGTTCCGCATGATGGCCCTGTCATCTAACAACCAATCACCGTGATCATTGCGAGGAAGCTCGTGCATGAGAATTGACGTCATCCATAGCAACGAAGACTCACTCTTAGTTTAGGAGTTGTCATTTTTCCTTACTAAGAGTAGGTCTGAAAGGCGTTGTGAATAACTTTTAAGAGAAAACTCCAAGCTAAAATATTTTTGTGCGATTTAGGAGTACTCCTAGTGGTAAGATAAAATTCTTTGTGAATACGGCCCCATGAATCTGAGGTGCAAAAAAATCTAAACATTGAGAAAATCATCTTTAAAGTTGTGCATTTATGTTCACGATTGTGCAGCACTCACTCACAGGAATACATGTGTTATATATTTACGGTAGGAAATTTACAAAATATCTTCATGGAACATGATCTTTACTTAATATCCTAATGATATTGGCATAAAAGAAAAGAAAAAAATTCTTTCTTTTCAGACAATTTTGACCCATATGTATTGTTGGCTATTGCCACAGAAACACCCGTGCGACTCCAGACTGGGTTGGTGATCCAGGCTCACGTATATCATCTTTGTAAGGCAGAGAGTGTGACACAGGGAGCCACAGCTAAACCAAATATAGCAGGATTATTCCATAGGACAAGAGATCTTTAAGATGTGTTTAGAGTCATATATGATTCAAGAATATATTTTGTTAATGTATTCTAGGTGCACAACAGCCGATTGATCAAAACATATGTTCAAATCCTCTTTCACACACAGTTCATCCCGTGTAGAAATAAAGATGTTTTATTTCTCTGTTTCTCGGTCATAAATGTTCTCACTAAACATGCAAAGTGATGCATTTGAATTCTTCCTGCAATTGCACTGCCGATTATATCACTGTAATTGCCGTTATCTTGGCACTTAGCATATTTAACAACTGAGTTATATAGATGTTCAATATTCTCCTTGTATGTTATCATAAAACAAAACTGGTCTAACTGTCATTAGGAGCTGATAAAGTCTCTGGCAGTTTCATGGTTGACCGTTGAAAGAACTGAAATAAAGAGGAACAGACTTGCAATCTCTCCTTCTGTCGTGAGCCATGACTGAACTCGATCGAGTAAACCCGTCAGTTTAATGAGGAATGGAGTCTCTAAATGGGGTCTTGAATATTTGAGTTCACTGAACTTGCTGCTCATGTCAAGCTGTGGGAATTTATATTACAGTGATTCAAGCAAAGAGCCCATTTTTATTAGTAATAAACAATAATATGACTGTATATATGTGGTATATACCATATGTGTATATATATGCCAAAATTCCATTTTATATTTCTCCTAAATCTTGCTTTTTGTCTTTTTTAACTTCTGTGTTTTATTAGTTCATTTTTTATTAAGTATGATGGAACAAAATGATGGAATGAAATGATAATAGCACAATTCAATTACAACAAAACATTGTATTTTTTGTGAAATTTTGATAATCCCCTTTAGAGATGCTGTTGACACATGTCTATAATTCAGAGTATAGTTGATTATAGACTGTGAGGATTAGTAGAATAAAGTGACACACACAGACTTACTCCCACCTCTGTCATAATTATTCTGGCTAATTTGAAAGACATACAAAGGAGTAGTATTTACCATCTCTTCTTCATCATCATCCTGACCAGCATCCTCTGGATCTGAGGGGAGAGTTGAAACAGATGTTTCAGAGGGAACCGGTGTGACGGCAGTCCCTGAGGGTCCAGGTGATGAAGGAGACTGTGTGAGGACAAGTTTGGGGTCAGGGACCAGTGAAGGGGATGTGGAGCCCAGTACAGATGTGGCACTGCTGGTGCCCAGGGTGGAAGAACCCAGTGTCAGTGTGGAAGAGGGCGGTGACAGAACAGCCTCCGGATCTGCTATTGTGGGATCCTCGCTGATGTCACAGAAGCCCTCATCTTCATCTCGCTCCTCCAGACTGAGGTCCTCAATGAGCTCTGCTGTCTGCTCAGAGTCCGGATTCATGTCCTGCAGTGCCTGACCAGTCTGCTGGAACACACACTGCACTCCAATGAGCTCACCTGAAATAAAAACAATAAACAAATGGAATTAAATAGAATGTTGTGTATCATATAGGCTTTTGTAGTAGCTCATATAGTGTGAGAATGTAGAGCTCATCGTCGAGGAGAAAAAAGAAACAGTTTTATTCAGAGGCCCAAAACGTTTAATTTTGGGGGCAAAACATGAAATGAAATGCAATACAATGATGATTGAGAGAAAAGTCTGATGATCATTTTGATATTTACATGTAACATGATTTTCTAATCAAGTGAACCCAAGCTGTTTCAGTCTGGTAAAAGTCATTAAATATTACTAACAATATAAAAGTTATTCTTACAATTACTTTATAAAAATCAGAAAAGGTTGCACAGTGAAGAGAAACGTGAAGCACGAGCTGAAGGTGGACACTTTTACAATTATATTAAAAGACTATAATCAATCAGACGACATTTTGAGGGCAGAGGGCATATTTCCTGAAAAGTTTTGATCATGTTGATAATTTAGAGGCCTTTAGAAACTTGGATATCATTATCAATTATTATACAATCGACTTTATAGAGTTAAATCTCACATATAGACGGAGGTTATTACACAAAAATGACAAGTTAATAATAAAAAATAATAATAAATTTGTCACCGGTGTAACATGCAGGGGGACAAAACGCGGGGACCACTTTCCTGCCAAACAGCTTTTCATAATTGCCGTTTACACAGTGAACAAGTTCTCCTGTGTAGCTGCGCAAAGCTGATGGCTCCGATGACAGGGAAGCAGCCTCCCGGTCCTGGTTCCACCGGTGTAGACCCTCCAGCAGATAAATCTGAAAGTTCAGACTGTTTGCACTGGTCCCTGTAAATAGACACAACAGTGTTTAGGGGGTGTTAAAGTAACACACAAAAACATGTAATGCTCTTTCTTTACACATGCACAGTGTGTGTAACAAAGACATACCTGGGATGAAATGGTTCAGATGTAAATGAAAGGGCTGGAGAGAAGTGGAGCCTCTGGTACATCTGTAGGTCTTCAGAAGAACGCCTCCCTTGTTTAGACTCCCTGTCTCTGTATAGAGCACAACACCAGGGGTCTTGAATGCATTTCACATGCTTCTTCTGGACATTCCAGATGTGCTCCATCCTTTCTCGGTCCAGGAGAGGAACACCCAGGGAGTCTTTGCCCTTGCTGCTCAGGAGCTCTGTGAGCAGCCGATCAAGGAGAGGGATGGTAGTCTCCTCTCCACAGGTCCTCCTTCGGCAATGGAGTGCCAGCTCATCGCTGGTAAGATGCTTGTTGACATCTTCATCTGTCAGCGCAGGCCAACCCTGGGATAACAACAGCTCTCTCTTTGCTTTGCGAAGCATAGAAACATCAGCCGCACCCCACTCAAAAATGCACAGTGACAGCCGTGAGATGAAGATGGGATACAGCTGATGGGCATCAGTTGTACACCCCACGGCAATCCTGCGCACAAAATGCCAGATGTCCAAGCGAATCATGAGATCAGGCCAACCTCTGAATATGGTTTTCAGCTTGGTCTCACCCACATCAGTGCAGCAGCCACAGTCCACGTACAAAACAGCAGGTGGATCCACACTAGCCTGCTGGTACCTCTTCACCAGACCATCGACCATCATGTCCAGTCCTGCTCCTTCCTGTGCTGTCAGCACACTCGTGAGCACCTGGCCAAACTCATTGCCAACAGCTTCTTAGTGATCTGCAGTAGATGACAGGAAGCATGCAATGTAATGAAACATCACACCATGTAGAATATGATACTAATGCTCTGATAATTATATAACAGTAAACACCATAAATTAACAAAAATACCCTGCTAACCTTTTTAGCGGAATCCATCTTCAAGACTGAACATATGTGATGATGGGCTAACAACTGGATGTGGAATGAAAGTGTACTTACTTCCGCGTGAGGATGACCCGAAATTCAGAACGATGGCCCAGATCCAGCTGTTGCATGACAGTCTGTCTCTTGCAAGTTATTGGTCTTGGCAAGGGTGTGTTTGAAACAGTTTGTTCTTCAGAGTGTGTTGTCAATGGCCAGCCAGCTTGTTTATTTTCAATCTGCTTCTAGGGTTATGGTTCCTATTTGCTGTCATCATCTACTGTATATGGACCATAGATGTGACGTTTTCAATCATAACTGCATGAAACATGCATAAATTGTGAAAAATCAAACATCTTTATTTACAGCAGATTCTCAGGATTAGAAAGAGCCAACATAATCCATTGCGTTGATCACAAGATATTCCTCATGGCGGAACAATTAAAAAAACAAAATCCATTAGGGACGTCAAGGATTGAACAAAAAAGCTATCTTGGTTCCAAATGCTGTAACTTTTGATGACCTTATGCAATCACCAGGGGCGCTGCTAGCAATTTTGGGAAAGAATATGAGGTTGGGCCCTATCGCACCCATTCGTCGTTCGCCATTCGCACCCATCGTCCTAACCTCCACCCCCTTCAGTGGCGCCCTGGCTATTGAAGTGGTTTCAATTGTTCTGTAAAATAACTTCGCAGAGATCTTTGATGCTAGAAATATTAGACTTTATTAACAAACAAAGCAGAGCATCTCCTGCAGGGGATCACTCCTGATCAGTGTCCAGCTTCTCACATATATCCATACATCCTTTTCCAAAGATGGTCATACACTTATAGATAGTTTTGGGTGAAGGTCTTGTACCATGTGACTTCTCAGAATAGAATTGACATTCAGGGTCTTTTTACAGAAGATCTTGCAGCTTTCAAAGTCACCTAAACAGAGTCCTTTTAGAGGACTCATACAAAAAATAATTGTGTATTCTTATAAGGCTAAATTACTTGTTTTCTAAATGATAAAATCTTCAACACTATCAACATAAAATTTGATCCAGATGCAGCTCACATGTAGAGGTAGAATTTTCGGTAACACTTTACTTGAAGGGGTGTGCATAAGACTGACATGACACCTTCATAATCATGACATGACACACATCATGAATATGAAGGAGGTTTTATGCATGTTTATGACAACTGTCATTAAGTGTCATTCACTCAATTATGACATTTTTAATGCAAATATGACATTGTTTGAGATGTCTTTGTTATGACACCTTGACATAAACCAGTACATCATAACCTGTCAGTGTCTTTGTTATGACACCTTGACATTATCAAGATAACATAAATTGTCATAAATATGTCATAAACATGACATAGCAGATTAATAATCAGACTTAAGAAACCACTTAGCTTTATGGGTTAACATTACATTAAACTGTCATGTGGTTGGTTTTGACATTGGCTGTCATAAGGCATTATAACTGTGTCATGAATATATTTTTTCTTGACCTCAACTACAGTGGTACACATTGAATTTGTCATTAACATGTTATAATGGCCTCATTTATTTATTTAGATAAATAAAATAAATGCATTTAATCAAATTATACTACTATTTTTCAGTCATTTTCTTTTTAACTTTTAAGCCCGGGGTAATTTTAAGCAAGGAAAACTACACTGTAGGCTACCTCAACGATGGGACATAGCCTATACTCGTCTCTTCGTGGAGGTGAACTTGAACTGATTTAAACAGAATTGTGAAATATTCAGCCTCATGTTATACGAGCAGAACTATATGTTTTGGGGAAATGTTATATTCTTGACGACTTTTACTGTTTTACTGTAAAGCACAGCCAGGATATGGTGCATAATGGAGATTCCAAAGCGCTCTTCTTTGGTCAGAACCAAAGCAATCGATTTAAATAGTAGGCTACATTGTGTTTAATTTGTCTTTTAATGAGATCTAATGTGTGTTGTTAGTGGCGTGAATTTTCACGTGAATAAAAACATAAATCCGACCATTATAGGCTACCTCTACTTTAATTTTTGCCTACCGTGTCGTAGGTTCTGGGTTCTAATCCGCACTAAGAAGTATAGGTTTTTTTTCTTTTCTTTTTTTCTCATCAAAACCGATTGTTTATCAGTGGTTGTATATCAAGCAGGGACACGTTTGTGTGCATTATTGTTTTGTGATTCACCGGAATGAATAGAGTGTCTCCGCACCGGATTGAAGTGCGCGTCCGAGTGGCGACTGTGCGCGAGCTACAACAGAACACTGTGTCCGCACCACTGATAGCAGCGGCAACGAGCACTTTGATCACTTGATTTAAAAAACAACACATTTCAGCGCTAGATCGCCTCTAATTTAACAAACGAACGAAATTAATGCTCTGATAAAGTTAACTGGAGATGTTTTATTTATTTGTATTGGTACATCCGTGCCGCAAGATGTTTCAAAAGTGGTGGGGACACAATCGACCCTGGCCTAAAGTGGTGGGGACATGTCCCACCCGCAAATTACGCATGTGGTTTCACATGAAACCTCAAATGCAAGACATTGGTTGCATGAGATTAAGTTTGTCTGTATGAGTTTGTAAATGGCAGCCTGTGCCCTTTTGTAGTGTGTAGGCCTACATACTATTTCTCATCAAACTGTGATAACTGTGATTAAATTCAGTATATATATATATATATATATATATATATATATATATATATATATATATATATAAATATATATATATATACACGTCTGCTATGTTGCCACCCCTCAAAAATTCCTGGCCCCCTCTCGCCACCCCATAAATATTTTTCTAGATCCGCCCCTGTTGCTGAGAGACACCCATGTTAAAACTGTTTTACTTTAAAGACATTACTAAAGTGTCTTAATCATCTGTATATCACTCAAGCTGATGGTTCCCCCATAGAACATGGTTGCCCCATTTTTTTTAATGCTTAAGCTCTGTATGTCATTATTATGGAGCAAGAACCCCCATAAGGAACCATGCCACCACCAAAGATAAATTGTGTTTAATAAACCCAAGTAACTTGCCAGTGGTCTCGTCTGAACTCTAAAAATGCCTTCAGGGCTTAAGGGGTTAATTATCTAATTAGGAAAAAAGTTAACTAGTTAGAAATACAGATAAGAACTTGAAGCAAGATAAAGAGTTAAAGTAGACAGGAGAATAAACGAGTCGTCAAAAAAAAAAAGCCTGAGTGTCGGCAGAGCAGATATATCAGGGCAGACTTCAGTACTTTCACTGAGATCATGAAACAAACAATCGCAAACTGAGGTTGTGTTGCTTTTCTTTCACTTTTAAAACTGTTATACATTGAATGTTATTAATGGTGAATGAAAAATGTGTAAAAATGTACTCACGTGTCTACTGTTTCAGTGAAGTAATCTGTCTTCAAACGCCGGCAGTCTGAGAACACGAACCTTCACTTGATTTGACTGAATTACAGCAACCGCTCCTTAACAACTTACAAGCTCAAGTGTGTGTCTCAATGTCCTCTGAGTATTTCTGAGAGTGTGAGGATGTATGACCTGTGCAGATGATGGTCAGGAAAACTTTGTTGGGATGTTTTATAGAGCTAGATCTAATAGGGGAACCAAAACTATTCAGGGGTGTTATCAGCAGTTTAACGAGTCTGTGTTTCTTTCTTTCTTTCTTTCTTTCTTTCTTTCTGCTAAATGACTAAATGTGTTTCCTGAAATCATAGTACCAACAAACGACAGATGTCGACCTGTGGTTAGAAGCAGACTTTCTTGTTTGCATGACATGTGGACTCAGTGAATCTTTATCTTGAGCCAAAAACTTTACGTCAGTTTAGCTGAAACGCAGCCCTGTCTGTCTGGGGTGAGTTTCCCGTAGAATCAGTAACTCACTGTGATCAAGCCAAGCTGCCCAAAAAACACATGGGCCTATGACTATGATGACGGAAATTTCAGGAAAAGCAGAGGGAGAACACGCTTTCAGAGCGCTCGAGTTACCCAGGTCTATCTGTGTATCTATCTGTGTATCTATCTGTGTATCTATCTGTGTATCTATCTGTGTATCTATCTTTGTATCTAACTGTGTATCTATCTAAGATATATATCTTTCTTTCTTTCTTTCTTTCTTTTCTATGTCACATTTTACTACTTCAGAGGCCTATAAATACCTAATTTCTAATAAGTAGAAATAAATCAATGGCAAGCTCTTATAAGGGATATACAGTGTACACACCTCATTTTAAATGATTTTACTGCAGATATATGCCATTTATCGACTTCACAGGGCTAAAAAGTCCTTATTTTCTAATAGGGCTGTAGTCAAGACCACCTTTGTCAAGTCCGAGTCAAGACCAAGTCCAGGACAGGAAAAAAAAGTATTATGCATGACATTATCAAGACAATCATTTTGGGTAATTATTTGTTGATCTAAGAGCAAAACCAGTGTCACAACACCCAGGATTAGACATTCCCATTGATATCATATAATCTTCTAATCTAAAGAAAACAGAATGATGACATATGGTGATACCTCATAATAGCAGTGTTAGAACTGATATACAAACACCAACCCACTACTATTACCACTGCTAGGTACTGTTGAGAAAAATATGCAATTTGTTCATTTATTCTCAATATACTGCTTATAAGACTTTTATAGACAAGTCGTTTATAGTGTTACAACTTTTATAAGAAGTTGTTCATAAGATGAAGCCCAGAAGAATAAAACACATAACTTGAATCGGTGACGTATGTGCGCTTACTGGGAACATAATAAAGACACCTGGACTTGGTCGAGACCAAAAGCCATAATAGGCAAGACCAGTGGCCGAGACCGAGACAAGTCCGAGTCCCAACACCAGCGAGTCCGAGACCATAGAGAAGCGGTCTTGAGTCCGGACTCAAGTAGGCTACTACAGCCCTGTTTTCTAATAAGTAGAAAAACTACTGGTCAGATTTAAAAGGCGATGTCCCATACAGTATGAACAGCTCATATTAAAACATTTTACTGCAGCATTTTGAAGATATGTAAGTGTAAGATACGTGGAGTGGGTGCTGGCGTCTTGTGGATCGCCGCTCACCGTCGGATCTGTCGACAACAACACCAGTCATAACCTAGTTCCCACCCAAGACCACTCGCGTTCGGGCCAACGGGAGACGTTGAACACAACAGCAACAGTGTTTGAGCAACCCGTGTCTGCCCAGGTGAGTGAGCCAGCTGCACATCTATACTCACTGAGAGTGAGTTTTTGGTCACTGCACTGAGAACTGTTTTGATTTTGGAGAGTTTGGTTTTCTGCCCCCTTTGCTATATCGCCTGATCTAGTCTGTTATGTCCAGAACTCACTGCCCAACCTCCCCCTTCCACCACGTCACCAATCCACAACTAATAAACCTGTATGTTTACTCAGTATCTTTCTGTCTCTGCAGTCATCAGACATTCCTACCATCCAGTCATCTCTATACCTCCCATCAGTCCATCCGTTCCAGCTCAGCCTCCTCTCAGTGGCGCGGCTTTACCTTGGGCTAGCGGGGAGGAGATCTATTTATCTATCTAGATATATTCAGGACCTGGAACACGCCGTCGTATACACCGATGTGCCATAACCAGCATATAAAATGACATGGGATTTTATTGGTTATTTGCAGTGGATGAGGAATTGTTCAATTTTGGACTGTAAAGTATTTTGGAGGAATTAGTCCAAGCATATTTGCAGGATGGACTTGCTTGAATCAGACATTGGACAGTAGGCTAATATTAGAAGGAATGATATAAACAGGGGATAAGCAGATTATTATCTGACCCTATTGTGACTGATATGTTCATATATGCTGATACGGCAGCAGATTACCATATTCAGGAAAAAGGTAGATCTATGCCACCATTTCCATTCTATTTTTTAGCAGCTAGAAAACAATATTTTAAAGAAAGAATTGAAAATGGTGAGCCAGAGAAAATTCTGAGTATATGAGGAGAAATTAAAAGAAAGTGGTCATTGTTTAAAGGGGTCATATAATGGTACATGCACTTTTACAAGTTGATTGTACTGAAATGTGTGTTGGCAGTGCCTGTACACAGCCATCATATAATGATAAAAATCCATCCAGTGGTTTTGTTTTAATCTCCTTATATGTTTTCTGCCTCAAATTGAGCCGTTCGAGCCTGTGTTGTCACACGGTCGGACGCCCCTCCCACGATTGTTGATTGACAGCAGCGTTTCAACACAGACCCGCCCTCGCTCGTGAGCGAGCTGTCAATCATAGTCCTCGCGGACCGGCGCGGTCACTGTTGATATGCTGGAGCACTGTCTATGAGCAGAATGGCTCTAAGCGATTGTGGTGTTCTGTTCTTGGGTGTAATAACGAACACAGTCATTTTAATGTTCCTAAATCCGAACCGCTGAAGACGCAGTGGCTGAGTTTGTTTTCGAAGGGAATATTCCCCACGAGCAACGTCAATGCTCTCATGTTTGCGCGAATCATTTCACACACCACACTGTAAAAACTAAAGGTGCCTCAAATATCCTGTCGGATACTCAAGGAACTTAAAAATGTAATTTAAGTGCCTCAAAGCTCTTTCTCCTATAGTAGGGTTACTGGAGGAGCACTGACAATCTTTGCGGTTCTTGCTGGAACTGATGGGATCCTTTAAGCACTTTGTATTCAGTTCAGAGGTTCTGGAGTCACCTTTTCACAACCATGAGACCTCGAAGTGCTTTGGGGGGAAATAGAGGAACTTGAATGCTATAAAAGGGTTATTGTAAGATCTTTTAACATTTAAGTGGTTCATGGAAGATCTCTTATGTTAAAGCCAGCATCTGGAGGAACCCAATGGTTCTGTGAGGCCAGAAAAAGATTATTATCCTATTATTGTTATAGGCTACTTAAGTTTAAAATAATAATAATAATAAATATATTTCATAATTTATATATCTCATTCAGTATACTTACATTTATTTAGTATAGGCCTATTTTATTGATTAATTTAAAATAGTAAGTAGCCTAATAATAATAATAATAATATGAAGAAGAAGAAGAAGAATAAGCAGGAGGAGAAGAAGAATAAGAAGAAGCAGGAGGAGAAGAAGAATAAGAAGAAGCAAGAGGAGAAGAAGAAGAAGAAGAAGAAGCAAGAGGAGAAGAAGAATAAGAAGAAGCAAGAGGAGAAGCAGGAGGAGGAGAACAGTTTTATTCTGTCTCGAAACTGCCTCTGCTGTCATCAGTGAACCTCGCGCCGCCCGCGCGCAACACAGATCAGCTGATCGTCATCGGATTTGAAAGTAACGGCTCCTTTCACCAAAGCTTCATCTGTTTGTTCGGCTCTCCGTTACAAGGTTTGTAAACTCGCCAAAGAAATATAAATACAGAGTCTACTCACTATATATTCAAACACATACAAACTAAATTATTTTTGATTTATTTATAGTTTTTACAGTGTTTACCACTCGTTTATTGCACAGTATGGTATGAAGGTTTTTAGTCGCGATGCTAACTAACGTTAATCTACTGAACTAACGTTAAAGAACAACTGGAAATCATTGACTTATTGTCTTAGATTGTTTTAGTCATTCACTTCAGTGTATTATGTACAAATGTGTCTTCAAATTGCTGATATAACTAATTAATAACTGTTAGCTGATTCCTGTTTATTGGCTTTTGTTATGAATAACACAAGTGGATAGGCCTATAGTTAACGTTAGTTTGGTCTGTTTTTGTTTATTTACTTCAGGTAATTTACCCTGATTCTTTCAAATACCATTTTAAAGCCCTTTACTGACCAATAAATATTATGTTGTGAATGGATATAATCAGCTTTGTTCTTTTGTTTCCCCAGAACAACCACTGCATTTCTAAAATCATCTGAACATTTCAGAGGCAACATTGAATTACAGTAAGTTACCTGCACCACATGCAACTACTTTATTACTTTGAACTTTTCTGTGTGAATTTGTTGTGTTTGACAGTGAACTTGTGTTTTTTAATCAGTTATTCTCTGAAAATCTTCCTTGATGCTCTCAAATCTCATTCATGTTACTCAGAAAACTTTTCTGGGACATTTTTGGAGCTTAACAGAATATTTAACCATTTTTACATAAATTGTTGCATTGAATTGAACTAGACAAGTGTACATAAGAATGGTTTCATGAATGATTTACACAATTTTGTTCTGCTTGTCTCATGCAGTGAAATTGAATGATGACTGGAATTGCATTATGCCCGAGATCTGCGTTTGGGTTCCACGGACAGAAAGTCAAACAGGTTAGTAATGTCACAAGGCTAAGGAAATTATTTTAAGTTCACAACTATCACTTTAATAACTTTGCTAATAGTAATTTTGGTTCTTTGCAGGGACCTCGGTAAGCTGAAATACAAGTTTGAACAAGAATAAAAAATCCTCCTGTAGACCTGAAAATCATTGAAGTGCCTGGACCATCCACCAGAAAAGAGGGAAAACAAATGGAAAATTAAGCTGCTGCACCTTTTGACTTTGACTTTTTTTTTTTACTCGTGAAGTACCTCACATGTCCCTTGTGAAGATTTTATTATTGATTGCATTTTATGTTGCAGCGAGTAAAGGTGCGGTTACATTTGTGAAATTCGTGAAATTACACAGGCAAAAAAGTCCATTGACCATTGTCAGCAGTGTAGCGATGTAATGTATGAAGCACAGCTCACACAGGAGTCACTTTCCAGCAGCCTTCTGTTGGTCAAATCCAGCCAATTCCAGTGACCAACTTGGTCCCATAGTGACATTTTTGACCACACATAAAATTGCTGATTGTGTGGATTCTTATTGAAATGACTAGAATTCACCAGTGAAAATTCACTGAACAACAGATAATTATACTGCACCTTAACTATCTTGTTTCTAGTGAGAATACTAACAACCATTTATGAGTCCTGTTGATTCAAGTCACACATTTAAGCTTTTCAAAAGCCAAAGTGTTCATTACAGTCTCCAGTCTCACGGCATCACAGACTTCAATATTTTACGATTCAAAATAGCTGAATAATGAACCATCTGAGATTTCGGTATAGAGATAAAAGTTAGGATCATCATTTTCAGGAATTTTACAGCACAATGAGTGTATATTAGCACCGTTTGATGTTTGTTTTTGGCATCTGATAGAGCTCTTGGATTTGGAAACAGTGACATCAGACTTAACAAGCTTAACACAACTTAACTTAAGTGAAAATGCACTTTTTTTTTTTTACATTGATTTATTACATGGAACATATGTGCTTCCATGCGTTTTGTTGAGATGTATTTTCTTGTATAGCCCATTGTATATACACGGTTGATTATTCATGTTGCTTATGTATTATACTATTTGTTTGTGTATTCTATTCATTGATATTCATCTATTACTAGCTTCTTTTCCCAAGTGCATGGAAGTGTATGTATTAAAATGGATCTAAAATATGTAATAAACTATTCTTATTTTGTATTTGGTTCAGTTTGTTTATTATAATAATATAAGTTAATGGTAACCATCATGAAATAATAATAAATAAATAAAAATTGGTTTCTGGAGGCACCCAAAACGGTTCTACACAGTGCCTAATATAGGAGTTCCTCTGGAAACCTGGGTGGTTCCTCAGAGAACCGCCCCTTTTAAAAGGGTTCCTAGAGGATCCACAGACGGTTCCGCCGGTGTGGCAAAGTGAAGAACCCCAAAAGGTTCCTCCAGGCACCTTTTCTTTTTACAGTGCAGACTGCTTTATAAACGAGGATCAGTATAAAGCTGGTTTTGCTAAGAAGCTGCTCATGAAAAAAGGATCGGTACCAGATATTCGTGTTCCTGCTGAACCTCCAGAAGAACTGAAGTGAGTGTAACGTTTTATTAAACTTTATATTAATATTTATATTAATCCTTGTAAATCGCTAGCTGCACGCTTCACAATGAATGCGTCTAAGGTTTACACTCAGGGTTCATTACGGCATGTTTTCTATGTATGACGTTCTCAATATAATTCATAATCCCACGTTTATACTGAACAACGTGTTATGGTTACTGTGTTATTGAGTTACAAAGGGTGTACGCACAGAACAGAGAGGCGGAGTCAGCAAAGCTCATTATCATTTAAAGGCATATGCACTGAAACGGCGTGCTGAAAACAGAGCTGTTTTTGACCAGGTAAAACAAGGCTGCGTTCGGAATCGCATACTTCCCTACTATATAGTAGGCGAAAAGAGTAGGCGAGCGAAAAAGTACGTTCGAATCCTCAGTATTCATAAAAGAGTCGGCGAGAATTACCTGGTTGACGTACTAATTATCGCGAGATTTGGACGATAGTGCGTTCGAATATGCCTACTTTCCTACTATATAGTAGGCGAAAACAGTACGTGAGGGAAGCAGTACGTTCGAAACATCAGTATTCCTAAAAGAGTAGGCGAAGTTCCCGGATGATCTCCTGCTTTCGCCCAGACATTTGAGTGTTTTTCAGCTTGTACTCATCTATCCCAGGAGGCCACGCGAAAGGATACGATATAAAAAAGAACAAGAAGAAGTAGATATTTCATACTCAAACATGACGGAAAGGGTGGACGAGAGTGTTTTCAAATGTGAGTATTACAAATACAAACCAAATCGCATGTGTTGAACTAACTTTCTGTACAGTAAATTGTTGAACTGTTGAAGGTGCAAAGACGCTATATAAATTTGTGATTTTGCCGTAATTCACATTTTATTGGATAGAGGAGCTCCATAAGGACACATACTTCTTTAAACTGTATTTACATACATTTTAAACCGTATACATCTGAAATACCATTACTAAATATTTATTCAAAATCTGGCAAGTACGTGTAACTGATATGAAATAGACATCTGAGTGACGTGTGTGTACTATTGTTTAGGAGAATTCACTGTTGTTAACACTGTTTTTATTAGTTTAATGCATTTTACATAAAGTAACTAAACATAAGTAATCTATTTCATTTATCCATTAGTACTGTTGAAAAATTGTTGAACATTTATGATGGATAAAAAGCTATTTATTAGCAACAACCTCAACATGTAAATGTAGTATTGAGCTCATAAATCACAGAGGTAACGTGAGTCTTGTCTGGATGTTACAGGGACGGATGAGCACACGCGGCTGCTTATCCGGTGGAGAGTGGCTCATGAAGCGCTCTTCACCGGAAAGCGTAATGCTGCCATCAAAGGCTTTGAGTGAGTATACAGAAATATTTAAAAATCAATTGAATACTTTATTTGCAGTACATTTCAATTATTGCATTTTCAAACAGAGATATAACTTTTTCATTCTTGATTTCTCTCTTGCTGCAGATCTTTTGTGGAGGAGCAGAGCCTGCAAGGCAGGGTGACGGCGGCGTTTGTTAAAAAAAAAAAAAGGGAAAACCTGAAACAAAAATACAAAGTAAGATCATTTTGTTACTTCTAATACATAAATTAAATGATTAAATATTGTGCTGTTAAAATGACTGCTTTTGTATCATGCTTGTGCATTTTTGCAGGATCTGAAATGTCCGCAGACGGGGGTGAGCACTGCGGATGGAGGGGTCACAGCAGCGTCCTGGAAGTGGTACCCTGCCATGGATGAGGCAATCGGGGGCAGACCCTCCATCTCTCCTCCTGCCCTCGTTGCCTCATGTGGGCCGGATGCTGCTGTGGTCTCTTCATCCTCAGTGAGGCCAGAGCCAGCAAGAGCCAGGAAAAGGGCTATAGATGTGGAGGAGCTGATCCGGGACATGGAGGAGCGAGAAGAGGAGAGAGAGCGGAAGGCAGCTGAGAGGGAGGAGAGGCTGTGGAGAGAAATGGAGGAGAAGGAGGACAGAAGAGAACGGGAGAGACGAGAGAGAGAGGAAAGACAAGAAAGAGACGTAAGAGAAAGAGAAGAGAGATGGCAACGGGAGGCAGTCGAGAGAGAGGAAAGGAGAGAAAGAGAAACCAACGAAAGGGATGAAAGGTTCCTTTCTGTTCTTCAGATGCTCGCCAAAAAATAAATTATTTGACAAAAAACATCTTCTGATCTTTTGCACATTTGGGTTGATGTGAATTAAATTTGTGAATAAAAATGGGAATCTATATATATATATATATATATATACACACAGTACTGTGCAACAACTACAAATGGTGGCCTAAGAATTTTGTACAATAATATGTATATAAAACAAACTATTCCTAGGCATTCACAGTACATTATAGACTTCTAGAAATTTAGTGATACTTTAAGATTGTAATCAAATTCATAAATTAAATATTTATGAAACGTTGATTAATAATTAGTGAATGTATGGTGTAATGTAAGAAGAAAAAACACTTTAAAACACTTGTTTTACTGGAGTGTATTATATGACTTTTAAAGGTTTACAGAGTTCATGCAAGGATCTTAAAGGCAGGTCATGGAGGGTTAAGTTCCAGCACACCTGTCAGTAAATTTCAAGTAGTCAGTTATTAATTGGTTCAAATTGATTCAGGGGTGTATAATTAGGGTTGGAAAAACTCTGCTGGATAATAGCCCTCCATGACCAAAGCTGAACTTGAGACTGTTTACACAAATTACACACAGTAAAATAGTGACTAAAGGGTTACTTAACCCAAGCAAATAAATCATAATAGTAATAATTCAATAGTCATTATTTACTCGCCTTGATGTTGTTTGATCCTTCTGTTTTTTGTTTTCCTGAACACAAAAGGTGATTTTCGTCAGGTTTGTACTGTTTGGTTTAATACAATATCAGTCAATGGACTTTCAGAAGCTTCAAAAGCGTCATTAAATAATGCCATGAAGCTTCTGAAAGTTGGGCTCCATTGGCTGATATTGTATGAAACCAGCAGAACAAAATTGACAAAAATTCCCTTTTGTATTTAAACAATAAAAAACATTAAATAAGTAAATAGTAAACCGTAAATAATTGCTGTATTTATATGTTGAGGTGAACTAACCCTTTAACCCACCAAATATAAATTGTAGTAAATTTATGTATGCATTTTGCATTATAGTAATTCCTTGACAAACTAAGCAGCTTTGACTGTTTATGCCCATGACTGGTTCAAAAAATGCTTTACAAATATCAATCACATTTATGCATTTGACATATTTATCAAAAGTGATTAACTCCATTTATTTACAGGGACAAAGACCCTGGACAAACCTGGAGTAAAGAGCCTTGCTGATTGACCAGCAATCTTCTTCTAACCAGTTCATTGGTTTATCCCTCTACACTACAAAAGGTTTTAAAGCTCTAACAAATATTTGCATGTAATTGTAAACCTATAAAATGACATTTGTCAAGAAACTGAATGCTGACAACATGAATTTTAAAACATTTTTATCTTTCTTAATGTTTTAAAGGTAGTCATGCTCATGGAGAGCCGGCACAGGGATGTTTGGAGCAGACACTGCAGAAGCCAGATTGTCCCGCACTTGTTCTCCCACTCTTGCTGCAAGGTTGTGGGGATCAGGGGGGCCGTCATCATGGTCTTCCTCATCCTCTGGCTCAACGATGTCCCCATTGGCTAGAGCGAGATTGTGAAGCACAGCGCAGCACGCAACAATCTCAGGCACGAAGGCAGGGCTCACCTCCAAGGCCTTGAAGAAAATGCAGCGCCAGCGTGTCTTCAGCATCCCAAACGCTCTCTCCACGATGTTGCGGGCACGGGAGTGCTTGCTGTTGAAACGAGCCTGCACAGGGTTCTGTACAGGCTCTCTGTAAGGGGTGATGAGGCAGATGGGTGCACTCAGGCAAGGATAGCCTCCATCCCCGAGGATGCACTTGCCTGCAGGTGGGTAAAGGTTGCCAGGATACACAGGGCTGTTCCTCAGCACCCTGGCATCGTGCACAGACCCAGGATACCCCACAAACACATCAAGGAATTTCCCCTGGTGATCAGTGATGGCCTGGAGTTGGATGGAGTGAAACAGCTTTCTGTTGAAGTAACAGTGGGAGTTATTTGCTGGAGGTTTGATACGGATATGACAGCCGTCTATTGCACCAACTGCTCTGCTGAAAGCTGGTGACCCAGACAGCTGTGCAAATCCTGCTCCCACTGCCTCCAGGTCATCTCCGGTCGGAAAGCAGATCACCCTCCTCAAAATTCCCATGATGGCCTTGCTCACTCTGTGCACAATGTTATACACAGAGGTCTTTGGGATGTCGAAGGCCTGCGACACCACCCTGTATGACGCTGCATGGGCCAGCCAGTGCAGGAACACAAGGACCTCAATCTCCCGTTCCCATCCATGGTCTGATCCCAGTCTGACTGCAGCAATCAGGGAACTGATGGACGGCAGAGACAGGCGAAGGTGGGCACGGTGGTCAGCTGCTTCATCAAGATAAAGCCGCAGAATGGGAACCGCTCTATTGAGATGGCAGTATGATGTGGGGTTCACCGCCTGTAAATACATCATAGTTTGTTAGAACAAAAAGCTTGAATTAAGCAATGTTTCATATGGTATTGACTTGTATAGGCATTTCTTTATTGTGATATGATATCTTTTATTCATTCATTTATTTTTATTCATGTTTCATATTAAATATTTATTCATGTTTCAATAAAATATTCATTTCATGAATTCTTGCATTAATCATTGTTTGAAGGAAATTGTATGTATTAATTCATCTATGTCATATGACAATACAACAGTTTGCTTGTTTTACCAAAATATATCATTTTAATTAAGAAAATGTTATATAATTAAGTGCTGGTCAGCATTTGTCATTATTGTGCATAAGTGTTGGGGTGGGCTAGTAATGCAATTCATTCTGGGGTAATCTTAATTTTTTAAGTAGTAATACTTGTTTTGTTTGAGTATAAAATCATCAGTCTTCTCCAAAGGCGAGATCTCCGAGCAGCAGCCCGACGTCTCCTTTGCGCACACATTCGTCTAGCTATTGCAGACATGCCAACCATTTCAGACGCTGATGAAAACAGTTCTAGTTAGGTTGTACTGATGCAGTGAGATGTCGGTGCACCTGTTGCTCATAACTTTTAAATTGTTGCGCTTGTGATAACGTCATAGGTCACATGATAACTTCAACATGGCGGATGATGTCCGGATCGCATTCATACTCAACGAGATTTGGCTATAAAGTACCTACTCTTTTAGCGCTCGTTGAGTAAGTACTTATTGAAATTAAGTACCTACTCATTGAGTATGCGGTTTGGAACGCAGCCACAGATCTCATCGGGCCGGACAACTTCCCCACAGTCATAAGCTTCGCCCAACAGGAACTCGGCCATTGTTTGGGTTGTTTGAAACACACATTTCCTGGACTTTGATATACCCCTCCTAGGAAATTAATCTAATCGCCACACTTGCATTAAGTCAAGACATTGAGGATGATAAATTCCTAGAAGATTTTAATACCTGAAACAATTTGGCCGTGGCGTTGAAACAAATGTATGTAGAGAAAAGGGAAACAGGAAGTCTGTTATAACTTCTGCTTATATTAACTGATCTTGCTTAAACTTCAGCAGTGTGTTCATTGTAAGAGGCCGATCACATGGATGTAACTATTGTAAGGCGTGCCAGAAAGTCTGGGCTACCCCTTGAGACATCAAAAGGCTCTCCTGAAAATCAACATTGAACCCTCCTTTGCATAATGATGTAACAGCAACATCCGAGACGCAGCACACAGTGCAACTCACACACCTCACACACACCTCACACTGACAATCTCCCCCTTCTCCCCCCTTCTCCTCATCAGCTGAAACTCACTGAAAACCCATGAAATGCTAAGTGTGTACAAAAAAAGTAACTATTGTAGCAAATTAGCGGGTTAACCCAAAATAATCGGGTTAACTTGATGTAGCTAAATTAGCATTACAACCAATTACTCGGTTCATCCCGTGAACACTCAATATTGGTTATTAATTGATTAATAGAAATGTACATTTCCGGGGCATGGGAAATGTATTTCTGACTAAGTACTACTAAGAGCAAGTAGTCAAAATCTATGATTAGTGACTCCAGATATGAGCTTGAGACACGGACAACTTTACGTGTGACATGAACAAGACTTTATTAACTAGACTAAACATTTAAACTACTCTAACATACACATACATACATGCATACAGTTTACCAAGGGAAAGAGAGCTGAAGCAAAATACAGGAAAGCAAGAAGTTATAGGACTGTTTGCAGTTCAAGGCAAGGCAAGGCAAGTTTATTTATATAGCACATTTCATATACAATGGTAATTCAAAGTGCTTTACATAAAATAAATTAAAATAGTCAAAAGAAATCAGAATAATTAAAACAGTTTAGAATAAAAATAGAATAAAATACAGTACAAACAGTCGGACGAACAGTGGCACAGTGCTCATTCAGTAAATGCACAGCTAAACAGAAGTGTTTTGAGTCTGGAGTAGAATGTGACTGTAGGAGCACATCTGATCTCCTCTGGAAGCTGGTCCAGTATAGTAGCTAAAGCAGACTCTCCGTGCTTAGAGTGAACCCTTGGTGTTTCTAGCTGATGTGATCCTAATGATCTGAGTGTCGCGGTTGGTAATTCTACGTCTTCTTGTCTCGTGTTTATGTTGTTATGTGTGGACGCGCTGATTAGATGGGCGTTACGCTCATCAGCGCTCATCATCCATCCACTCATTACCTCATCACCAGCTGCAGCTTGTCAGATCATGTGTATTTATACTCACCATTTTCTCATCTTCCCTGTCAGATCGTTGTATGTGGTTCCCCGGTGTGTCTGTGTTCCTGTCGCGTTCCCGTCTCTTGCCTTCATTGTTCCGGTTCTCATTCTGTGGATTATCTGGACATTATTCTCGTCATTTGAACACTCATCACCGCACCGCTGTTTCTACACTATCCATCTGACCATCGGAGTTCCTGCGCCACTTACCTGTTTGCATCGTTGGACTCACTTATTGTTACTTCCTTTAAATAAAGAGTTAAACTGCACTTGCTTCCGTCAATCTGTCATGACACTGAGTGATCTGTTGGGTTTATATTCAGTGAGCATATCTGCAATATATTGAGGTCCTAGGCCATTAAATGATTTATATACCAGTAATAATCATTTAAAATCAATCCTAAATGTAACTGGGAGCCAGTGTAAAGAGCTGAGGACTGGTGTGATGTGTTCATGTGTTCTGGTTCTGCTCTGCGTTCTGTATGAGCTGCAACTGTCTTATGGTCTTTTTAGGAAGGCCAGTGAGGAGTCCATTACAATAATCCACCCTGCTGGTGATGAAAGCATGCACAAGTTTCTCTAAGTCTTGATTGGAAACAAAGCATCTAATTCTTGCAATATTTTTCAGATGATAATATCCAGATTTAGTAATTGCTTTGACATGACTACTGAAACTAAGGTCTGACTCTAGAGACACACCGAGATTCCTGACTTGATTTTTAGTTGTTTGACCCCTAGACTGAAGGTATGCATTCACCTTGAGAACTTCATCTTTGTTTCCAAATGCAATGACTTCAGTTTTGTTTTTGTTTAACTGAAAAAAGTTTTGGCACATCCAGCTTTTTACTTCATCAATGCATTGGAACAGAGAGTCAATGGGGCTGTAGTCGTTAGGCGATAGGGCTAAGTAGAGCTGTGTGTCGTCTGCATAGCTGTGGTAGAGCTGTGTGTCGTCTGCATAGCTGTGGTAAGAGATTCGGTTCTTTCTCATTGTTTGGCTCATTGGGAGCATATATAGGTTGAACAGGAGTGGCGCAAGAATTGAGCCTTGAGGGACTCCGCATGTCATGGATGTCCACTCAGACTTATGGTCTCCTATACTCACATAATAACCTCTCCCTTCTAAGTATGACCTGAACCATTTTAGGACTATCCCAGGGACCCTTCTAAAGCGGCTATGCGACTCATTATCGCTTGGCGCCCTCTCAAGTCAGTGATTTTTATCACACTCAAGTGTTGAGCAGGGATGCTCCTGGAGCTCAGTGAATTTCATCACAGTCAGGTGTTGAGCAGAAATGCTCCTGAAGCTCAGTGATATACTTCACACCTAGTGTTGAGCAAGGCTCCTGTCTGGTGCGCACATGTCGCTTGCACATACTGTGCTAGGTCAGGAGTGGAGCAGGTCTTGATAGTTGCCTCTTATTGGCCCAACCAGATCTATTTCTAACCTCGACAGCCCTTCCTGACTTCCCCTGAAAACATTCTCAGGGATGGGGCACGATGGCACCCGCGTTCGGACCTCTGGAAGATTTTAGGTCGGTCCTAAATTTGGACGCGGTGGTTCAGGTAGCTACCACATACGTGGTAGTCACCATCACTTCTGCGAGAGCACCCCTGAATAGGATGTTGTGCTTACGCCAAATAGTAGTGGAACCTATTCGTTGAGTGAGTCTTCTCTCCGTGAGGAGATCCTGAAAGCGTTCGGTCATTTCAGTGCTCTCTTTCCTGCAAGATGGGTTGGAGTGAGCGCTGTGCCCTCCACTCTCAAAATGATGTTGCCTCTATTTTTTGTTTGACGCACATCATGATGCAGTGGCATGAGAAGCACGTCCTGATCGTCATGTTCCTTAGGGGAGCGAGGGAAATGAATCCCCTTGCGCCCCTCTTTATCCTCTTGGGCCTTTTCTCTGGTGCTACTGCACTGCAGAGTCCCCCCCCCTGAGCCACTGTAGGCAGTGAGTTAAAATTCTGTTTTAAGAAACCGTTCTCCTGCTCGCCTGGTTTCTACTAGAGGGTAGGGACTTGCTTGCTTTCGGTCAACGACTTGTGCCTGGAATTCGGGCTGGCTAACTCACAAACTGAGACCCCGGCCTGGATATGTGCCCAAGGTTCCTACCTCTCCCTAAAGGTGAGACCAGGTCGTGAGCCTGCAAGCGCTGCCTGGAGGAGGCAGATCCAGCCCTGGCTTCTCTGTCCGTCCGCTTCATTTCGGTTGTACATGCACAGAGTTTAAGCTTAGTACCTCAGACCAGCTCTTGTCTGTTAAGGAAATAAGCAGAAAAGGGAAGGCTGTTTCCAAGCGAGGATGGCCCACTCAATTAGTGGTTGCCTTCATCTTGGTGAGAATTCCAAGATGCACGTGTCCACTTAGGTGGTGAGCTCCTCTGAAGTGAGTGTGTGCTCCCGCCTAGGCGTTGACAGTGCTTCGCTGACAGATGTGTTAGAGTTGGGGGCTGGACGACACCTGTAGTCGAACCACTGTCTTATGAAGCCAGTTTCACCGTGAGCCCGGTTCGAAGTGTCGGCTTGCTGCGCCATTCCCCTCCTATGGACTGGATACTTGTGTAATTCTTGCTCCAGTAGAGTTCTCCTTAGCTGAACCCTGTCGAGTTCCTCCATACCCTTCGGCTACAGACGTGGCGGAACATATGCACTGGTATGCACTGGTGGAACTTGTGTTAGGCTAGGTCTATATGTTGTGATCCCTTCGGCGGTCCCATATGTGTATTCTTCCACGGTACAGCTCCCTGCGGCGAGCCTATGTGTCTGGTTGAGTACTCCCCCCTGTCAGAGGCTGGAGCCACCTCAGTGACATTCCATATGTTGTACTGCATGGTCATCCACCCAGTTCATATGTGTATTTCCACATGTTACCTCCTTGAGCAGGATGTGGTTCCGCAGCGTCCCCTCCTTCCATGTATAGGGAACGCTTTCCCAGTGATCCTGCAGGAACAGCAGTGACTTTCTTTTTTTTGTGATCAATTATTTATTTGTTTTCATACAATCATCATTTACACATTGGAGAGGAAACATCTTCACAAGAGAGAAATAGACTGATTACGTCATCAATACAAATATAACAGAGGCACAAAATGTTGCTTGTTCTGATGAAAGTTTCTCTTCTCCTCCCCATATCCTACCCAGCCCAAACCCACCCTCCAACCCTTAACTAGATTTGCTCAAGGTATTGAGCAGCAAAGAAACAAAAAAACAACAAAAAAAAACACTCAACATTCAATCACACATACACATCAACCCTTTCCCAATGCCACCCGTCCATCCTTCCTCCATCATTATGATATCCACAGAGATCCGCATAACATCATAGAACACAAAGCAGAACATTGGAAATATCAGGCCTCCTCCTTCATATTATGGAAACCACATAGGTCAATATAATATTCTGAATAATAATTACATAACAGAACTGAACATTACATATTGTATATATTAGATGCAAATTCCAAATTCCAAAAAATAAAATAAAAAATAAAAATAAAAAATAAAGAGAGGGGGACTGACCTTATCTACATCATTTCATTTATTTTCTCTAATAGCTCTGACCAACAGTCAATATTAGAGGATTTTGTATAATGTAAACGTGCTGTAGAGAGCTCTAATTGAGCAATTTACCGGTAGGAAGATAACCATTTACTCATTAATAATGTATGTGGTGGTTTCCAGCGACAAACTATAATTTTTTTTTTTGGCGGCTGTCAAACCAGCCAAGAGAAGACGCCTATTATTAATAGTTAAATTTAAAGACGATGTGTCATTGAGCAAGAACAAACATGTTGAAAGAGGAATGGGTCCTTTCATAATACTAGACATGGTGGATGAAACACTATGCCAAAATATATTGACCTCTGGACACTGCCACACCATATGGTAATAAGTAGCAAATGTATTGTCTGAGCAAAAATCACAATATGGGCTGTCTCTAAGTTTCATTTGCTGTAATCTTCGTGGGGTTAAGTAAGATCTATGAATTAATCTATAATGTATCATTTGATGGTCAGGGTTTCTAGATGACAAAGAAATGTTTGACCAAACCGCGCACCAGTCTGGGTCCTCAGAGATATTGATATCTGTCTTCCAGAGTCTAATAAATGATAAAGGCTTATATGAAGCTGTGGTTATAAACTTATATAACTCTGAGACAATACCTTTAATTTTACCCTTAGTGTCAAAGATTTCATGAAGGGGATGATTCCCCAACTTAATACCCCAAGGAACACCCTGAGCGCGCATTGCTGTGCGTAACTGTAAATAAAAATAAAAAGAGTTAATAAATTATAAGCTTTCTCCAAGTCATGGAATGCACGAAGACCCTGTTGCCCTATGATATCCTTGAGGACACAAACCCCTCTGTTGCTCCACTGAGGGAACATAATCGGTTTCTTCTCAATTAAAAGTGAATGATTGTTGAAAATAGGAGATTGAGCAACAAATGTGTTTGGAATTTTGGCAAATCGGTGGACTTTATGCCATACTGTGAAAAAGTAAGAGATTATTGGCCCAAAATTGCGTTTAACTGTACTATGGGGTATATTAGAAAATACCAAACTAGACAGGCAATATGGATATATTAAACGTTTTTCAATGGGACGCCATGAGACCAAAATCTCTGGATTCGTCCATATGGCAAGTGGGCGCAAAACAAAGCTCCAGGAATACCACTCAAAGTTGGGCAAATTGACACCTCCTGAGGATCTATGTCTTTGTAGAGTAGATGCTTTGATTCTGGGTTTTTTCCTATTCCATAAATAAAAGCTAATAATTGAATGTAGCTTCTTCCAGTAACCACCCGGTGGAGCTAGGGGGATCATACTACTCACAAAATTAACACGAGGCAATATGTTCATCTTAATAACTGAAATTCTAGACTGAAAAGAAGTAGGGAGCATCCCCCATCTATTTAGGTTGACCTCCACATTTTTTAGAACTTTATTATAATTGTCAGCAGTTAACAAGTTGAGTGAGGGACTGATGGATACTCCTAGATATGTAAAACTACTAACAACTGGAATATTGAACAGTGGTATCTGGTCATCCGGTCCCCCTAACAACATTAAGGCCGATTTTGTCCAGTTTATTTTATAACCTGAAATGCTGCTGAAGTTCTTAAAGATTTTAAGAAGATGTGGGAGGGATTTAGAAGGATTTTTTGTAAAAATTAAAATGTCATCTGCATACAGAGAGATGCAATGTAGTGTGTCTTGAATAATGATTGGTTCTAAAGCCTCCGACTGCCGTATTGCCTGGGCAATAGGTTCCAAAGATAAAGAAAATAAAAGTGGAGATAAAGGGCAGCCCTGACGAGACGATCTTGAAACTGGAAACCTAGCTGAACAGTTGCTGCCTGTTGTAACGACTGCAGAGGGGTTAATGTACAGCAACTTTATCATAGAGATAGAGCTATCATTAAAACCCATGACTTGGAGGACAGACCACAGGTAACACCATTCCAGCCGATCAAAAGCCTTCTTAGCGTCTAAAGAAAGAATGGCATTTTGATCTTCTGAATTGGAGGCAAAATCTATGATATGAAGCAAGCGACGGACATTATCCGATGCTAGTCTAGATTTGATGAACCCAGTTTGGTCATGATGAACTAAGTGGGGCATGTATCGCTCTAAACGTGTAGCTAAAACCTTAGCGTATAGCTTGATTTCACAGTTCAGAAGACTTAGAGGCCTATAGGAGGAGCAGTCGTCAGGTGTCTTGTCCTTCTTAAGTAATAGAGGAACCTCTGTCAATAGAAAAATTAAGCATATTCAGCAGTAGAGGACCAAGCTAAAGCCAATAGGCCTTAAACAGTTCTGGTGGTATTCCATCCAGGACCGCAGACCTGCCTCTATTCATTGCTTTAATAGCTAATCTCAGTTCTTCCAGCTGGATTGGTGCTTCTAAGGAACATACAGCTTCAGGAGGCAATTTAGGTAGATGTAATGATTTGAAGAATTCAGAACAGGCTTTGTCATCATGATGCACCTCTGACGTATAGAGACTTCGGTAGAATAGTTGAAAAGTACTATTAATGCGTTCCGGGTCAGATGTTATATCCCCCTGTTGAGTCCTTATACCTGGTATCTTTGCTAGATCATCATTTTTCCTTAATTTATAAGCGAGCAAACGGCTGGGACGAGCGCTGCTATAGTAGTGATTTTGCCTAATACGATAGATATTAAATTCTGCTTCTCTTATTAACAAGCTGCTAAGTTCATCGACTAATTTCTGTCGCTTACAGATATTTTCTAAAGAGGGATTACTTAAAATTTCATGTTCAAGAGCTGCGATTTCAGACTCCAAGCAATTTATATGATGTTTTTTAGATTTATTAATATAGGATGCAAAAGATATAGTTTTATTCCTAATGCACCCTTTAACCGCATCCCATAGCACTCGTGGGTCATCAACTGATGGGCCATTTATTTTGATAAATTCCTCCAATTCCGTCTCCAGCCCGCGTATAAATATATTATTCTGGAGCAGAGATGTGTTTAAACGCCAACGTACTGCCCTAGATTGAACAGCTTTTAATGAAAAACTGCATAAAACAGTCCTATGATCGGATAAAGCTATTGGGGTCAAAGCTATTGGGCTATTGAAGGCACATGCTGCTGGCCCGATCATTTTCGGTTTCTGTGGTAGCACCCCACTCTGTGGTAGAGTGTCACTAGTCTCTCCCCTGTGAAGGCCTCCTTCCCTTTACCTCTGTACCGATAAAATGTTGTCGGGATAATTCCTGAAATTTCAGTCGAGCGGTGTCGTGTTAGCGGCCGCTAAGTTAATAACTAATGATCGTTGCGACGGAAGTGAATCAATCAAAACTAACTTTAGCTGGACAATAACTTTATTCTAGAGCTGCTGTAAAGCAAAAACAATCTGTAACTTTAATTTCCTATTATCTCTGTAAAGCTGCTTTGAAATTGTCCATATTGTTAAAAGCGCTGTATAAATGAAGGTGACTTGATTTGACTTGTGAAGTTTTGATTTGCCCTGGCCATTATTTCTGAGCGTTTATTCCCGTGTTTTCTTTGTACTCTGACCTTGGACTGTTTATCCCGTTTCGGATTGTTCTCTGCCTGCCCCGACTTGGATTGTTTATTGGACCGTGCTTCTTGCTTCTTGCTGCCTGCCTCTACCCCTGTTATCTGGTTTGTCTCTGCATTGTCTCCATTGCCCTGTTTGCTGTTGATTATTCCGCCTGTCTGACTATTCTTAATAAAAACTGCACATGGATCTGACACTTCATCACAGATATGCCACACCTGTGAGGTGGATGGATTATCCCGGCAAAGGAGAAGTGCTCACTAACACAGATTTAGACAGATTTGTGAACAATATTTGAGAGAAATAGGCCTTTTGTGCGCATAGAAAAAGTCTTAGATCTTTGAGTTCAGCTCATGAAAAGGGGGGTCAAAAACAAAAGTGTTGCATTTATAATTTTGTTTACATATACAAACACACACTTTATATATCTAATTGATATCTAGGGCCTAATTATCTATCTATTATAATAATATTATATATTACGGACCTAATTTACTTTTGTGTGTTTGATTTTCATTGATTTTTTTTCATCAGCCTTTAATTGTATCCAACCTCAAATCCTAGCAAAAAGGTTAAAAAGTGTTCATAATATTGATTTTGGACTGATATGTTGGTTAATGGATTTTTTAACCAATAGGTCTCAACGTGTGAAAGTAAATGGTGTTTAATCTGATGTACTTTTTTATTCTACTGGGTCACCGCAAGGATGTTCTTTCACCTCTTGTATTTGTGCTTTATTTGCCAGACGCAACTACACTAGTTGTTTTTTACACAAGTAAAAGCCAGAAGATATTATGTCTTGTTTTCATTGGAAATAAATAAAAAATAAGCAAGTTTTTGCTTAAAAAAAAGCCAAATTATCTGCCACTGGAATAAGAAAAATTATTTTAATTCAAACAAAAACAAGATTATTTTCTTTTAAGATATTTGGACTGGAAACAAGACAAAAATACTAAAGAAGAAAAGCTTTTTTTGCAGTGTAGAGAGGCGTCATATCATTAAGTTTGCAGATGATTCAGTGATTGCTTCCCTCCTTAATAATGAGGATCCTGATCATGGTTCTGTATTGGCAGATTTTACTGATTGGTGTAAATGTCCTTTTTGGATATCAATTTATTTAAAACTAAAGAGATGATTGTAGATTTTAGGAAGAATCGTACAGCCATCTCTCCTGTGGCTATTAATGATCATGCAGTTGAGATTGTACATCAATTTAAATACCTTGGTACTGTAATAGATGAAAAGTTGACTTTTGTTGTGACGTTCATGTGGATGCTGGAGAAAAGTGTTTGGGTGTCAGGAATAAGGATTTGCACATTTATTCTCAATAATTGTTTTATTAGGGCTAAATATTTCTCAATTTAGCTTCAGTGACACAAAAGTCAAGGCAAAGCAAGATTATTTATGTAGCACACTTCATACACAATGGTAATTCAAAAGCGCTTAAAAGGATTTAAAAAAGAATCAAACTAATCACAACAAGTGAATAGGAGATAAGAAGTACAAAGAATTAGACTGATTCAATTTGATTTAAAATGAAATTAAAAGAATAAAAAGACACACAGATGGCAGTAGAACAGTGATCATAAGCCGCACTAACTCGAGCCAATGGCGGCATTCGAGCAGCGGCGAAGGTCTCGCGCGTGTTCCGTCCTTTCCATGCTAAAAGGATTTTGGTTAAATGCAATACACTTTCCCATATGTATTAACTCGTTAATTTCATCTGACTCCATACAAATGAACAACGGTTTTTAATGATATCTGTGCATCATTAAATTGTGAGTGAATACTTGACTAGGCCTACTCTTTTTAACCATAGCTAAATGAACAATGTCAAAGTCAGTTAGAATAATCAAATGTAACAATTTATTGTATCAGGTATCAGTTCAATTGTGTATTCAATTCAAAAATAATCAATACAAAACATGAATAAAGAGAAGAGATGCGAACCCAACCTGAATAACTACATGAGCTGAGGTAAATCTCATCCTCATGGGCCAATCTGAGGTACAGAAAACGGCCTCGATCTTCCTGCTGCAGTCCATTAAATAGCCAGAATCTTTCACATGTAAGCATGCTAATTTGCATTAAGAAGTTACACCTCTTGGGGTGGGGGTGAAATACCATTTGCCTAGAGTCCACCCAGTGGCGGTTTTAGGCACGGGTGAACCGGGCAGTCGCCCGGGGCGGCATTTCTTCATGTCACATGGGGGGCGGCACGAGCAGTTAAAAAAATCCTCTGCGCCGCGAAGGTTTTCTATTTTTTATCATTTCGATTCAATTATTGGCAATGGCGCCCCTGCTTGCTGAGAAGGTGCCGTGCACAGAAGCGATGTCAAGGGGGTCTCCTGATTAGTTCACGTATCGCGTCTTTTGCGCGCTCGAGGTCGTTATTTCAAATTGGCGCACGGAAAGCGCGCTCATTATGCGCTCACGGGAAGCGCGCTCATTATGCGCTCACGGGAAGCGCGCACCCAAACACCTGGGTGTTTTTTCTCTTCTCCGCAAATAAATCTTTTAGCAGAGCTACAGCAAGCGTTTTTCTGTGGTGGAAATACATTAGCTACTAAAACTTATTTGTTGTTGTGGAGAGCGCAGTGCATGGATGTATAGCAACGACAGCCATGGGAAAATCGGTCCGAATTTTACTATTAATAATACAATATAAGCCACTGTGCATTATAAATGTCAGGAATGTATCTTTAATAACTCATTCTTTTTATAGAGATGATTTAAATGCTGAAATATGAGGTTTATCTTTTTATAAAACCCTTTTTGTGTTAACCTTTTTTAAGTAGGTAACATAAAAGACACTCCTTTAAAACAAATCTTTAATTAACTTGGTGAATTGATTTCATTGTGTATTAGGCTTTTGAACAAGATTCTGTGTATGTGATCATTTTGGTCACTATATTCATGAAATGAAAATAATTTTCATAATGATCAACTAAATCAACTTTAATTATGTGTTTTTACAGTAGCCTATAATATGCAAAGTACAATTTTCTATTTTCTAAATAATCTCTGGTTCTGTCCTTTTCTCTGACATTTAAGAGTGACATGGGGCTACAAAAGCTATTTAAGGTCTATAACAGTTTGGATAGTTGTTAATATGAGAGCTGTTCGAAATTATTTAAGAGATAGCCTAAGTATTGTGTTACTAAATAAGCATCTCTCTGACCCTTTCACTTTTAAAAACTCCATTTCATGACAAAGAAAATAGTTTAACAAGTCATAACTAAAAGTGTGCCATGCATATAATTCAAGGCATTAACCAATGCGCTAATGGTTCCTCCCTTGAAAGTTAGATTAATCTAGCAAAATAACTGGATTCTATTAACTGTGTTTTTCAAATGAACGGTATGTGATTTTGAATGGTATGTGATTTTATTGTTGGGTTGTTGTTGTTTTTTTTGGGGGGGGGGGGGGGGGGGGGGGGGGCGCTCGAAGGGGGTCTCGCCCTGGGTGTAATTCAAAGTAGAACTGCCACTGAGTCCACCTTTCTTTATGTGCCGTTATTCTAAACTTCTAAAAACCTTATTACCTTGTGTTTTACTCTTTGGGAATGAGCCAGTTGTACCAGTCACCCTGAGACCTTTAAAATGATACTAAACACATTCCTTAATGATCATCATTCACATTAAAACCATATATATATTCTTATGTGAGTTAAGTGTTACTGAGAGAGAGAGAGAGAATGCAGATGGAGGTGTCTCAAGGGGGGAGGGCAAATGTTAATTTGCAGCAAGGTCCTTTTGTCTCATAGACCAGTGTTTTTTTCATCCTTAAATGCACAGTGAAGAAAAATGCTAAATTGCTATTAATTATGTGCTTTAATCTTACCATTATTATACATTAATTTCATGAATAAATGTTAGATGCTAATTAAGCCTTAAATTTGCATCAATTCCCTTTATACATGAGCATTTATTTACTAATTAATAACTTCGTAATGTTTTGATGAACAGTGACAACTTTAATACATGGTTTAAAATACATCAGATAGGTGTATTTATGAAGTTGTTAAAGGATACATTTTTTTTATCCAAATCTTTACATATGAGCTATTAAAAAGTAAGAATTTGTTAATAACAGTGACTGAATGAAGAACTCTCTATTGGTATATAGACTGTTAATGTGTTAATGTATAAAATAAGACACAAAGTAATGGCTAAAAATCTTATGATGATCAAAAGGATTAATACAAAATGATTAATGATTTAATGCAGATTTAATGCAGACATACTTTGTATGTACTGTAACTAAAGCAATGCTTGCAGCAGATATATACATAATTGCTTAAGATGTCAGAGTTGAGGTATTTTCTTGAAGTGCTTCAGTCGGAGGGTCCACGATATTGTTAACAGGCGGCAGCGGGACTTCAGTCGGAGGGTTCGGCTGATCGGTAATCTTTAAATCCCGGCAGAACAACACCGGTTCTGACCCGAGACCCAGCTGGTACTGCCACAGATACAGACGCTCCTTTGGCTTCAGCTGGAACGATAGTTTCTCTTCCTCTTCAGTCTCTTCTGTCCAGGTTTCCTTCTCGGTGTTCACACGTGAACCTTCGTATCCTGGCGTAAAGGAGAACTGACACTTTGCAATTAACCTTGTGAGTGCTCCAGCTGTGATATTGGCTGACGCTGCTATCTTCCAGTTCTCTGTGATCTTGGACAGCTTCTCCTTATTGTATCCGACCTTTTTAGTAACTTTCTTTTGCCATGTCACTGGTGTGGGACTGTCATTACTAACGGTTTTAATGTTCACCCACTTGCTGAACGCTGGGCCGTTGGTTATGGACAGCCCGCCTGGCAGAAAGTTCAGGACATTGGGGTGAACAGATAAGGCATGGCTGTCCTTCTGGAGGTCCTTACCTTTGTAGTATTCAACTGCCCACTTGGTTGGCTTGAGGAAGTATAAGTGATCTGGCAGACCCCAGTAATAGAGAGCATTTCTGCAATTGGGATGTAGGGGAAATTCACCAGAATCGGAGTCTTTACTCAGGTCTGTTGTTCTTCTGTAAACGCCCTTTCCCTGGAAGATGATGTAATACCAGTCCATGGCTGACAGGTAATGGTCTCCGCCGCGACACTTGGGATGAAGGGTGAAGACTGAGGATTCGTAGTCTTTCGTCAGGTCAGTGACTCTGCGGTAGTCATCACCCTTAATGATGTAAAACCAATCCTTGTCAGCAAAGTAATGGTCTCCATGTTGGCAGGCGGGGTGCAGGGCATGAATACTGAGGTCCGACCCTTTGTTGAAATTACTTGACCTCATATAGCAGCCGAGATCAGAGCGGATTATGTAGAAGTACGAGTCTAATCCACAGAAATCAACACCTTTTATTATGTTCCTGGGAATAATACCTGCCATTTTGCCTTAACCTGCAACACAAGACAATAATAAAAACAGCTTTGAGTTTTGAGCTATTTCTTGCCACACTCTTTAAATTACTCAAGGTAATGAAGACGAGAGATTTTTTTTCTCTCCGCACTTCTGTATATATAGTCAGTTTGTAATAGTTGTGATTTGCTGTTTTCTTCAGCATCCGCATTTACAGGGTTAATGATGAGAGTTTAACTGTGTGTGAGAAAATATGCGACTAATGTTCCTGATGTTACTGCTGTTCTGCATTAAAGCTTTAAACAAAAATCTCCTTTATTTGTCTTTCTGAACACATAACAATACTTTTTGCAATGAATTCACCAGAAATCTTTCTTAATCTGTACATTAATTATGTCTGCCCTTCATACATATTTGTAGATGTCCTGTCGACTACTTGCTTACAAAGTTACACAACAAATACATATCTGTTAAAAAAATATGGTAACAAAATGGCAAGTAATTTTTTTTTTTTTAAGTATTCTTAAATCATGTAAAAATATCCTATAACCCGAGCACAAGAACACAAATACAGGTCTTCATATGAGCTCCGAATGCTCTTTATTAGAAACATACTCACCTGGACGTGTGTATCAGCAGATACTAATAACAAGCTTTTTATGACTTCCTCAAACACTAGTAGAACTTGATTGCACATCTATAAGGAAAACTTATATACTATATAACGTAGCCTTTTTTGATAAATTTGTGGTAGATCTGTCTGCGGTTATATTTAAAGGAGCTTTAATTTTGTCACTTTTTTAAAATGGCTATAATGACTAATCTTGTATTTTATACTGTAATTGAACTCCTGTATATAGCACTATACTGTAGTGCAGAAGTCTGTTTGTAATAGTTGTGATTTGCTGTTTTCTTGAGCATCAGCATTTACAGGGTTAATGAGGAGAGTTTAGGAAGTGTGTATGAGAAAATATAAAAGCTGCGTAGACTAATGTTCCTGATGTTATCATTGTTCTGCATTGTGCATTAAAACTTTCAACTGCATTAAGACATTACATTAGGGGAGAGTGGGGAACCATTTCCATGAGTTTCTCAGAGACTGTTTTTATTGGAAAGCCAACATTTTAATATGTGTATTTCTGAAATACATGCATGTGTAGACTGTTTTTTGCCTTTTCTGTAAAGCTGCTTTGAAACAATGGCATAAATATTTATTCAAATGGCACAATATATCCCTCTGAAACGGAATGAACCGCTGGCGCCTCCTAGCTACGAAAAAATTAATTACTAAACATTTTTCAAAACTACTACCTTGATCAACACAAAATAGGTGTCCTTTGAAAGCTTAGAGTCTGAACTTTACAATGAATGTACACAATTTCATTAACTCCTAAGTAGTGCTTAGTTATTTGCTTATAAATGAAATTTAAAAAAATCATAATTTATTGAATACTTTTTTGTACTATGTTCAAATACCTCATAAAGCTCAGATAGTCATGTGTCATTTGAACGATCCCACAGAGTAGAATACAACAAGCATAATTGTTTTGGGCTTTCTACTAAACTTGAGCGAGTTTTTGTATGTGAAGCCCTGCAAGACGCATATCCAAATAATAAACAGATGCGTCATTTATGTCACGTTTTCACTCGCAACATGCTCCGATAGTGGAAAATGGCAGATCATTATTTATTGGAAATTCCAACAATTAAAAAGACCCCCAACTCAGCATTATCCATTTCTCAGATCTAAAGATATTCCATATGGACTTCTAATAGATGAATCCTCACAGGAGCACATACAATCAAGTATGTAGATGCACCATGGATGTGACGTTTTCAATCATAACTCCATGAAACATGCATAAATTGTGAAAAATCAAACATCTTTCTTTACAGCAGATTCTCAGGATTAGAAAGAGCCAACATAATCCATTGCGTTGATCACAAGATATTCCTCATGGCGGAACAATAAAAAAAAAAGTCAATTTGGGAGCATCAAGGACTGAACAAAAAAGCTATCTTGGTTCCAAATGCTGTAACTTTTGATTACCTTATGCTATCACCAGAGGCGCTGCTAGCCATTTTGGGCCCTGTGAAAGATTGAGGTTGGGCCCTATCGCACCCATTACATTAATAACCCGATCTCTGGAGGCCTCAAAACTATGTGGGCCCTTAGAATCACCCTAAACCCCCAATACCCCAAATCTCAAACCACTACCATTCTCCTATTAGACTGTGAGGACACATATATATGCGTGGCACATTCTCCTATTATGGGAGGACACATATATACGTGGCACTACTGCTCAGTAAGCTTATACTCAGGGGCGTCGATTTCGGTGGGGACGGTGGGGACGCGTACCCACCAGATTTCGTGATGAGTCATTTTGTACCCACCACTTTTTTTTGGCATGATGCTGGATGCTGGTTTTATTCTCGCTGACTATCGCGCTTCTTTATTTAACCCTTGGCTTTCACACAAGTTTAAAATATTCTGGCTGACCACCCAGTGTGAATATTTCTAGGCGACCGTTATTTAGAAATGTTGCACTCTGGTTTCCATGGTGACGTGTCATCGCTTGTCACGTGAGACACCGCAGCCACAACAGCACTGAATAATGAATGATCTGCTTTTGTCATTTTCCCTTTTTATTCAAAATGTTCACAAATTTGTTTGCTATAGCATGACATATCTGATATTCCGATTGTCAAATATATGCAAGTGGATGTGTTTTGTTGTTTAAACTCCTTTATTTTTTAAATGAGCTGACACTGACAGCTTAGCATGGACAGTGAACGAGCGGGAACTACATAGTCTGCTGGGATGAGCCGAGGCAGAGAATTTCCGGCCAAGGTTCCGCATTTTAAGGGGGCTCCCGAGGGCTGATCATTCAAACAATCAGGAATGTTAATATAAAGACGCAGCAAATATCTCTGCATCCCAGACCCCCCTCTCTCGCTACGCGATCGCTGGCTAACGTCATGCTTTTACCGTCTCGCCTTTTTCAAACTGGAGCAGCGCTTACTCGCAGGTATGTAGACAAATTACAATGCATGATTTGATTTGTTAAACGTGAAAAGGACTTATCCGTCTAAACGCTCGCTCTCTAACGTAAACCTAGATATATATGTTCACTGTTGTTAGGCGCATATCCAAGTGTTTGTGCGGAGTGTGGACATGGAGGCGCCGACGCGATTACTTGCATTTTCCTATAAACAGTGGAAAGTTAAAACAATGTTTATTACTTAAGTTTTGCTGGTATTGTGGCTATAGTCTTGTGCATTTGTACACAACGGATCAGCTGTTTTAACTCTTCTCTTGCAATACATCATGTTAGCCTTGCCTTAGCCACCAACTTACTCAGCTAACTTAGTTACGGTTTGCGTTCGTACAGCAAGCATTGGTGGAGTCGGAGATGATCGTGGAGTAGTCAGTATCTTGTTTAATTATTGCTTGAATCTATTGCTGAATTCTGGAATAGTTGTGATGAGGATGATGATGGAGGCGGGGTGCTTTCAAGTTTTGGTCAAAATGGTGATACGATTGGATGGATGCAGTGTCAGATCATGGTGTGATCATCGTTCATCTGTGCGACACATATTTTTGCTTTTTCAATCTTGGCAAAATTGTAGTGCAGAACGCAGAAGTTGTGTTGTCAATTGGCGATTTTTTTTTGGACAGTTTTCAGTTGTTATGAGGAGCAATATGAGAGAGAAATTTGGTAATCATTGTTTACATTAAACCACGTCATGTCATATTGTCAATGTTACTTATCTTATGAAGCAGAATAGTGGGTCATAGGCTACTCGTATGTCTAATGCTTTTTAAAAACCTAAGGCTTTCAAGTTCAACATAAAACGAGTCAGACATCATCACATGTTTGTATACATTTTTATTTATTTACATTAAGCGACAGTAACGTTACATCGTCTTTCAAAACATGATCTGCGCGAAAGAGAGAGAAAAAAATAATGTCATTCATTGTACCCAGCACTTTTGAAAATGCACTTCCGAATACGTCTCTGTCCCCAGCACATTTCAAACCAAACTGACGCCCATGCTTATACTGCCCATAACCCTCCAACCCTCCCCACTGTAAGTATCAGGAATATTACTGTGCACCTTCTGGCTGTCGTCTCTGTTTCAGATTATCAAGGCTTTCAAGTCCTAGCCGTCACGGACATCATCGCCGAGAGACAGTCATCCTCATAGCCAAGCTACAGTATAGACGTCCAGGGATTTACTGCTACGTCTACCTGTTAAAACTGTTTTAGACATTACCAAAGTGTCTTAATCATCTGTATATCACTCAAGCTGATGGTTCCCCCAGAGAACATGGTTCCCTCATTTTTGTTAATGCTTAAGCTCTGTATGTCATTATTATGGAGCAAGAACCCCCATAAGGAACCATGCCACCACCAAAGATAAATTGTGTTTAATAAACCCAAGTAACTTGCCAGTGGTCTCGTCTGAACACTAAAAATGCCTTCAGGGCTTAAGGGGTTAATTATCTAATTAGGGAAAGTTAACTAGAAATACAGATAAGAACTTGAAGCAAGATAAAGAGTTAAAGTAGACAGGAGAATAAACGAGTCGTCAAAAAAAAAAGAGTTCAAATCAGCTACGGTGGATATAAAGAATATACTGTGATGTTTGACATTTAGAAAAGTGCAGCTGAAGTCCTAAAGATTCTTGAAGTTCCTCTAAAACCCTGACAGAGTCAGCAGAGCAGATATATCAGGGCAGACTTCAGCACTTTCACTGAGATCATGGAACAATCACACACTGAGGTTGTGTTGCTTTTCTTTCATTTTTAAAACAGTTATAGGGGAGCGCGGGGCACAACCTAACGCGGGGTTAAATGTAACACGGACCTTTTACATAGTTAGTCGGGATCAAGCCGGTTGTGTTTCCACTCTTTTTCTCTCGCTGCCAGAAGACGGTCTCCCGCGAATTTGCGGAAAGTTTTGATAAGATTTCATGAAGATGCTGGACAAAGAGTGTTTTGACACCATGCAAGTAAATTTTTTCATCATAGGTTTTTTTCGGTTTCTGAGTTGGGTGTGTACGTCACCAAATCTAACTTTATATTGCCTTAATAACTGTCTTGTTGGCTAAAACATAGCACCGTTTTGAAACATGTCAGCAACTCCTAGCAACTGTTAGCTAGGCTTAAAATATGTTTTACACAGCGGGGTTAGATGTAGCACAGTGTTACAAACAAGCCGCCAAGTGTACAATGATAATCAAATGAAAACAGGGAGCCACACAACTTCTAGGTTTGAGTATTTATTTATATATTTAACTTTGTTGGACTTTCACAAACAATGTTGGAATTTTTTTTTTATTTTTTTATTTAGTTTACTATGCATTGATCACTTGTTTCTTTTCTTTTTTTAAATATAGCCTGGTTTTAATGCAATAAACCCTTTAATTTTTTTATTAAAATTTTTTATTAAGTTTTTATTATTATTACTGTTATTATTATCAATAATAATAATTTTACATGCAGCTGCCACACATAAATGTAATTCAATTGCAATTACAATATTTGATGATTTTATTTATTTATTTATGTATTGCTTGCAAAACTGTGCAGCCCTTTTCTATGTCTCTATCCATGATATTGATCCATAATAGAAGGATGATTGGATGAAGGATGGATGTATGGATATCTATCTATACAGATGCACAAACAATATCAAACTATACAGATAAAATAGTACTGAATTATGTGTGTTACACACAAGTGTTACAACTAACCCCTCTGTCTGTTACAATTAACCCCGCATATGGGGTAGGTTGTAACATTTGCACTTCTGTCACTTTCAGTGCAACTGTATGAAAATGGAAGCTCCTAGAAAAAAACTTTAAGTGTTCATATGTAGCAGAGATGTGTATGTTGCTTGTGTAAAAAAAAAGATGAATCTAACTTAATTATTTTTTAAATAATTGAGCCAAAACCAAAATGTGTTAGGTTGTGCCCCGCTCTCCCCTACATTAAATGTTATTAATGGTGAATAAAAAAGTGTGAAAATGTACTCACGTGTCTTCTGTATCAGTAATCAGTCTTCAAACGCCGGCAGTCTGAGAACACGAACCTTCACTCGACTGAATTACGGCAACACTCCTTAACAACTCACAAGCTCAAGTGTGTGTCTCAATGTCCTCTGAGTATTTCTGAGAGTGTGAGGATGTGTGAGCTGTGCAGATGATGGTCAGGAAAACTCTGTTGGGACGTTTTATAGAGCTAGATCTAATAGGGGAACCAAAACTATTCAGGGGTGTGTTTTCTGAAAGCATCGTTAGCCAAATATGGACAAGTTCTGTCATTATCAGCAGTTCAAACCATCGTTTCAACAAACGACAGACGTCAACCTGTGGGTAAAAGCAGACATTCTTGTTTGCATGACATTTGGACTCAATAAATCTTTATCTTGAGCCAGAAACGTTACGTCGGTTTACCTGAAACACCCCCCTGTCTGGGGTCAGTTTCCTGTAAGATCAGTAACTCACTGTGGGCAAGCCAGCCGCCCAAGAAAACACATGTGAGGATGGTAATTTCAGGAACAGCAGAGAGAGAACATGCTTTCAGAACACTTGAGTTATCTATCTATCTATCTATCTATCTATCTATCTATACCCAAGATTTATATCTTTCTTTCTTTCTTTTCTGTCACATTTTGTTTCTTCAGAGGCCTATAAAGGCCTAATTTCTAATAAGTAGAAAAAAACGAATGATCCGTTTTTATAGGGGATGTCCCATAAAGTGTACAAACCTCATATCAAACCATTTTACTGCAGCTTTTTGAAAAAAATTCACATTATTCCAATTGAGACGCTCATAAAGACCTCATTTCTAATAAGTAGAAAAAATCAATGGCCAGCTCTTATAAGGGATATACCATATACAGTGTACACACCTCATTTTAAACGATTTTACTGCAGCATTTTGGAGATATATGCCATTTATGGACTTCTATTCAATTCAATTCAATTCAATTCAAATTTATTTGTATAGCGCTTTTCACAATACAAATTGTTTCAAAGCAGCTTTACAGAAAGTGCATTGGAAATGTACATAGAAAAATACAGTCAGTTAATCATGTATTAATTTAGGGCATAACATATCGCCGGCGTCGAGTCGTCTCATCGCAGGTGTTGGGACATCTGAAGTCTCCGTGAGAGGCCGGATACAAACTGGAGCTGACAAACACTATTTACCTCAGGACTAGCGTCCCGAGATAACAGCAGAAAGGCATATAGGGAATAATTCGCATAGCTGATGTTCATAATATTAATGCATTTGATCTGATTCAGCAGTGGTATAAAAGGAAAACATTATGTGAATGCTTGGCTAAATAGATGCGTCTTCAGTCTAGTTTTAAACTATTCCAGAGCTTCGGAGCTAAATATGAAAATGCTCTGCCTCCTTTGGTGGATCTGGATATCCTAGGAATGACCAGAAGCCTCGAATTTAGTGATCTTAAAGAGCGCGATGGATTGTAGGGCGATAGAAGATCCGTTAAATAGACTGGAGCTAAACCATTTAGAGCTTTATAAGTCAAAAGCAATACCTTGTAATTAATACGGAACTTTATAGGTAACCAATGAAGTGATGATAAAATTGGTGTTATATGATCATATTTTCTTGATCTAGTAAGAACTCTAGCGGCTGCATTTTGGACTAACTGTAGCTTGTTTATTGAAGATGCAGGACAACCAGCTAATAAAGCATTACAGTAATCTAGTCTCGAGGTCATGAATGCATGAACTAACTTTTCTGCATCAGAGACTGATAGCATATTACGTAGCTTTGCAATGTTTCTAAGGTGGAAAAAGGCTGTTCTTGTAACATATGAAATATGCTTTTCAAAAGTCAAGTTGTGGTCTAGTATAACTCCCAGGTCCTTTACTGTAGTGGATAAAGTAACAGGACATCCTTCTAAATTAAAGTTTTATTGTAAGGGATTTTGTGGGTAGTTTTTTGAACCAATAAGTAATACCTCTGTTTTATCTGAATTTAATAGCTGGAAATTACACGTCATCCAGCATTTTATATCTTTAAGGCATTCTGTCAAGTTATATAAGTTAGTGTTTTCATCTGGCCGTGATGAGATATATATAATTGAGTGTCATCAGCATAACAGTGGAAATTAATTCCATGTTTTCTTATAATATTACCAAATGGCAGCATATATATTGAGAATAGTAGAGGGCCTAACAGGGGGTGATGTTGAACAACGGCAACAGTGTTTGAGCAACACGTGTCTGACCAGGAGAGTGAGCCGACTGCACCTTCTATAAAGAGGGAGTTTTTGGTGACCGCCCTGGAGAACTGTGTTGATTTTGGAGAGGTTGATTTTCTGCCCCTTTGCTGTATCGCCTGACTTAGTCTGTCCTGAACTCACTGGTCCCGCCCAACCTCCCCCTTCCACCACGTCTCCAATCCACTACCAATAAACTTGTTTCCTCAGTATCTTCCTGTCTCTGCAGTCATCAGACATTCCTACCATCCAATCATCTCTATTCCCTCCATCAGTCCATCCGTTCCAGCTCCGCCTCCTCTTAGTGGCGCCACTATAGGCCTACCCTGGGCCAGCTGGGAGGCATCTCCTCCTGGGAGTGAGGAGATCTATTGAAACTGACCATTAGTTTTTTCTACTTATTAAAAATGAGGTTTTTATAGGTGTATAAAGTATTCATTTGAGGTCAGCTGTATGCAAAGCATTTGACATTGCATGCAAGAATAAACAAAGTGAGTCAGTAATGCATACAGAATGTAAAATTGGATGAATGAGGTATTGAAACATTATCAGATATTATTAGTTCAAATAATATATCCTCATTTGATACATTGAAAGATAAATTTAAATTAAAAGATTCAGAGATATTTAAATATATGCAGTTAAAAAAATGGGTCAATGAGAACTGTGATATTGTGAATGATGCTCCGGAAAAAAATAAAGACCCTTTTGGAACAAAGTAAGGAAAAGAAAAAATGTATAAGTGTTATGTATAACTATCTCATTAATGTCATAATCAGTTGTAATCTGCTAAGTAAAATATATGAAGGCTGGGACAGAGATATAAAGGACTTCAATGCCAAAACAAAATGGAAGGAGTGCTTAAATCTAACACATAAAGCCACAACCAACGGACATCTTAGATTGATTCAATATAAATTAATGACCAGAATTTATTATAGTAGGGACAAAATTCATAAGTTTGATGTATCTTCTATAGGTATTATCAGCTGGCCGGAGATTTTGAGATCGCAATAGACATGGAAGAACTATAATGCGTTAAGAGCTCGCTCAAGTACTGCGGAGCTAAACCATTTAGTGCTTTATAAGTAATCACACATTTCCAATGACGACATCATAACTCTCCAAATTTCAGATGCAGCCATCCAAACTATTATTAACCACCTCTCCGACCCAATCAATCCCCATAACAACCTCTGACCTCGCTGCCTCCTCCGACCTCCGGCATCTTAATGCACTTCTGCACACGCTGCATCTCAAAGATGGCATCCTGGTATGTGCCCCTGACGAACTTACTATGCCCAAGCTTGTGGTCCCTCAGTGCCAAAGGTGGATGAAGCTCACGCATGCCCATGATGCACCATGTGCCGGACACCACAGCGCTAAAGCCAGCCATGAAACACTAACACAGGTGGCATACTGGCTTGGCATGCACCAAGATGTAGCAGAGTATTGTTACGACCCTGCGTTCCACTTGCTCGCCTGCTGGTGGCGGTGTTCTTCCAGGAGAGCGTGGGAGATTGCACACCCCTGTTACCTGCTCACGATTTGATTATGGAGAGGATAAAACATTGGATTCAACCTCTCCTCTTCACTTCGTCCAGGGGATTGACAGCCTCTGGAGGAGTCACTCATTTTGCGACTCTTGATTTGTTTACAGCCCATACCAACCTTTTCTCCTTCCCCATTTGGATTTTGATTTTGTTCCCCTTTTGATTTTGAACCATGGTCAGCATGCTGAAGAAGTATGTGTCTGCGAACCAAAAGCATTGGGAAATCAAGCTCCCTGTAGTGCTGATGGCTATGACACTGCCGCTCCGCCTGTATCAGCCAGGAGACATGAGTCTCGTCACAGCAGATACCAGCCACCAATATCTGAAAGAGTTGCATCGCCACCTAAGAACCACATTTGCCTTTACACAACAACAACTACAGAAAAGTGCAGAAGGACGCAAAGCCTATTACGACCAAAAGGCATCTCGTGGACAAGCTCTCACCTGTCGCATACAAATCAAGACGAGCCAAAAGCTCAATGAGTCAGTCCTACGTTGGGTCCACCGAAACCGGATAAAGAGGCACTTAGGCTCCAATAGACAAGAAAAGGGGGAGACCAAAAGTGACTGGCACAGATCAATTCCACAACACATTATAACACATTATAACACATATGCTGTACACATATACAGCTCACCCCACTCTTTCAAAGATGAAGAATTGCTCCTAAATCCTTTCTTCCCATTTTTCAAAACCGCCAAAGCATTTGGAAAAGTTTTATATATATATATATATATATATATATATATATATATATATATATATATATATATATATATATATATATTATATATTATATATTATATATATGTTTAATCATCCGGAGCAGTGGGAGCAGGAGTGATAAAGATTACTTCTAACAGTGTTCCGGCTCGCGTACCCCGAAGTGATAAAATTAAACAAATTCTGTATCAAAATTTATAGGCAAGAAAAGTAGTTTGTTTAGGCTGGGTTGTATTAATTATAAACCTGCGCACATATTTTAAAAGCACATAACTATAGAATCAATTCTGAATGAGCATGTGAACGCCGTCAGCGTTAATCACAGGTTCGCGTTTAAAGTCTGATCATTTCAATGGAGGTGAATCAATCAAAGTTAACTTTAGCTGGAAATAACATTATTCAAGAACCGCTATAATGCCAAAACAATCTGTTACCTTAAATTATATGTTTATCTCTGTAAAGCTGCTTTGAAACAATCCATTGTTAAAAGCGCTATATAAATGAAGATGACTTGACTTGACTTGTTATTAAATTATTGTGTGTTTTTTTAAGATTAACTTTAAGTGAGCCTTAATGGTGGCAAAGGTCATTTAAATGTAAAAATTGAGAAAAAAAAATTATATTAGTATACTATGTTATATGTTTATTTCTTTATATAGTTATGTATTTATTAGGAATAATAATCAAATGGCGCCAGCGATCCAGAAAGCGGACCCATGCGGGATAAACACTAAAGAAAAACAAGACAATTTATTTATTAGGAAAGTAAGAAAATCTTTTTATCCCTGATACATTTCTGTTTTGTAAGTTTATTATTATATTATATTATAATAATAATAATTATTATTATTCCACTTTTCTTTTTTTAAACTTGACTGTAGAGGTTATTAATGAATGTTGTTTTGGAATGACATAGCAGTGTCAATATTAAATTTTCATTTTTAGATGAACCATCCCTTTCAGTGGAGACAGTTGAAGTCATGAATATGCTTACTGGTTGATTATGAGTCTCTTTGTGACTATGTCTGTGTGTGTTTGTCAGTTTTGTCTGTAGAGTTAATTTTTAAACTCCCTGATTCTCATTACAGAGTACAACAGTCAATCTGTGTGAGAGCATTTCATCCTTTCTACGAATGTGTGTCTGTGTTTGTGTGTATGGACATTATGAAAAAATGCACTGGCTGCTAGTTGCAGCTCGCATCAAATTCAAGTCACTGACGCTTGTCTACAGAACAACCACTGGCTCTGCTCCCTTTTACTTCAGACTTATGTGCCATCCAGAAATTTGCGCTCTGCAAGCGAACGTCGTCTTGTGGTGCCACGTCAAAGAGGCACAAGATCTCTTTCTCAGACCTTCACCATGACTGTTCCTGCTGGAGGAATGACCCAACTCAACCAGAGTCCGGAGCCATCTTCAAGAAACGGTTGAAGACGCATCTCTTTCAGCAGCACTTGTTCCAGTGATACTAACACTTTCTCTTCCTTTCTATTATTAATAAAAGGGAAAAAAGAAAACACCTTTACGGGTTCTGCATTAGCTTAAACTGTGAAAGGTTATAGCACTTACATTTTGTTGTCCTGCTGTTAGTTTAACTGCTTCTATTGTTCTCATTTGTAAATCGCTTTGGATAAAAGCGTCTGCTAAATGAATAAATGTAAATGTAATGAACATTAAATGCATGACTCTGCATTTGTACGTATGTGTGTGCGTGAGAAAAGCTGGTCCTCCTCTAAATGTCCACAGTGAAGGAATGCATTAACACATTTCCATGACCTCAAGCCAAGGCCTAACACTAACTCCAGTCTTCCCCGTGCTCTGCGTTGGTGTGTGTGTGTGTGTGTGTGTGTGCGTATCTGACGCAAATACACTTAAACGTCCTCTAACTGCTCTCCATGTCCTGGAGCCAGGACTCTCCTCTGTAGCCTGCCTTACAGCGCTTGCTTCCTTACAGCCCGATATGTTTACATTGTCCATGCAATAATATTGGTTTTGTATTTTATGATACAGTAAATAAAAAAGATGTCGATTCTTTTCCCTTTAGACAACTATAAAAATGGATTTTAATTTTAATGATCAATTATAATGGTGCATGTGTGTGTGTGTGTGTGTATTCATACACTGAACAAAATTATAAACGCAACACTATTGTTTTTGCCCCCATTTTTCATGAGCTGAACTCAAAGATCTAAGTGCACAAAAGGCCTATTTCTCTCAAATATTGTTCACAAATCTGTGTTAGTGAGCACTTCTCCTTTGCCGAGATCATCCACCTCACAGGTGTGGCGTATCAAGATGATACGGAATTTTGTCTGTTTAAAGAATGTTAAATGATTTTTGAACATGTATAAACAGTATAAACTTTGCACTGCAAACTGGGCAGAGGCATTAAACTCTAGGACATTTCACTTTCTGAACCTTTTGTTCAGTTTCAGCAGAAGCTGATTTCCAAAGTTCACAGAGTCTATCCGGAAGGCACTGCATAGAAGGCTACAATTTCTTTTTAAAAAGCACGGAAAGATGAGAGAGAAGGATAAAATGTGCCATCTGAGTTTGCTTCAGCTTACTATGAGGCGACAGCGAGTGAAGCGGTACCTGAGGCTTCTCAGGACACAGAAACACAACGGCCTATTTCATCACTTCCACACAGATCGGCACAATGCCCAATGACCAGTGTTGGGGAGTAACGGAATACATGTACCGGCGTTACGTATTCAGAATGCAAATTATGAGTAACTGTATTCCATTAGTTACAATTTAAAGTCCCCATGAATTCAAAATTGACCATACTTACTTTGTTTGCCTAAATTGATCGTTTTGTGGTGAACAATTCATCCATGCAAGTCAATCCACACAAAAAAAATTTTTGGCAAAATTTTTTCTTTAATCAAAGTCTGTAAATGCCCCTCCCCTCTGCATTGGAGGACCTTCCCTGATGACGTGACGGTGTTGGTGTCGGCTTAACATCCGTAACCACGCCCCTCCAACTGACAGTAGACAGGCTACTAGAAACGCCTACTTTTCTAGATCCAATCAGGTGCTAGTTGGGAAAAAGCCACGCCCACTATTTTGCCTCATTTAGTATTCCGTTTCTCTCGGAAATACGCCACAACACTGGAGAAAAGTCGTTTGCAACTTCCGGTTCACCGGGACTTTAAATAGTTAGTAGCCTATTTAGAATAGCTACATTGTTGAAAGCAATGGATTACATGACGATACTTCTCTGTTTCACGAGTTTTTTCACTCTAAATAAATTAAGGCAACTCCATGCATTTCCCAGAAGCCCCAATATGAAAACGAAAAAATGAGCGGTTTGCGTGATCAGTCACAATGGAGTCGGAAGAGGAGCAGCGGGAGCTAGAGGGAGATGGAGCCGGAACAACAGAGCCAGGGCAAGAATGCGTTTCTATCTTGGAAATTCAGACAGCATTTCACATTAAAGAAAGGGGCGATCTTCCTGCTGGATCTTCCCGTCCAGATCCAATGCTACCACAACTTCAATTCTGGATCCTCCACCATCTGTCCAAAACGCTTATGCAGGCCATTTTGCGGGGGCTCTGATGAGTGGTGTGCCGGTCTTGCTTGATGTCTCTAGCCTGTTGAGTTAGGATAGAAGCTGGTGGATTACTGGCAGCAGCCATCCCATGTAAACACTGGACTCTGACTGGAGGATGGTTGAAGCTTTCATCAGTGGCTTCATGGTGATGCTATACTCCCGGAGGAATGCAACTTCTGCGGGACTCAACCTGGAAGATAAAACATGTTTATGACAAACAACTAAGCCACATCTTGACTATAGGGAAAGGCCGCATACATGGTAACTAATATTACTCACATTTTCACCTTGAGTTCGTCACATACACCCCTAACGGAATCTTTCTCACCAATGATGCGTATAATTATTTCAGTGGTAAGACAGGTGGAAGTCCACCGTGTTGCATTGGGGCGAAAGATCTGTAGCCCACACTTGTCCTCTACCACTTCACTAGCCAAATGAGATCGCTCAGTTTTGTTCCAAATGGCATTTTGCAAATGTTGCACGGAAAAGTCTCTTGTAGGTGTCATTCATGGCCTCTGCAAGGGAAGCATCAGTTGTTGCCACAAGATTTAGCAAGTGACATGCACATCCAGCGAACTACACTAACCTTTTCCACTGGTGGCACTTGTGCTACTAACTTTTTCAGTTACTGGCGCAAAACATGATTTGGTTGCACAAATTATTTATAGTAAGCCGCTCTGGATAATAATGAAACAATAATGAAACTGTATTTAGGGCCCTATAAAATCCATTTATTTTTTTCCCAAATTCCATTTTATTTTTACCCTACTGTTATTTTAGTCGTAAAAAGAGTGTGTCTTTAATGTTAATGATTAAAATGTACACAAATAGAAAAGGAATGACCTTAAATTTATTGTGTAACACATTTACTCTTACTTTTCAGCACAAATACTGCATGATGCAACACTGCACTCTAATTACTTCAAGTAACAACAACATATGGTTGTGAGCTTTAAACTGTCCAGTAAAATAAATTATATTAGTTTATATAAGTTTAAATAAAATTCACACTCTGTTTCTCTCTCGCGCACTGTCGATCACGCAAGAAGAATTACAAAAATGAGCTCCTCCTCAAAAATACTTTTAACATGCAAAACCATGCGGCCCTCCTGTCCCTGATCTACAAGACCATCTTTTTAGTGTTTGTATTATATAGTGTTCACATAGTGCACAATATCAAATATAAATCAAAAAAGTTTTTCATAAAAAGTACAATTGCCTCTGAGATTACTTGGAGTTGATATGTTGGAGCTTTCTGTTAGGCCTATATTCAACAGCCTAAAACCAAAACACCAAAAACCTAAATCTAAATATGTTCACCACAGTTCATGTATACACATAATAAAGAAAATAAACTATATAAAATCGCATGTTGGTATCATATAAGTGGTAATCAACATTGGAACTGCTTTGCTTCATATATATAAATGGGGGGGCTACTTGGCCTAATTGTGTGGCCTTCTTCCCATTCGATGCTAAAAAAAACATGACTTAAATTAGTCTTCCACAATGTTTTTGTTGGCAAAGCAAGGGATGTTTCTTATACAGATATTATTTTCAAATTCAAAAGTGAAGACAAATACATTTGACCACGCATCAAAAAAATAATAAAGTTAGATCTTTTTGTATATGTCTCACCGATAGTCTGTCTTTGGCACTGATGCTCTTCTCATGACTGTGTTGGTTTTGATAATTAGAGGTTCAAAAATACAGACTGTAATTCACAAGTCATCTACAGTCTCTCTGAACCTGTCACTCATCTGTTACTCATCGAGAACATTGTATTTCAGTATAAAATCCATTTAATGCATTTGAAACACTTACTGTGCATTCACACCGCCGCCGGCGAGAGACTCAAAGTGGCCGGAAGTCATTCATTTTCAATGAGAGCCATTTTCAATAATAACGTTATTATACCAGCTATAATCCTCTAGGTCATCTTGGACTTAAATTGAAGCTTATAAACTTGTGAAGTTTTTCATGTACATTTGAGGCAGTGATATGTATAATAAATGCTTGAAAATTATCACTTTTGATGACAACTTGTCAGGCGGACAGACTTTTTTTGTCTTTTGTTAGGCTTCTGGTCCTCAACTATTTTCTGGTCCAAAACAAAGAGTTTTTTTTTATAAAGAATTGCCAATGACTTTAGTGATAACCTGTTAATTTGTCCCCAGCTTGTCAGACAATATGTTAGATATGTGACGCAATCATGGCATCCATAAATAATTTGGCAGCATTAAAAGTCAGTTCATTTCTAAGGTATCTAAAATTTGCTAAGATAAACTTGACCCCATTGCACACTTTCTTAATATATGCTTTAAAGGAAAGATTAGGATCAGTAATAACGCCCAAATACTTTTGGCACAATACTAATGTTTTGACCGGAAATCGTTATATTTGACACAATGTTACATCGTCTCTTTGTGAAAAACATTCCCACAGTTTTATCTACATTAAGTTAAAGGCATGAACGACTTAGCCAATTGGTGATCTGATCCATAGCTATGGTCAGTTTGGCAGCAGCCAGAAGTTTTGTCTTGGCATGCAGATAAATTACAGTGTCGTCCGCAGACATTAGTTTATTGATATCAGGGCAAACTGATGGCATATAATTGATATATAGACTAAACAAAAGCGGGCCAATTATCGATCCTTGTGGTACCCCTGTGCACAAATTAAGAGCTAATGAACGATGGTTGTTCACAGAAATGTATTGAGTTCTACCAGTTAAATATGACTCAATCCATTTGATTGCAGAAGGGAAGAAATTAAAAGTAGAGAGTTTGGCAATAAGGACCTGATGGTTGACTGAAGAGAAGTGTCAGACCATGAAATGTAAACAGAAAAAACAAGCAATACATTGACACTAGAAACCTTTTATAATGACAGTATTTTTATAACCGTTTTGGTCACATTTGGTTGGGGAAAAATAATTAGCTATTATTATTATTAGACGGTGAAGGTGAGTGGACGCGGCCGGGGCTCTCTCTCTCTCTGCTCGTTCTTATGCCCTGTCAAGCGTGCCCTGTTAAACTGATAGGATTTAAAAACACATGCAAATGATAAACTTTCACTCTATGATGGTTAAACTGTGCAATTAATCCGCGAATCACATGCGTCAAGGGCCGGGGAGCAGCTGACCCGTACGGTTAATGAATCACGGATCAACTACGATAGCCTACCCATTCTTGACATCGCACATCCTGCGATGTGACTATCGTGGATTCGTACATCGCGATATTGATGCTTACAGTTTTTTTTCGATAGCTAAACGACAGTGAGCACAACTGGAGCTACATGTTCAAAACTCTAACTACAGTCTGCAAAGCAGCAGTTCATGTGGACCAAACTCTAGTTCGTTTTTCATTGCTTGAACACAGTTTTCAAAACTCTACACACTTATCCCATGACTTTAACCACAACCTGCACAACACTGTGGATTTACAGCACTTTGTTCAAATGCTAACACACTGCTGTCAAAACTGTGAATCACACAGTCAAAACAGAATAGATTTCAGCCTTGTGCCTTTCAAACACTGCTGATTGCAATTTCAGCTGAAAGGCTAAGTAGGTTTCTTGTTTGTTATTTGTTCAAATTACAGTATGTACTTTTAGTTTCTATCTTTTTTTTTCTCATTACTGTAATTCCGTAAATTACTACAGACTATTGAAGCAAACTGCTAATTTTCTTTTTTACAGTAAGCTGTTCCTGGTCAGGGGTATTAAAGGGTGGAGGATAAAAGGCCTGCAGCACTATTGGGGCCCCAATATTCAGTGGGACCTTAGGAATACTGTATAACCCGGCCTGGGGTAGAGAAATGCCTTCACCATACCAGGTGCAAATTCCAGACATGAAGGAGCAACCGACAGAGCATGTAAATCACCAATTCTCTTGATAGATGAGATAGCAAGGAGAAATAAAGTCCTTAGAGTGAGGAATTTTTCTGAAACCTCCTCGATGGGCTCGAAGGGAGCTAAAGCCAGACCCTCGAGTACAATGGCCAAGTCCCAAGCCGGTGCTCTAGAGTGCAGTGCAGGTCTCAACCTCAATGTACCACGGAGAAAGCGAGTAATTAAAGGGTTTCTCCCGATAGAAGTACCCCCCAGAGGGGTGTGGTAGGCAGATATACAGTGGTGTGAAAAAGTGTTTGCCCCCTTCCTCATTTCCTGTTCCTTTGCATGTTTTCACACTTAAGGGTTTCGGAACATCAAACCAATTTAAACAATAGTCAAGGACAACACAAGTAAACACAAAATGCAATTTGTAAATGAAGGTGTTTATTATTAAAGGTGAAAAAAAATCCAAACCATCATGGCCCTGTGTGAAAAAGTGATTGCCCCCTAAACCTAATAACTGGTTGGGCCACCCTTAGCAGCAACAACTGCAACCAAGCGTTTGCGATAACGTGCAATGAGGCTTTTACAGCGTCCTGGAGGAATTTTGGCCCACTCATCTTTGTAGAATTGTCCTAATTCAGTTACATTAGAGGGTTTTCGAGCATTAACGGCCTTTTTAAGGTCATACCACAACATCTCAATAGGATTCAGGTCAGGACTTTGGCTAGGCCACTCCAAAGTCTTCATTTTGTTTTTCTTCAGCCATTCGGTGGTGGACTTGCTGGTGTGTTTAGGATCATTGTCCTGCTGCAGAACCCAAGTTCGTTTCAGCTTGAGTACACAAACAGATGGTCGGACATTCTCCTTCAGGATCTCTTGGTAGACAGCAGAATTCATAGTTCCTTTTATCACGGCAAGTCTTGCAGGTCCTGAAGCAGCAAAACAGCCCCAGACCATCACACTACCACCACCATATTTTACTGTTGGTATAATGTTCTTTTTATGAAATGCAGTGTTCCTTCTACGCCAGATATACTTGGACACACACCTTCCAAAGAGTTCCACTTTTGTCTCATCAGTCCACAGAATGTTGTCCCAAAAGTCCCATTTTGCCCAGTCTTTTCCTGATGGTGGAGACATGAACGCTGACCTTAACTGAGGCAAGTGAGGCCTGCAGTTCTTTGGACGTTGTTGTGGGGTCTTTTGTGACTTCTTGGATGAGTCGTCGCTGCGCTCTTTGGGTAATTTTGGGCGGCCGGCCACTCCTGGGAAGGTTCACCACTGTTCCATGTCTCCGCCATTTGTGGATAATGGCTCTCACTGTGGTTCGCTGGATTCCGAAAGCTTTGGAAATGGCTTTATAACCCTTTCCAGACTGATAGATCTCAATTACTTTCTTTCTCAATTGTTCCTGAATTTCTTTGTGTCTCGGCATGATGTGTAGCTTTTAAGGATCTTCTGGTGGACCTTACTGTGTCAAGCAGCTCCTATTTAAGTGATGCCTTGATTGTGAACAGGTGTGGCAATAATCAGGCCTGGGTGTGGCTAGAGAAATTGAACTCAGGTGTGGACAACCACAGTTATAGTATGTTTTAACAAGGGGGGCAATCACTTTTTCACACAGGGCCATGATGGTTTGGATTTTTTTTCACCTTTAATAATAAACACCTTCATTTACAAATTGCATTTTGTGTTTACTTGTGTTGTCCTTCACTATTGTTTACATTGGTTTGATGTTCCGAAACACTTAAGTGTGACAAACATGCAAAGGAACAGGAAATGAGGAAGGGGGCAAACACTTTTTCACACCACTGTAGCCGCCACGTAAACCTTTAGGGTGGAAGGAGATAACCTGGCCGAGAAACGGTCTTGCAGAAAATCAAGAACTGAACCAACAGGGCAGTTAACAGGATCTAACTGACGTTCAACACACCAAGTGGTGAAAAGTTTCCATTTTAGGGCATACAGCCTTCTCGTGGAAGGAGCTCTGGATTGAAGAATGGTTTCTACGACATCGGTCGAAAGACCGGTTTCCCTGAGCCTGGCCCCCTCAGAGGCCAGGCCCACAGTTTCCACAACTCCAGCCGAGGGTGAAATATCGTGCCCCCGGCCTGGGACAGGAGGTCCACCCTGACTGGGATCTTCAAAGGGGGAGCCGTCCAGCAGAGACACCAAGTCCGAGAACCAAACTCGAGTCGGCCAATAAGGGGCTACTAGTAGCAGATGAGCCCCTTCTCGGCAAACCCTCTCCAGAACCCCCGGAAGCATAGATATCGGGGGAAAGGCATACAGGTGCAGCCTCGGCCACACCTGCACCATCGCATCCAGACTGAGAGGAGCTGGGTGCGTTAGAGAGAACCACATGGGACAATGGGTTGAATCTGATGATAAGAAAAGGTCTACCTGAGCACGACCGAACTCTTCCCACAGGAGCTCCACCACTTCGGGGTGAAGTCTCCACTCCCAGGGCCTCAGCCCCTGTCTCGACAGAATATCTGCTCCCATATTCTGACGCCCCGGAATATATACCGCCTTGAGCGACAATAACTTCCCATGGGCCCATAGGAGGATCTGATGGGCCAATTTGCAAAGATCCACCTCAGACCCCCCTGTGTTGTCTGTGCGGACCAACACATGATGGCCTCTCAGGTCTGGCAGGAAATATTTGAGTGCTCGAAATACCGCCATCAACTCCAAACGATTTATGTGCCAGGAACATTGATGGTCCTGCCAAAGACCTTGCGCCGAGCGGCCACTCATGACCGCCCCCCATCCCGTGAGGGAAGCATCCGTCGAAAGCGTGACGCGTCGACAAGAAGCCCCCAACACTGGGCCCTGGGCGAGGAACCAAGGTTTCTTCCACATGACCAAGGCACGAAGGCATAGCCGCGTGATCTTGATCTTGCGGAACGGATTTCCCCTCGGAGAAAACCCCTTGGTCCTGAGCCACCACTGCAGGGGTCTCATGTACAGAAGGCCAAAGGTAATAACGGTGGACGCAGCTGCCATGAGACCCAACAGTCTCTGAAACTGTTTCACAGTGAGTGACTGGCCTAGTTTCACATTCTTTGCGGCTGTGAGAATCGCAGAAATACGAGCAGGAGACAGGCGTGCCTGCATTGTGGTCGAATCCCAAATTAGACCTAGAAAAGTGGTCCTCTGAGCAGGAAGGAGCACACTCTTTTTGGTGTTGAGCCGCAAGCCCAAACTCTTTATGTGGGACAGAACAGCATCTCGATGCTGAACTGCCACCTGCTCTGACTGAGCTAAAATAAACCAATCGTCGATGTAATTTAATACGCGGATGCCCTGGAGTCTCAACGGAGCCAGAGCTGCATCCACGCATTTTGTAAAAGTGCGGGGAGATAAACCTAGGCCAAATGGAAGAACCCGATATTGGTATGCTTCGCCCCCGAAAGCGAACCTCAGGAACCTCCTGTGATGAGGATGGATAGATACATGGAAGTACGCGTCCTTCAAGTCTATTGTGACAAACCAGTCCTCGGACTGAATCTGTGATACAATCTGTTTGAGTGTAAGCATTCTGAACTTGAGTTTCTGAACTCTGCTGTTTAACTGGCGCAGATCTAGAATAGGACGCAACCCTCCATCCTTCTTTGGAACAATGAAGTAACGGCTGTAAAACCCTGACTCTCTGCTGGGAGGAGAAACCCTTTCTATAGCTCCTTTTCGAAGAAGTGTCAGTACTTCTTGCTCCATAATCAGAGCCTGCTGTGAGTCCACCACCGTGGGGAGGACCCCTTGAAATCTGGGCGGACGAGAACTGAACTGAATTCTGTAACCCTTTTCTATTATGTGCAGGACCCATAGAGAAATATTTGGCAAGAAGTTTCCATGCTGCCAGAAATTCCGATAAGGGAACCAGTCTCTCGAGACTGGCCTCTGGATTTGATTGAACAATCATTTCGGCGCCCTGAAGCGGCGAACCGGCAGGGAACAACCGAACTGACCGTTCTACAACCCTCCTCAGAGGATTGCACGGGGACGCTGACACCTCGGCGCCCTGAAGCGGCGAACCGGCAGGGAACAACCGAAGTGGCAACGCTGCGGCTCTCCTCGGAGAGTCGCCCCCCCGGAGGGTGCCAAGGAGGAACGGTTCCTCGGAATCGTTCCTCCCTGGAGGGGACCCCCCTCAGAAGCCTGATAGCCTCGGCGTCAGGCCTTCTTCTTAGACCAAGCTCTCCTAGAGATAACAGTCCTCAGATCTTGTCTACCCCTAACAGGCTTGGGCTGCGACCGCCACTCAGGAACCATAGATTGAGGAGGTGCCCGAGCGGCGACGCTCTGTTTTTGCTGAACTCTATAAGCGGAGCTTGTAGACGGACGAGGCTGCTCAAACTTTATACCACGAGCAGCCTCGGGGACACTAGACCGGTGAGGAAGAAACCTCTAAAACGCAGCCGCTTGTTTCTTATTTTCTTGAAACCTATCGACGACACAGTTTATAGCGTCGCCGAACAGACTTGTAGGTGACAGCGGTGCATCCAGAAGAACAGATCTATCTTTATCCTTTATTTCAGATAAATTTAACCATAAATGGCGTTCCGTGGCCACCAAGGCTGCCATAGAGCGGCCCACAGACTTGGCCGTCTCCTTGGTGGCCCGGAGAGATAAATCTGTCGTGCGACGCAATTCTCGAATTGCGTCAGCACTAACTTCCTCACAATCGTCTATGTCCCTCAGCAGGTCAACCTGGGGTATGCTTGGAGAATCGACATAGTGTGCAAACATGCCGCGGCCTGACCTGCTGCCGAATACTACCGAATACTGCTGCTTTACCCACCAACAAAGATGTATTTTTTAAAGGTCTGGTGGGTAACGTCGGGGCTTTCAGAGAAGAAGATGACTCGGGGGAGAGATAGCTCGCTAGCGTGTCTTCAGCATGAGGCATAGTCAAATAACCAAAGACTCTTTCTAGATTCAACATCAACATCATCGGCTGGCCACTCAATATTTAATTTAGTAACAGCACGAGATAAAACCTCCAAAAGCTCCTCATCAGCCGGGGTATGAGCTGGCGAACACTCAATATCCCCCAAATCAACGACATCCAGATCCTCAGAACTGGATAGCCGTAATATTGGTGCCTCAGCCTGGGAAGGAGAAGCCGCAGAGCGGGCTCCTTCCTGGGCAAAGACACCGGATCCAGCAGGTAAGGGCTGAGAAAGGGCGGGGCCCGTCTCAAACCCCGCTACTAGATCCATCTGCGAACCCCAAGATGAAAGCCGACGCTGTGCCTCGGCAGCAGCGGGACCCGCACCTCGGGGAGCGCGAACCGAACCGTCCTCCTCAAAGAACGCCCGGCGAGAGCGGAGAGTTTTCATAGACAAACTCATGCAATGCTCACAGTCAGAACCCTCGAGGACTGACTGGGCATGCTCCACTCCCAAACAAGCAATACACATACGATGTGTGTTCCCACCCGTGATATAACGAGGGCAGGGCACAACACAACGTTTATAACTTTGCTTGCACGCCATAGTGATATATATATATATATATATATATATATATATATATATATATATATATATATATATATATATATATAAGGGGCTTGACAGACAACAATAAATAGACAAGGACAAATATACAGAGAGCGCTTGCTGAAGGTACAGAAGCTATCGCGGTCTGATTTCAGGGTTGCTTTATAGTTTCCTGGTCTATGACGTCACCTATGTCGTAGCGGGCTTCCATTGGACTGATTTTACACGTGCTTCACGACGTAATCACGCAGAGCGTTCCCACCGCGTCTCAAACGCAGCTCGAGTTCCCTTGAAAGGGAACCCAGCAACGGCGATGATCAGCTTCTCTTCCATATTCTTGGAACTACTGTTTTGATTTTGCCTTTCCTATATTCCGATTAGTTGCTGCCGTTTTGCCGCTGCTTTCCACTGAACCGCGTCATAGCTCATTACCATAAAGTTGAGCTACTTTCAACTTTCTGATTGACGCTCTGGTCGCAGCTTCCATTGAAAATGAATGACTTCCGGTAACTTTGAAAGCTCAAGTCAGTGGCGGTGTGTACTGTAAGTATGACTAATTAGAGTTTATGATGATTTCAGAACCTTTTTTTTTTTTTTATATAATTCAAATTCTTAAGTTCCCTTTCGAAGGGAACTCAACAATACGTCATCGACGTTATGGGGGAAACGCCTCAGACGTGACAGGTGTCTGAAATCAAATACCAACTCACAGCAATCATGTTGACCGGCGACAGCCCGTGCATCATCAGCTCGAATGATGAGCGCGTCAATCTGGATGTATAAAAAGGGTGCCTTGAAACCGTGACAACATCCTTTCGTCTTCAGGGACTGTTTGTCTGTTTGAAAATAATCAACGTGCAAGATGAAGCGTGCAGAGAAGCGGCGTAATACCTTCCGCAAGTGTGCTGACCCGTGTCCTAGATATTTGACACCGGGAGATTCACACGATCTGTGCGTGTTTTGCCTGGGGGAAGAGCATGCGCGGGAAGCTCTCGAGGGAGCTTTCTGCGCGAACTGTGAGAGTTTTACGATCAAAACTCTCCGCTCTCGTCTGTCCCACTTCTCGAGGGAAGTGGGCGCGGCATCTGAACCCCGCGGTTCCGGTCCCGCTCGGGCTGAGGCTCAGCGGCGGTTGATCTCGTGGGGTTCTCAGATGGAGCTGGCAGATCATCTGGAGAGGGGTGTTAACCTCTCGGATGATCTGCCAGCTGACGAGGGTGAGTTACAGGTCGATGTTGAGGATGTTCTTTCTCTCTCTGATGGATCTGTAACTGGTTCTCTTCGGGCCGGGCAGGAGGTGGGTGTTGATGATGTCAGTTTGGTCGAGACCGAACCATCTCAGCCCTCCTGCCCAGTGTACGCTGAGCTGGTGGATGTTATGGGGCGCGCCACGGAAAGATTGCAGCTGCAGTGGAGGCGCGTCCGGGAGGAACCCGCTCGTGGTATCTTGGATGACCGGTTCCTCCCCACCCGTAAGCCACCAGCTCGGTTGAGCCTTCCATTTCTTCCCGATCTTCACTCTGAGATCGAGAAGGCATGGAAGAACCCGTTCTCCGCGCGTCTCTATCTGCATCAGCGGGCTAGTTTCGCTGCTGTGGAGGGAGCCGCGGAGCACGGGTATGTGTCGATGCCGCCAGTGGACGAGACGTTGGCTAACTATCTCGCCTCTGGTCGGGCATCTTCACTAGAAGCTCCAACCCTGCCATCCAAGCCGCTCAAGACAACTTCGCGCTTGAATGGCAGAGCGTACACGGCAGCAGGTCAGGCGGGTGCGGTTCTGCACACCCTCGCGGTCCTTCAGGCCTACCAAGCCGACCTGCTGCGGGACCTCGATCAGGGGGCCGGCCTGTCCCCTGACGCGGTAGCGGAGCTGCGCCGCACCAGGTCGTGCGATGGCTGCTATGGTGGCCACGGAGAGGCATCTGTGGCTCAACCAGGCTGACATCGGGGAGAAAGAAAAAACCTTTCTCCTCGATTCGCCGGTTTCGCCTTCTGAGCTTTTCGGACCTTCTGTCGAGACAGTGGTCGATAAGTTCAGGGAGGCGAGGGCGCGCTCTGCAGCGTTTAAGAGCTGCATACCGCGGAGGTCCTCGGCCCAGCCCAGGCAGGCGGGAGGGCCTGGTCCGTCGTGGTCTGAGGATCACAGACGAACCCAGAAGGCCAGTGTCGCTTCCCGTGCACCCCCTCCTCCTAGCAGGGGGAGCAGGGTGCGCAGGAGGCGTAACTCCCGCGGGAGGCAGGATCTCAGGGAGGTGATCCAGAGTAAACGTTCTCGGACTGAACCTTAGACATCACCTCCCTGGATCTTGTCTCCTGACCACCATCGCTCCCAGGCTCCTCCTACATCAGGCCTGGGGCGGGGCCCATGATGAGTTCAAGAATTCTCTGATGGCCCGCTTCAGCTTGGTTGTTAGGAGTGCCTTGCCTGGTTCATGTTTGGGAAAACAAACGAAAAAAAAAAAAAAAAAAAGAAAAAAAAAATATTGTAAAGTGAGTTGAGCTCCCACATGTGGTGGTTGCTTGGTTACAGGCCTCACCAGGCCTTCCAGGCTATGAGCTTCCATATGTCAGGTCACAGGCCTTATCCAGCCTTCCTGAATATGAGCTCCCACACACGGTGGTCGCCAGGTTACAGGCCTCACCGGCCTTCCTGGTTATGAGCTCCCACATGCTGTGGTCGCCAGGTTACAGGCCTCGCCAGGCCTTCCTGGTTATGAGCTCCCACATACTGTGGTCGCCAGGTTACAGGCCTCACCGGCCTTCCTGATATGAGCTCCCACATACTGTGGTCGCCAGGTTACAGGCCTCACCGGCCTTCCTGGTTATGAGCTCCCACATGCTGTGGTCGCCAGGTTACAGGCCTCATCCGGCCTTCCTGAATATGAGCTCCCACACACGGTGGTCGCCAGGTTACAGGCCTTGCCAGGCCTTCCTGGTAAGAGCTCCCACATATTGTGGTAGTCAGGTTACAGGCCTTACTAGGCCTTCCTGAATATGAGCTCCCACACACGGTGGTCGCCAGGTTACAGGCCTTGCCAGGCCTTCCTGGTAAGAGCTCCCACATATTGTGGTAGTCAGGTTACAGGCCTCACCGGCCTTCCTGGTAAGAGCTCCCACATACTGTGGTCGCCAGGTTACAGGCCTCACCCGGCCTTCCTGGTTATGAGCTCCCACATACTGTGGTCGCCAGGCTACAGGCCTCACCGGCCTTCCTGGTTATGAGCTCCCACATACTGGGTTTCAGGTTACAGGCCTTACTAGGCCTTCCTGAATATGAGCTCCCACACACGGTGGTCGCCAGGTTACAGGCCTCACCGGCCTTCCTGGTTATGAGCTCCCACATTCAGTGGTCACCAGGCTTCAGGCCTCCTCGGCCTTCCTGGTTATGAGTTGTCACATGTCAGGTTTCAGGCCTCACCAGGCCTTCCTGAATGTGAACTCCCACTCACTGTGGTCGCTTGGGTGTGGTTGTGAGCTGTCACCTGCCAGGTTGTAGGCCTCATTAGGCCTTCCTGAATGTGAGCTCCCACACATTTTGACTATCAGGTTACAGGCCTCATCTGGCCTTCCTGATTATGTCAAAACCATACTTATGGTAAGTCACATGACGGTACGTCTTGTGTACTTTCTAAAATCCATTTTTTATGGTAAGGGTCACGCGCTGTACGCTTCGGCCCCTTTCTATGTGGCCAGACCCAAGTCTTTCACTTTGGGTCCCACTCTAGATGCGTTCTGTCGCCAAAGTTTGTTACGACAGATGCCTTTTCTGATCCAGGTCTTCCTGGATTCGGAATTACTAAGTACATGCACTTTTGTTTCATGTACTTTCTAAAATCCATTTTTATGGTAAGGGTCATGCGCTGTACGCTTCAGTCCCTTTCTATGTGGCCCAGACTCAAGTCTTTCACTTCGGGTCCCACTCTAGATGCGTTCTGTCGCCAAAGTTTGCTACGACAGACGCCTTTTTCTGATCCAGGTCTTCCTGGATTCAGATTTACTAAGTACATGCACTTTTGTTTCATGTACTTTTTAAAATCCATATTTATGGCCTTTCTGGAACTAGCCCCACATGGTGTGGTTGTCAGGTTACAGGCCTTGTCAGGCCTTCCTGATATGAGCTCCCTCCTACTGTGGTTGTCAGGTTATAGGCCTCGCCGGCCTTCCTGGTTTTGAGCTCCCACATTCAGTGGTCACCAGGTTTCAGGCCTCCTCGGCCTTCCTGGTTATGAGTTGTCACATGTCAGGGTTCAGGCCTCACCAGGCCTTCCTGAATGTGAACTCCCACTCACTGTGGTCGCTAGGGTGTGGTTGTGAGCTTTCACATGTCAGGTTGCAGGCCTCATCAGGCCTTCCTGAATGTGAAGCTCCCACACATTTTGATTATCAGGTTATAGGCCTCATCTGGCCTTCCTGGTCATGTCAGAACCATACTTATGGTAAGTCACATGATGGAGCATCTTGTGTACTTTCTAAAAATCCATTTTTATGGTAAGGGTCATGCGCTGTACGCTTCAGTCCCTTTCTATGTGGCCAGACCCAAGTCTTTCACTTCGGGTCCCACTCTAGATGCGTCCTGTCGCCAAAATTTGTACGACAGACGCCTTTCTGGCTAACTTCTTAATTCTGATCCAGGCCTTTTCTGGACTCAGAATAATTAAGTACATGCACTTTTGTTTCATGTATTTTCTATGTAGCCCCACGTGGTGTGGTTGTCAGGTTGCAGGCCTTATCAGGCCTTCCTGGTTATGAGCTCCCATATTCTGGGTATCAGGTTATAGGCCTCACCGGCCTTCCTGATATGACCTCCCACACACTGTGGTCTCCAGGTTACAGGCCTCACCGGCCTTCCTGGTTATGAGCTCCCACATTCTGTGGTCGCCAGGTTACAGGCCTTGCCAGGCCTTCTTGGTTATGAGCTCCCACAGGCTGGGTTTCAGGTTACAGGCTTTACTAGGCCTTCCTGAATATGAGCTCCCACACACGGTGGTCGCCAGGTTACAGGCCTCACCGGCCTTCCTGGTTATGAGCTCCCACATACTGTGGTCGCCAGGTTACAGGCCTCGCCAGGCCTTCCTGGTTATGAGCTCCCACATACTGTGGTCGCCAGGTTACAGGCCTCACCGGCCTTCCTGATATGAGCTCTCACCTTCTGTGCTCGACAGGTTACAGGCCTCACCGGCCTTCCTGATGTGAGCTCTCAGGTAAGAACTGGAGCTCCCCACATAGGTGGTAATCAGGTCTTTGGCATCAGCAGACCTTCCTGGTTTTGATCCCTCTAAAAAACTTACTTCCTCAGTGTTCAGTACGAGCACTGGGTAGACCCATGGGTTGAGTGGACGACTTCCGTCTTTCTTGAGGTTTAGTTACACTCTCTAGGTGGTCCCGTCTCTGTGATCCGGAACTGAATGTTTCTGCCAGCTTTGCAGGCCTTCAGTTTTGAATGCCTTTTTCAACGCAGTTTCCAGAGGCTCTGTCTCGGACAGACAGGCTATGGCCAGACTGTGCATCTTAGTTTAGATCACCAGGCCAGCCTGGTGGCATGTCAGGAGGCTTGCTCTCCTGAATAGTGACTGGCTGGGATTCCCTTGAGTCCCCTAGCCACACTCCCTAGAAGGGACCCCTTCTATTAGGAAGTTGTGGTCCTAAGCCTTTGAGCTGGCCCAGATATACCTCCCATTAACTATGTTCTGGCAGTTTCTCGGTTCATTAGCTTGGGCTATGACCGGTAGGGAGTGCTGTCACTGACAGCCCAACGTGACCTAGGGTGAGTGTGTCCTTTGTATTACTGGTTCTGACAGTTGTCACTGCCATTGGGCATGCACTCCCCTCAGTATGGCGGCGTGGGTATTTCGTTCCCCATAACGTCGATGACGTATTGTTGAGTTCCCTTCGAAAGGGAACGTCTCTGGTTACGAATGTAACCTTAGTTCCCTGAGAACAGGGAACGAGACAATACGTCTCCCTGCCATACCTCGGGGCCTGCCTGCAACAGTCCCTTCAGACGAAAGGATGTTGTCACGGTTTCAAGGCACCCTTTTTATACATCCAGATTGACGCGCTCATCATTCGAGCTGATGATGCACGGGCTGTCGCCGGTCAACATGATTGCTGTGAGTTGGTATTTGATTTCAGACACCTGTCACGCCTGAGGCGTTTCCCCCATAACGTCGATGACGTATTGTCTCGTTCCCTGTTCTCAGGGAACTAAGGTTACATTCGTAACCAGAGACGTTTTGTTTTGTTTTTAAGTTTTTGAGAATGTAAAGTATTTTAACTTAATATTTGACTGCTATTTTATGATTTTGTACCTTATGTTCTTGATGTTTGGTGAATACCCTGTTCACGTCGAGTTTCTCCTGTGTGCGTGTATGTGTGTGTGTGTGCGTGTGTGTGTGTGTGTGTGTGTGTGTGTGTGTGTGTGTGTGTAACATGAACATAAACATCACTTATGTTTGTTTTGGTTAAGGTTAAGTGATGGTCAACTTTTAAAGTAATAAATGTTTTATTAGGGCTAAATATTTCACACTTTAGATTAAGTGACACAAAAGTCAAGTCAAGGCAAGTTTTTTAGAAAATGTCATACACAATGGTAATTCAACGTGCTTTATATAAAAAGGGTTTACAACAAATAATGTAATAAGAAATAAGAAAAACCAAGAAAAATACATTGATTAAAATTGATTTCAAATGTAATTAAAATAATAAAAAGAGGACGCTTTAATCCATTATTAGCCTATACATTATTCCATGAAAATTTAGCCTGACTTCGTCATACTCGTATTGTAGTCAGAATGTGAGTCTGATACTGCTCCATAGGGCTTTGATTATGAGGCGTGTCTTCATAAATAAGCTGTAACATAAAATAAAAGAGTATTCTATAAAAGTCTTCATATAAAAGTTGTAACATAACATAAAAGACTGTTTTATAAAAGTCTTCACAAACAGCTTAATTGGAAATAACTGAAGAAATTGCATGCTTTACACAACAATACGAACAAGTTCTCCGTTTAGGCTTAACGTTAGATCTCGACAATAAAGACAATAGACAATAAACCATTTGTCGGCCCTGTCTCAACTTTATAACACGGTTGGAGCGCGAATTGACTGATTTGAACAAATGGAGAGACGACGAAAGAGACCAGGCTGAAGAAGCCCGTTCATCTGAGTCTTCAGAGAAACGAGATCGGGACTTCGGGAGAATACCCCTTCCAAGACGCCCAGGGCTCTGAAGCGTCTGTCCATCATCGTATAAAGCCCGCCCTGGCAATTTGATTGGCCCGACGATTTCTGAACCGATCATAATTACTCCTCAATGGATCGAGTCCAGACCGAACTTCCCGACCAAAAAAGCGGGTGGTTCGGGCTGGCATCCAGGCTAATGAAAAGTGTTTTTACAGACACTAATCAAGCCTTAAATTTGCATAAGTTCCCTTTAAACGAGCATTTATTTACCGTGAATTAATAAATTCTTAATGTTTGGATAAATATTAACAACTCCTTTAATACATGGTTTAAAATACATCAGATACAAGCTCTTAAAGGGGCTATGTGTAGTTTTTAGCGGCCTCTAGCGGTGATGTTTCAGATTGCAACCAATTTTTACAAGAGCGCTCGTGCGCGTGCTCGAACTCAAGAGCGAGCACTCATGGTATCGCCCACACTGAGATTTCAACACACCGGAGAAAGCATCACAATAGGGTTAAAAGCCCACTCCAGGTCTGTTTTTCTACCTAAAACAAAGCGGAGGTCTCTCCATAATTCAAACGCTCTGCCGATGTTGATCCGTGTTTTCGTCCGAAGTTGATCCGATTCACGTTTGGCCTGACGACGAGCTTCAGCAGATAAAACTTTTTTTTGTTTTTTATATGTTGAGTGTGTGTTGTGCTGGAGAAGTTTTATGGTGTTATCAGACTCGTGTAGTTATCTGCATTGCCGTCGCACATAGACTGTATATAAAGGAGAGAGGCTCGGGAGCGCGCGTTCACGTCACATCCGATGGATTTCGCGGTAAATCCGACCCGGCCGGAGCCTTCACATAGAAATAGGAATACTGGCCTTCAGAGGTAATAGCAAAACCTGAAAAGTGGATCATTGTAATGTGTGATTACAACCCCTTCACACACAGGCAATAAAAAAGGATTCATTTTAGAAGAAAAACTACATATAGCACCTTTAACAAAGGATGAAAAAACATTATCTAAGTCTTTACATATGAGCTAATTAAAAATTAATTTGTTAATTACAGTAACAATGATTGAGTCTGTTAATGTGTTAATACTATTAATAAACTGAATTAACTAACATTTGCAAATGATTTATAATAAGTTTATAAATGTATGAGTGTTGTCATGGAAGGGTGTAAGCGCCCGTTCACACCAAGAACTATTAATATAAATATAACTATATTTGCATCTACACAGGCGATATCGTTCTGTTTATTATAAGCGTGTCTGTCTCTTTAGATGCTCGAGCTCGTCACAGCACGATGGATTCTGATTGGCTGCCAATGTTTTTATCGTTCATCAGCTGGATAAAATCGTTCTGAAAGTGATTCCAATGATATTGTTTCTCTATCGTTATTATAGTTGCGGTGTGAACTCTGCTATTCTTTAATATTGAGAATAATTTTTAGAACTATATATTTTATATACAGTTCTATAAACTTTATATTTATCTTTATAGTAATCGTCCTTGGTGTCAATGGGCCTTAAGACACAAACTAATGGTTAAAAAACATGATGATTAAAATGATTAATATAATTATATAGTGCAGATTATTAATAGTAGATTAGTAAGTATGTTGGATACTGGTGAAACCCATACGGTTTACACAGAAAGGAAATGAAATGAAAAATAAATGTGAATTGGATAAAGAAAAAGGTAAAAGTTTTTTAAATGAAATATTTCACGTTTGTTTAAATGCAAACCAAATTTTCTTTCCATGTTACAGTTGTAATTAGCATAGCACAATACTTGTTTATGTAATTTGTTATTTATCTTTATGTTGTGGTTAAAACATGTCAGTGGTGAATATGATGGGATAGAAAGACCTAAACTGTCACTTCTTTTATACAAGAATGGTCTGGTCTCGGCCTTAAACTGCTCCGGGTCACTCTCCAGCCCAGTGTTCACTATCAGGACTGACCCCATAGGCGTCGATTTCGAGCATTCATTTAGTCCGCTCTTAAATAGGAGATCTAGCGCTTACCTGTTTGGTAACACTTTACTTGAAGGGGTGTGCATAAGACTAACATGACACCTTCATAATCATGACATGACACATGTTATGAATATATAGGAAGTTTTATGCATGTTTATGACAACTGTCATTAAGTGTCTTTCGCTCAATTATGACATTTTTAATGCAAATATGACATTGTTTGAGATGTCTTTGTTATGACACCTTGACAAAAACCATAACATCATAACCTGTCAGTGTCTTTGTCATGACAACTTGACATTACTAAGACAACACAACCTGTCATAAACATGACATAGCAGATTAATTATCAAACTTAAGAAACCACTTAGCTTTATAGGTTAACATTACATTAAACTGTCAGGTGTTTGGTTTTGACATTGGCTGTCATGAGGCCATTATAACTTTTTAATGACAAATTCAATTTGTACCACTGTAGTTGAGGTCACGAAACATATTCATGACACAGTTATAATGGCCTCATGACAGCCAGTGTCAAAACCAACCACATGACAGTTTAACTTAATTTAATGTCAAGTTGTCATGACAAAGACACTGGCAGGTTATGATGTTATGGTTTATGTCAAGATGTCATAACAAAGACATCTTAAACAATGTCATATTTGCATTAAAAATGTAATTATTGAGCGAAAGACACTTAATGACAGTTTTCATAAAAGTAGGTTTATGCATTAACATGCATAAACCCTACTTCATATTCATGACATATGTCATGTCATGGTTATGAAGGTGTCATGTCAGTCTTATGCACACCCCTTCAAGTAAAGTGTTACCAAATGTTTTGTTTTTGAACTCAATCTGAGCGCTCGTGTCCGCTGCTATCAGTGGCATGGATAAGTGTTCTCTTGTGGCGGCGCGCGCGCAGTCTTCACTCGGACGCGCACTTCAATCTATCGCCGTTGCGGAGACTCTATTCGTTCCGGTGAAATCACAAAATAAAATGCACACAAACGTGTGTCCCTGCTTGATATAGACTGTAACCACTGATGAACATATTCGGTTTTGATGAGAGAAAAAAAACTATACCGAGGGCGGATTAGAACCCGTAACCTCTGACACGCTTAGCAAAAGATTTACCACTAGACCATTGAAGTACTCAAATAAGATTTGCGGATCGATGCCTTTATTTACGGGTTGAGCAGAGTCTGCACAGTTTGACAAGTTTGTAGTGTACCCAGCACTTTTGAAAATGCACTTCCGAATGCGTCTCTGTCCCCACCACATTTCAAACCAAACTGACGCCCGTGACTGACCCAGATCCCGTTCAGGAGATTTATCTACGGTTTCTGTCAAACATTGATCTTAAGGCTCTGATTAAGTCATTGTAAATGTACATCCTGTTCACAGTCATCGTGGTTCCATCACTTGTGTAGGCGTACTGTCTTCGCCACTGTACTGGCCTTGCTGGACTTCTGCCTCGGCCCAAACAAGCAACCAAGTGCACAGTAGCTGTTTTATTAGACAGCATGAGTATAAATGATATCACAAATATGAATATGTACAGGGGGATCTCTCCGAATGCTTTTACCTCTTCTTGTGGGACAAGATATGGAATAATAATACGGCCTTCTTTTTCCATGCCTCTTCTATTCACCAAAAACAGGTTAAAAAGCTTCCATGCTTCTTGTTCCTTGGTCACAGGGGATAGAAGGATCCCTGGGATGTTGTGGAGAGATCTTCGCATGTTGTTCCAGTGATCTGGCAAAGGGTTCGGCTCACAGTCAGCCATATTGACAAACTCTCTGTCTGTCACTTGAATGAAACCCTGAGCAATTGCAGCTGCAGCTTTGTAGTGCATGACGCAGTTCCACGGAGAGTAGAGAATGGTGTCTCTGATGTTAGGTGTGGGCACCAGTACAGCTGACGGCATAAACTGGTCGACAATTCTGCCATGAGCCACAATCACAATGTCTATGTGACCTCCGCTAGGCTCACTCAAATCTGGAAGAACGTGATTCAACCTCTGCAGGTAATATCGTAGAAGATTCACAAATTCAATCTGATTAGTCTGAAGCCAGGAGAGAACTGTGTCGTCTGTACATGTTACCATGATATAGTTCATTATTTTCTTTGCATTGTCAGTCATGCTGAGAGAATATCCCCCCAAGTTCTTGATGAGGTTCTTCATTATGAAAAATTTTTGTATGATTTCGCTGTAATGAGAAAAGTTGTACAGCGAGTCAGTTTCCCTCAGACATTTATTATTTCAGTACTGTACAATCTCAGACAAATACAAGATATATTGGCTTTGGCCAAGACAGATAAATTAGTAGAAATTAAATAAAAATTAGAAATATCATACTCCATTTCATCCAGCTGTTCCTTTAGCTTTTGTTGGCCGACCCGTATTTCCCTGGCTGAATCCCGTAAGATCTTGCTGGCCTCCGTGACCCGATTACCCTTTACTAGTGCTTTACTCTTCACAATCAGGTCGTACATAGAGATTCCTAAACCAATCACACCCAGTGCCTAGAAAGAAAGATACAATCACAAAATCACTCTCTAACATACTGTATCAGGGCAATGCAGTGAATATTTCATATTGTTTTCTTGAATAGTCACTTCAAGAGAATTTCAAAATCACAATTTTCTTAAAATGGGATACTTAAGAAAAGAAAGCTGATACCTGTGATCCTGCTTTAGCAGCAGCTTTAAAGCCGATGCATCCGATGTTGTTCATCATTACTTGGGCAGATACCTTCAGACTAGTCGTCATTACAGAAGTGGAAACACAATCGAGTCCCAGAGCTTGGCAAATAAAGCGCGAGGCCTCGGCTGGAGCCAGTCCATCTGGTGTCATGTGACGAAAGAACATGGCCCTGTTGAAATCTCTGAGAAAGTCTAGGGGTACGGGAGTATCTCTCCTCCTGGCCAGAGCCCACATGAGTCGAGTGACGACCTCACAGTCCAGCTCATCAGCATTCGGCGCTTCTCCACACCCGTCCTTCAGCGCTCCTCCACACCTGTACTTCAGATCTCGCAGTTGCTTCTGAATTCTCATCTCAACCTTCTCATCTTCTTTCATTAATCCAGTAGCTTTATTAAAGATCCTGTTGGACATACCTGCCTCTGCCAATGTGGAAGCGCCGCTGACTAGAGTGCCAGTTGTTGCAGCAACCAAAAAAGGGCTGGCCAGACCACCTGTCAAAGCAGTGGCAATCAATGCTCCACACAATGAGGCCACAGTCGTGGCAGCTGCAGCCGCTTGAGTGATGTTGCTGTCCTCATGAACATCTTCCAGCACACGCGCCAGTTCCACCAGCTCTTCTGCACATTCCTCTCGGTTCTCCAGCCAGTCGAAGAGCGAATCACATAAAATTTCTGCCTCCATGATTAGAGCAGGAACTGTGAAAAGAGAAAGTTACACATATTTCTTCAAATAGCACAGTATATCATCTAAAGATTACAGTAATGCATGCCTGATGTTATTTAATTCTACAGGTTGTATATTTTCTCTGACCCACATAGACCCAAAATCCTTAAAGATTTGCTAAATGCTCTACAACCGGAGTACTGTCCTCAAACAACAATTAGCAATGTCTATTTAGCAAATTAGGAATCTAAGTAGGAATAAAGAGTTAAAGTAGACAGGAGAATAAAGAAGTAGTAAAAAAAGAGTTCAAATCAGCTACGGTGGATATAAAGAATATATTTAGGAAAATCCAGCTGAAGTCCTAAAGATTCTTGTTCAGTGAAGATTCTAGATAATCTTTAAAAAAAAGCGGACAGTGTCGGCAGAGCAGATATATCAGGGCAGACTTCAGTACTTTCACTGAGATCATGAAACAAACAATCGCAAACTGAGGTTCTGTTGCTTTTACTTTCATTTTTAAAACTGTTATACATTGAATGTTATTAATGATAAATCTATGAAAATGTACTTACGTGTCTACTGTTTCAGTGAAATAATCTGTCTTCAAATAACAGCAGTCTGAGAACACGAACCTTCACTCGATTTGACTGAATTACAGCAACACTCCTTAACAACTTACAAGCACAAAGCACAAGTTTGTGTCTCAATGTCCTCTGAATATTTCTGAGAGTAGGAGGATGAGGATGAGGATGTGTGAGCTGTGTGGAGAAAGGTCAGGAAAAAACTTTGTAGGGGATTTTTTTAGAGCTAGATCTAATACAGAAACCGAAACGATTCTGTTCGGTTTTTCCTGTGTTCTTTGTGCCCTAATTAGGGCCCAAGCCTAGAAAGGGTGAAGGCCCTATTGTTTATTATTATTATTATTATTATTATTATTATTATTATTAAGGCCTAAGCCCTGAAATGGTCGGCCGGCTGAAGCTGTACCCGGGCGTGGCGGGGGGAATCGACGGCGCCCCCTTGTGCTGGGCGATGACTTGGACCCAAAACTTGGTCCATATATCAAACACACTTGCACATATTAGTATGAAACTCGGTACACATAGATCTCATCGGGCCGGACAACTTCCTCACAGTCATAAGCTTCGCCCAACAGGAACTCGGCTATTGTTTGGGTTGTTTGGAACACACATTTCCTGGAATTTGATATACCCCTCCCCTTGATATACCCCTAGGGAATTAATCCGATCGCCACAAAACTCGGTCTGTATGAAGTCAAGACATTGAGGATGATAAATTCCGAGCAGATTTTTAATATCTGAAACGGTTTGGCCGTGGCGTTGAAACAAATTTATGTATAGAAAAGGGAAACAGGAAGTGTGTTATAACTTCTGCTTACATTAACTGACCTTGATGAAACTTTAGCAGTGTGTTCGTTGTAAGAGGCCAAGTGTCTCAGTGCGCCTGGTAAAATGGTCTCATTCTCCCAACCATAATGAAAAGCTAAAAGAAGTTACAAAATATGAGAAGTGATGTGTCCCTCAAAGGTGTTCCCTCCCTCAGATCCTCCACTGATCTCACAGTTGTGAGCCCTCACTAGGGGACCAAATCTAATTATAATGACAGACGACACCATTTGGTAATCAAACTGATTTATCTGGGTTTATAAGGAAAATGAGCAAAAAGGTTCGGGGAGTCTGTAACTAGATTTCCCACACGATCGCTGTGTGTAGTGTTTCATTGCCAGGTAAATATTTCTTTAATTCTTCGCTTCCCGAATTGTTGTTATGGTATTTGATTGACCGATGATTTTATTTATGTTTTATTGGATTTTGAATTATTGCTCTATTACCTGATCAATAAATTGTAAACATTTGATTTTATTCTGACTGACTCTGAGATAGTTTTTACAAGTAGATTATCAGATTCGTATATTCCCGCAATTCTGCGTCAGATTAGTGACGACTAATATTTGACATCAATTTCAAGTGTATTTGGTTTACAGAGACGAGTTTTATTTCCGTTTAGGGCAGCAAACACGCTGCTTGATCAACCTAAATCTGTGTGCGTCTGTTTTACCTCTGTCTTAATTTAATGTTACTTTGGATAAGTGTACGTGAGAAATCACGGGCTTGGCCAATCCAAACTATTATAAGGGAAGTATAGTTGGTCAACTCATGCCTATAATAGGGCCAAAACCTCTACTAAAGTAACACGATTAAATTAAGTTCAAGTGTATGCAATTCCATGGGGGCTATTAAAGTATCTTTTGATCGAGTAAGGGTGAATCCGACCGCTTAAGATATAAGCCAATTACCTCTGATTGATGAACAAAAACTGGCAAGCTTGTGTCGTGAGACCCGTGGAAGACGCAGGACCTTTAAGTGATATAGTTTCCTAATCTGAGCGGGTAAAGCATAATTAAAGAGTTAAAAAAGAATAATCAAACATTCGCTCACTTGATACCCAGATATCATTAAAACCCTTTTTTATTTATGGAGACAGATGAAATAACGAGTCAATACATATGAAAAAATGTATTTCATTTAATCTTGGATGTTCCGGAAAAGGAAAGGCTTGTAACACGCAGAGCCCTTCCCCCGCTGATCAGAAGACCCTCATTGGCCTGATCCAGCTGGGCTTTACACTATTGTGAGTCAAAGTTATAGCGCCACCAACTGGCAGCAGGAAATGTTCACTTTCAAAGTCCTTTGAAATCTCCCTCTTATTTTAACCCAATTTGCTTCAAACATATTCAGTATAATGTAAACACACTGCAGATATAGACCAGTGAAGGGATTCTTGATATCTCAAATACTGTTGCCATTTATTTTTTGTTTAAAATGTTCTCACTCTATCTCTCTCTCTGCCCTCCCCCTCCCTCCACTAGTCTCATTTGTAAAGAGTCTCCAGTCTCAAAGAAAGAGCACAGGACACCGCCTCCCTCCTCCCTTCTTTTCCCCCTGATTCAAGTCACTGAAAGTTCACTGAGAATCTCTATACATCACAAAAGTTGAACCCATTATAATCAGTGATGTTGTCTTCACTGAGCCAATGGCAAGGAAATATGGAGGCAATGGAGCCTGCCCCGAATACCGTAATGTCTCCGTTCCCTCCTCAGGGACCGAGGGTTACATACGTAACCGAGACGTTCTGCTTTGTAACGGGCGCTTTGCCGCGTCCAGAGTAAACCGCTGTTGTGACGTGAGCAACAACGGCCACGTCCTAACACTTTATACAGGGTAATTTTCCTTAATGACAACTCAAGACGTCGGAAGTAGCGTATAGTGCGTCATGGTGTAGCATAAATATCTGCAGTACGTCGCATTACTCGCATAAGTTGCACTTTAGGCGTAAGTGGAATCCGTATGTTTGTTTGGCCGGAAGCTAGTTATTTTACTTTATAACATTTTTAAAATGGATATTTTTAAACGCATGACTTCACTTCAGAAGGCCTTTATTAACCCCCCGGTGCCTGTGGAGCACTTTTATGATGGACAGATGCACTTTTATGATGGATAGATGCACTTTTATGATGGACAGATGCACTTTTATGATGGATAGATGCACTTTTATGATGGACAGATGCACTTTTATGATGTATAGATGCACTTTTATGATGGATAGATGCACTTTTATGATGGACAGATGCACTTTTATGATGTATAGATGCACTTTTATGATGGACAGATGCACTTTTATGATGGATAGATGCACTTTTATGATGGATAGATGCACTTTTATGATGGACAGATGCACTTTTATGATGTATAGATGCACTTTTATGATGGGCAGATGCACTTTTATGATGGACAGATGCACTTTTAAGATGGACTGATGCACTTTTTTGATGGACAGATGCACTTTTATGATGGACTGATGCACTTTTATGATGGACTGATGCACTTTTTTGATGGACAGATGCACTTTTATGATGGACTGATGCACTTTTATGATGGACAGATGCACTTTTATGATGGACAGATGCACTTTTATGATGGACAGATGCACTTTTATGATGGACAGATGCACTTTTATGATGGACTGATGCACTTTTTTGATGGACAGATGCACTTTTATGATGGACTGATGCACTTTTATGATGGACAGATGCACTTTTATGATGGACAGATGCACTTTTATGATGGATAGATGCACTTTTATGATGGACAGATGCACTTTTATGATGGACTGATGCACTTTTATGATGGACAGATGCACTTTTATGATGGACAGATGCACTTTTATGATGGACTGATGCACTTTTTTGATGGACAGATGCACTTTTATGATGGACAGATGCACTTTTATGATGGACTGATGCACTTTTTTGATGGACAGATGCACTTTTATGATGGACAGATGCACTTTTATGATGGACTGATGCACTTTTTTGATGGACAGATGCACTTTTATGATGGACTGATGCACTTTTATGATGGACAGATGCACTTTTATGATGGACAGATGCACTTTTATGATGGACAGATGCACTTTTATGATGGACTGATGCACTTTTTTGATGGACAGATGCACTTTTATGATGGACAGATGCACTTTTATGATGGACTGATGCACTTTTTTGATGGACAGATGCACTTTTATGATGGACTGATGCACTTTTATGATGGACAGATGCACTTTTATGATGGACAGATGCACTTTTATGATGGATAGATGCACTTTTATGATGGACAGATGCACTTTTATGATGGATAGATGCACTTTTATGATGGATAGATGCACTTTTATGATGGACAGATGCACTTTTATGATGGACTGATGCACTTTTATGATGGACAGATGCACTTTTATGATGGACAGATGCACTTTTATGATGGATAGATGCACTTTTATGATGGACAGATGCACTTTTATGATGGATAGATGCACTTTTATGATGGATAGATACACTTTTATGATGGATAGATGAATAATGTGATAATATTAGATCTAGAGTATGATTACAACAATGAGTAGGTCCTGACACGTGTTGTCTAACTCCAATAGAGTTCAGAACGTCTCTAAATGCCAATCCCAATAAAGTAATTAAAGGGTTTTTTTAAATGTAAAATGTAGAAAGTTTCTGGGATGGGTAGGGTTAGGGGTCGGTGTGACAAACTTTATCTAGTGACAAATGATTAACGAGTGATACATGATTTCCACTGAATGGAGCGGACTTGATCAAATGAAATCTGTTAACAAAAGCTTTGATTTGATTTTCCCTGCAAGTTAATCTTTATAAGCCAATCTTTATGAGTCAACTATATAAGTGTAAGAATTTATTTTCCTGCTAAGACAAAAACTGAGATAAAACTCATCCTGCAATAAAGCAATAAAATGCACCCTGGACAGAAGGTCGCAAAGAAAGAGCACAGGACATTGTCTTGTCCAAACGTTTCTCCTTCCTTATCTATAGATCACATATGATGTATCTTGTGAATCTATTGTTTTCTTTTTCATGTTTGGTGTCATTTTAAATGTCTCAGTGCGATTGGTAAAATGGTCTTAATTTCATTGCAGTCATTGGTATTATGAGAAAGATTGAACACTTTGGGTGGTGTCTCTTCAAGATATCTGATAATTCTCCCATCTCCTCCGAAACCAGGTGCATGAATAGACCCAAAACAACTCTAAAAAATATTTGTACAAGCCTTTTGTTCTGGTCTGGGTATATAAGGGTAAGAGCAGTCTTTGGGAAACTGTAACCAGGAAAACCCCCATGCAGTGCTGTGTCAGTGGCTTCTGGAGTCTTGCACTCGTAATACACTCACACACCACTGTGTGTCTCTGTCAGGAATGCATTTCTTACTCTTAGAGTCATCTTTGAGCAATTGATGTTATGTATTTATTATTTCTGAATTGGCTTTTAATCATATATTTGTGGAATTGGCATGATCAATTTTTACCTGACAAATAAAATGTTATATTTGATTTATTCTGCATTATTCGGAAATCATTTTCTCGGATGGAGTAATGTGTAGTCTGGTGTTTCCGCAATTCTCTGTCCAGGATAGATCAAACCGAAGGCACTGATGATTGGAGCACGGGGCACATCATTAAGAAGACTTTCCGATTTCTGACTATCACTGGCTTAGCACGTTCTTGCGACTATTAAAAAATGACTCTTTTTGTTATGAGTCAGCAGTGAGCGGCGTCTTAAGGGTAAAATAGTTCACACTGCATCCTCTGACTATTTCAGAACTGGCTAGTTTGTGATCGTGAGCGCACATTCGCGACGTGACGTCTCAAAGCGATACCGGGTCCTTAATGAACGATAACTTGAAAATATGGGATGCCCAGAATAATCAAAGATCTAAATTAAATCATAATCAATATTTATGATTATTTTATAATAAGAAACACAATCTACATTTGATTATCATTTGAAATTAGAGTCAGATTAACAGAGCTAAAGTATTATTGAAACTAAATTCTAATAAATAAGGTGAACTTCACCGAAGCGCTGAAAAGACATACACGTATCATACCTTCGCCCACACCGTTGGACTCCGTCGTTGGGCCGACGGGTGGCCCTTACAAAGTGGTGACCGGCCCGACGTGATCTCCAGATTGCGAGTGTCTTTTCAGCGAAATAGTGGGACTTGCAACAAGCAAGAGGTTTGATCTCCTTCTCTTTCTTCAGCCGGTGTGGTAAGTAAATCTTTTTTGCCTTTTTAGAAAGTGTTGAGGGAAAGCTTAGACGCACCTCATATAGACACATTTGTAGAGTGGGTCGGTATACCCAGTTAGACCGGAGAACGCAAAATCCGGTGGGGCTTGAGAATTATTAAAACCACATACCAGGGACATGATAGCAGAAGCGTAGATGAGAAATTATATCTTTGCTTTAACTTTAAATACCTCCTTGTTTGCCTACGCAACAAGAGATGAAACCTAAATTTGAATAACATCATCCAAATTTTATTGTGGTACTCAACGTTTCTGAGAAATTTTGAGATAAATAATGTCGTTGCATTTGATTATTTGCTTTGCTGCAACAACATTACAACTCTGGAAATAAGAAAATGGTCATGCTAACTTGTGAAAAAATCTTGTGATTTGATGAGCTAGCTACTGTTTCAAATAAATACCTAGGGTTTTGTTTATTTTCTTATAATAGGGTTGAAAAATAAGCAGATCTAGCAGCTTTTAAAGCCTCTCTGTAAGCAATCGAGCTCTCTTTCCACGAAATCCGAAATACCTCTAGTTTAGTTTTCTTCCAGTTGCGCTCCATTTTTCTGGCTGCTCTCTTAAGGGCCCGGGTGTGCTCGCTGTACCACGGCGTTGGACTATTTTCTTTAATCTTCTTTAAGCGCAACGGAGCAACTGCGTCTAAAGTGCTGGAAAAGAGAGAGTTAAACGTTTCTGTCGTAATATCGAGTTCTTCTAAGCTATCCGGGATGCTGAGATGATGAAACTGATTAGGAAGATTATTGATAAAGCAATCTTTAGTGGCAGAAGTTATAGATCTAACGTATTTATAACACGGAGTCGGCTTTGCAGCCTTGGCTAAATGTAATTTACATGAGACTAGATAATGATCTGAGATGTCATCGCTCTGCTGCAGAATTTCAACGGCATCAACATCTATTCCATGTGATAATATTAGATCTAGAGTATGGGTCGGACAAACTTTATCTAGTGACAAATGATTAACGAGTGATACATGATTTCCACTGAATAGAGCGGACTTGATCAAATGAAATCTGTTAACAAAAGCTTTGATTTGATTTTCCCTGCAAGTTAATCTTTATAAGGCAATCTTTATTAGTCAACTATATAAGCGAGAGCCCTGAGAAGGTTCTTTTCTGCTATCGTCAGTGAAACAGCATTGTCTTCTACAACATTTTCTGGTAGGCTGAAGATTTATTCATCTGGAGAAAATCTAGACAACTTGACAACAACCATTTAACATTTAGTCTTTTCCTACTCTGAAATACAGTATAAGTAGGAAAGTATAATAAATTAAAACAAAAATTGTTCTAACAAAAAGATTGATGAGCCAAGACATAAAATTAGTACTAAAATGTAGGAATAGTATGCATGTCAGACTTTATAAATGGAACGTTAACTACAGAATTGTTATAATTTCCTAATCGTATAACAAAAGCATAAATTAACTATAGTTGCTGTTTGTTTGTTTTCTGTTTAGTTTTTTTCAGAGACCAAAATACGCAAGAAAACAAAATGGCAAACGGACAGCAAATAACAAAGCTCAATGTCTCCAGCTCTAAGGAAGAAGAGGAAATACTCGCAGCTCAAGGTTATCAGTTCATCAATGTTAACCTCAATGAAGGTACTCCAGGAAAGCAGGTCCTTCTTTGGTTCAAGAAAGAGTGTGGCAAAAGTCCAGTGACCAGGATCCAGTTTTCATTCAATGAGCGGATGAAATCTGGTCTGGCGGATGCTGGGTATGAGGTGGTCAACCGTGATCTGAATGCAGGAGGTTGTGGAAATCACATCTTTCTGTGGTACTTCTACGGCAGCACTAAATATGACATGTCTATTGTGAACCTCGCGGTGAGCAAAGCCGCTGGAGAAGAACCTGCTCTTCTGCGAGATGGCTGGGAGAGACTGGGCTGTGATCTGAACCGTAATGCACGAGGAAACTTCATCTACCTGTGGGTGCAGAGAGAGAAGCCGAGCTACATCTGTGAGATCGCAGCAACTGTTGACTTCACAGGTGACAAGCACATGTTTGAACTGGGCTACACTCGTGTGGATGAAGACACCAATCGGGGCGCTGGTGGAAACTACGTCTTCCTCTGGTATCGGCGCACAACCGATAAGAAACAGGCTCTCACTGCTCTTGACATATCCACCTCCCACCAGGAGGAAGCAAAGCTTCAGAAGGAAGGCTATACAATCCTCAGTGTTGATCTCAATAAAGGAACCAGTGGAAAAGCTGTCTACGCATGGTACAAGAAAAAGGGATGTGAATCTCAGATCCAAGCCATGGTTCTGCTGATCAACCAAGGGGCCTTGATTGAGTACAAGAAAGCTGGTTCCAACTTGATCGAGAAAAACCTGAACGAGGGCAACAATGGCTGGAAAATGTTCATAGCCTACAAGTAAAAACACGGAATCATGCTGCCATCACAGGATCTTCTCCAGTTATCTAATTGGTAGCACTATATGGCAACTATAAGCACAATTGTTTCTAATGTATGATTTCAATGTCACTCTTTAAAGCATATTGTGACCGTGGCTGTTGTACTTCACTCAACCACACACATTTAATTTGGCCTTTGTGTTTATGTTGTAATGCATTATGAAATAAAGTCAACTGTAACCACAACAAATGCTTTGGTGAGCTTTTTCACACTGTCTTTGGGATCATCTCTACGTTATATGCACTGTCCCCTCATTACATACTCATATTTCAGGGTCATAATACCCTCACACTAATGAAATTCAATATTATCAATACTAATGAATTCAAAGGTCAAAGGTCCAAAAGTCTTCTTTGGTGTTGTTATGGAATATGCAATCATTCTATTATTATTATTATTATGCCTTATTTATTATTTGCGTGTAAAGTACTTATGTGTTGTAGTCAGCCACAATGGTAACTTTATATAATGAAAGTGTTTTTTACGAAGCAAGACACCAGAGGTTGTTGTTGAACGATTTGTTAAGAAAGTGTTGTATAATGAAGGACACTTGTAATAATCACTGTAACATCATTTATTGAGAAAGTGGTTTATAGAAAAAAGACACTTCAACTATAAGAGAAAAGCATACGTTATATGAAACTTTGCAGAAATTAAGAAATCCAATTCCTAGTTTAAAATGGTATAGTGAATCCAATAAAAAGCTGAAGTAACTTTAGGAAGTGAAAAGTATTCAGTAAAGAAAAATAAGTTTTAAGTTAGCATTAAAACAGATAAGTTTGGGGAAGAATGTCGAGATGACAATCTTAATGAGTGCTAAAAAGAGATACAATTGGAAATCACATATAATGTGTAGTAAGATATTAAGACAGTTCATTAATCAAGTTAAAAATCAAAAAGCTAGAGAGATTAATTTGATAGGCAATACATGTGTAGGAAATTGGAAATGTGAACATAACTATAATGAAAAAACAAATACAAAGATGAATGTTAAAGGCTAACATTTTCAGATGAAAATGAAATTAAGACTTAAAGAGTAAGAACTGCAACAATGTTGAAACAATCACAAATGTGAAGAAACGTAATAGACAATAATACAGTAACTGATCAGATGTCAATACGGTAAGATGTAGCAATGCACAAGTATGAACACAAAATGTTCATAAGGCAAGGCAAGTTTATTTATATAGCACATTTAATACACGATGGTAATTCAAAGTGCTTTACATAGGAGAAAATAAAATAATCAAAACAAATAAGAATAATTAAAACAGTTTAGAATAAAAAATAAAATAAAGTACAGTAAAAACAGTCGGACGAACAGTGGCACAGTGCTCATTCAGTAAATGCATAGCTAAACAGAAGTGTTTTGAGTCTGGATTTGAATGTGACTGTAGGAGCACATCTGATCTCCTCTGGAAGCTGTTCCAGCATAATAGCTAAAGCAGACTCTCCGTGCTTAGAGTGAACCCTTGGTATTTCTAGCTGATGTGATCCTAATGATCTGAGTGATCTGTTGGGTTTATATTCAGTGAGCATATCTGCAATATATTGAGGTCCTAGGCCATTAAATGATTTATATACCAGTAATAATACTTTAAAATCAATCCTAAATGTAACTGGGAGCCAGTGTAAAGACCTGAGGACTGGTGTGATATGTTCATGTGTTCTGGATCTGCTCAGCGTTCTGTATGAGCTGCAACTGTCTTATGGTCTTTTTAGGAAGGCCAGTGAGGAGTCCATTACAATAATCCACCCTGCTGGTGATGAAAGCATGCACAAGTTTCTCTAAGTCTTGACTTGACACAAAGCATCTAATTCTTGCAATATTTTTCAGGTGATAGTATGCTGATTCAGTTATTGCTTTGACATGACTACTGTAACTAAGGTCTGACTCTAGAGACACACCAAGATTCCTGACTTGATTTTTAGTTGTTAGACCCCTAGAGTGAAGGTATGCATTTACCTTGAGGACTTCATCTTTGTTTCCAAACGCAATGACTTCAGTTTTGTCTTTGTTTAACTGAAGAAAGTTTTGGCACATCTAGGCATGTGCCGGTATCAAATTTTCATGCTGCGATTAATTGAATGAGCTTTTATCACGGTATACGGTATTATCACGATATTTTAATTGCTCAAGAGAAACAGATGGATTGCGGGTATCTAAAAAAACAACTTGCATCACAATGTGTAATTGTGATTTTCAAAACATGGTAACTAAACAGAATTTTATTAAGTTTAGTGACAACGTGTTACAATGTTTACATGGTACAATGACTGGTAGGTTACTGTTTGTATTCAAATAAATTCTTGTATTTGATTTTAATCTTAATTCAATATTGACTCATTTGGATAAATATTAGGTAGGCTACAGTCTGCATGTTAATTTTTCTCAAGAAAAAAATATATCTCACAAATGCTGTAAACAGAGAGAAATTAAATATAATGCGGTTTTCATTATAATAACAATTATGTAATGACAAGTAAACATATAATTAATATGTAATAAAGTGCACATATTTAGCAAAATGACAATTTTTTCTAGTCAACTAAAGTGCTGGTCATTAAATGGCTTTCCTGAGGTAAATGTAACGTTCTGTGACATAACTGTTCTCCTGCAGTTTTATTGACCTCTTTCCGTGAAAAACACTGATTGATCGACATTTTGTATGAGGCATAAACCTTAAGGTAAGTTGTACTGTATCTTTAAATAAAAAGTAACAGATGATCGGTTTACTTGAACTGAGGCGCAGCGATCTGTCACAATCGACAGAACCTTTTTTTTTTCATATCAAAAACTTATAACCTGCTCTGTCTAGTCTGTCGGTGTCAGTCTCCTCTTTGCTCCGCGATTTTTCTCTGCGTGAGAGCGTGTGAAAAGTGTCAATTCCGTAAAGCGGCTTTCAGACAGAACGCGATTTGCTATTTTGCAAATAAAAAGTTGAACTATTTGTAACTTTGACCCCGGCGTGCTTTGGTCGACGCAGCAACAAAACGTCCCCGCGAGTATTCTGCGTCCTGTCTGAAAGGCGCTTGAGTCTCAAGTTGAATGCGTGAGAGTTGGCAGCCCTGCGGGGGGTAAATCGTCGGCAGCGTTCCTCCTTCCGCCATGCTTCTACTCCATGTGATGATTGTTTACATTAGACTAGAGTGCGCTCTGCGCCGCGTGCACACAGTGCTTATACATGTGGGGATTGTTTACATTAGAGTGTGCACGTGTTTTGCGGAGCATATACGCAGTGTTTAAGCGGTTGATAGAAAATTAGCTAATGCGTGTTCTAAAAGTCTAAATTCAAATCTATTATTTTTCACGGTATTTTGAAGTGGCCGCGATAACAATATCATGCATATTCATTACCGCGATTTATCGCATTACCGAATACCGGCACATGTCTAGGCACATCCAACTGTTGACTTCATCAATGCATTGGCACAGGGAGTCAATGGGGCTGTAGTCGTTAGGCGATAGGGCTAAGTAGAGCTGTGTGTCGTCTGCATAGCTGTGGTAAGAGATGCGGTTCTTTCTCATTATTTGGCTCATTGGGAGCATATACAGGTTGAACAGGAGTGGTGCAAGAATTTAGCCTTGAGGGACTCCGCATGTCATGGATGTCCACTCAGACTTATGGTCTCCTATACTCACATAATAACCTCTGCCTTCTAAGTATGACCTGAACCATTTTAGGACTATCCCAGAAAGCCCCACCCAGTTTTCCAGCCTGTCAAGAAGTATGTCATGATCGACAGTGTCAAATGCAGCACTGAGGTCGAGTAGTACCAGCACTGATAATTTGCCTGTATCAGTATTTAAGCGAATATCGTTTATTATCTTTATGAGAGCTGTCTCTGTGCTGTGATGCGATCGGAATCCAGATTGAAAATTGTCAAAGTATCCATTCAAGCTTAAGAATTTGTTCAGCTGATTGAGGACAACTTTTTCAATGATCTTGCCTATGAAAGGAAGATTTGAGATCGGTCTATAATTGCTTAATATAGTCTTATCCAGATTGCTCTTTTTCAGGAGGGGCTTGACAACTGCAGTTTTCAGGGAGTTTGGAAAACTCCCAGAAAGAAGTGATGTCACGGTAGACATTTTCTCTGTTTCCTTCTAGTCTCGTGTTTATGTTGTTGTATGAATGCACGTGTGTGAGGGGTGTGTCTGTATGACATCACTTGATCCGCTCCAGCTGCTCATCATCACATCACCAGCTGCAGTTGATCATCACCACACTATTTATACTCACCGTTGTTCTCTCATCTTTGTCAGATCGTTGTTTCATGTGGTTCGTGGTGGTGTTCCGGTGTCCAGTTCCTGCTTTGTGTTCCTGTTTCTTCGTCTGGATTCGAGTTGTACGTTTGTCTCACCATCTTCTCTCCCTCCGCATCGTCCCTATGACTGTGCTATAGATTTACTGCCAGGTAAGTCTCCGCCTAAAGGCAAGTTATATTCACTTTCGATTCCTGAAAGAGAGGCTATGGAGAAATATATTTCTGATTCTCTGGCAACCAAGTTCATTCGCCCTTCCTCTTCTCCAGCGGGGGCGGGGTTCTTTTTTGTGGGGAAGAAAGATGGATCGTTGCGACCTTGCATTGATTACCGAGGATTGAATAACATCACGGTAAAGAATACTTATCCTTTGCCGTTGATGTCTTCAGCCTTCGAGAGGTTGCAGGGAGCATCTATCTTCACAAAATTGGACTTACGTAACGCTTATCATTTGGTTCGCATTAGGGAGGGGGATGAGTGGAAAACTGCTTTTAACACCCCTAGGGGGCACTTTGAATATTTGGTTATGCCGTTCGGGCTGTCCAACTCCCCAGCAGTTTTCCAGGCACTGATCAATGACGTGTTGCGAGATATGATCGATCAGTTCATATATGTTTACCTGGATGACATATTGATTTTTTCTTCGTCTCTCCAGGAACATGTGCAACACGTCCGACGAGTGCTTCAGAGGTTGCTAGAGAATGGGCTTTTTGTCAAGGCGGAGAAATGCGATTTTCATGCACAGTCTGTTCCTTTTCTAGGGTACATCGTGTCGTCCGAGGGAATGCGGATGGACCCTGAGAAGATCAAGGCTGTGGTTGATTGGCCAAGTCCAGATTCACGCAAGGCCCTGTTGAGGTTTCTGGGGTTCGCCAATTTTTACCGGCGTTTCATTCGCAATTTCAGCCAGCTAGTCGCGCCTCTGACCGCCTTGACCTCCCCCCGAACTGCGTTCAGGTGGTCGGACTCAGCCGAGGCTGTGTTCTCTAAACTGAAAAGCCGCTTTGTTTCAGCTCCTATTCTCATAGCCCCTGATTCATCACGTCAGTTCGTGGTGGAGGTCGACGCGTCAGAGGTAGGAGTAGGAGCAGTGTTATCCCAGCGTTCACCTGTGGACGACAAGGTGCACCCTTGCGCGTTTTTTTCACATCGATTATCCCCAGCCGAACGTAATTATGACATTGGTAACAGAGAGTTGTTGGCAGTCAAGTTGGCGTTGGAGGAGTGGCGTCACTGGTTAGAAGGGTCAGGGGTACCTTTTATCGTCTGGACTGATCATAAGAATCTCGAATACATCAGAACTGCTAAAAGATTGAACTCCAGGCAAGCTCGGTGGGCACTTTTTTTCGGTCGTTTTGATTTTACTCTCTCTTACCGTCCGGGTTCCAAGAACATCAAACCTGACTCATTATCTCGCATATTTGATTTTTCCGAACGCCCATCTACTCCCGAGTGTATTTTACCCGAAACCATATTTGTTTCAACACTCACATGGGAGATCGAAGCGAAGGTCAAGAGAGCCTTAGAAGGGGTAACGCCTCCGCCCGGATGCCCACCGAACCGTTTGTTTGTGCCGGAGGGATTACGGTCTGACGTTATCCAGTGGGGTCACAGTTCCAACGTAGCTTGTCATCCAGGAGTTAATCGCACTGGGTTTTCAGTCAAGCAACGATTTTGGTGGCCACGTATGGCTCGCGACATTCACGATTTTGTTTTGGCTTGCTCAGTTTGTGCCATTGGTAAGTCTTCCAATCAACCTCCAGATGGGTTACTTCAGCCGCTGCCGGTGCCTTCGAGACCCTGGTCCCATATCGCTCTAGATTTCATTACCGCCCTCCCACCCTCTCAGGGTAACACAGTGGTTTTAACTGTGGTGGACCGATTCTCGAAGGCAGCACATTTCATTCCCTTACCCAAATTGCCTTCAGCTAAGGAGACAGCGGCAACGATCGTAGATCATGTCTTTCGGTTACATGGCCTCCCGATAGACGTGGTTTCCGACAGGGGTCCCCAATTTGTGTCCAAATTTTGGCGAGAATTTTGTAGATTACTGGGGGCGACTGTTAGTCTGTCCTCTGGGTTTCATCCCCAGAGCAATGGTCAAACTGAGAGAGCCAACCAGGATTTGGAAAGAACGTTGCGATGTTTGGTTTCCAAGAATCCTTCCTCATGGAGTCAGCAACTGTCAATGGTGGAGTACGCCCACAATACGTTACCAGTATCATCTACGGGCCTATCTCCGTTTGAGTGTAGTGTAGGTTACCAGCCACCAATTTTTCCTAGTCTGGAGTCCGAAGTCGCGGTCCCCTCCGCCCACGCCTTCATCCAGAGGTGTCATCGCACTTGGACTAGAGCCCGCGAGACTCTACTCCAAGTGGGAGCACGCACCAAGATCAAAGCCGATCGCCACCGGCAGAGACCTCCCGTATACGTCGTCGGATCTAAAGTGTGGCTTTCTACCAAGAACATTCCTCTCCGATCCGTCTCGTATAAACTTGCTCCCAAATTTATTGGCCCGTTTGCTGTCACCAAGATCGTTAGTCCGGTGGCAATCCGCCTCAAACTTCCTCCTGCGTACAGGAGAATTCATCCCGTGTTCCATGTATCCAAAGTCAAGCCCGTGTTTTATGCTTGCATTAATCCGCCAGTCCCGGTTCCCCCACCGCCGCGACTCGTAGATGGGGAGCCATCCTATTCGGTCAATCGTATTCTGGATTCTAGACGGAGGGGACGCGGATTTCAGTACTTGGTGGATTGGGAAGGTTACGGTCCGGAGGAGAGAAGTTGGGTTCCTGCTAGAGACATTCTGGATCACTCTCTTATCGATGATTACAATCAACAGGTAAGGGAGTCTGAGAACGCCAGGAGGCGTTCTTAAGAGGAGGGGTACTGTCACGGTAGACGTTTTCTCTGTCCCTTCTAGTCTCGTGTTTATGTTGTTGTATGAATGCACGTGTGTGAGGGGTGTGTCTGTATGACATCACTTGATCCGCTCCAGCTGCTCATCATCACATCACCAGCTGCAGTTGATCATCACCACACTATTTATACTCACCGTTGTTCTCTCATCTTTGTCAGATCGTTGTTTCATGTGGTTCGTGGTGGTGTTCCGGTGTCCAGTTCCTGCTTTGTGTTCCTGTTTCTTCGTCTGGATTCGAGTTGTACGTTTGTCTCACCATCGTCTCTCCATCGCACCTCTTCACGGATCCTGACCATCTTGTCCCTGCGTCACCGTTACCATCTGCTGCACTGCCAATCCTGTGTACTCTAATAAACTGTTTACTTGCATTTGCTTCCTGTCATTCGTCCTCCCGTGACAAGTGAGGCATTTACCACTTCTAGGAGATCTGCTTCTAAACTGTTTAACACACTTTTGAAGAAAGATGTGGGGAGTGCGTCAAGGACGCAGGTTGATGTTTAAAGGTGCTGTACGGTTTCTTCCAAAATTTTGCCATCAATTTCTTCGAAAACAGACATAGTAACTACATTCTCAGGTTGTGGTCTGAACTGTCTGACCCCAGAGCAACTCAATGATGTGCTGGTCACCTTTCTGATATTATTGATTTTCTCAGAGAAGAAAGAAGCAAACTCACTGCACTTGCCGTCTGAGAGCATTTCACTGGGAATCTGGCTTGGGGGGTTTGTCAGTCTCTCTACAGTTGCAAAAAGAGTGTGTGTGTTTAATTTGGCCTTAGAAAACCAGTAAAATCGATTTTTTTTCCCAGTATTAAATTTGTGAATATTTTAAATGTTTAATAAAGGGGCAAAGGGTCATAAACAATCTTTTTTTGCGCAGCATTTGGGTCCGTGTACGTTGCGTTCATTTGTTTTTCGATTTAATATTGAAAGTAGAAAAATGAGAAAACGGCTCATTTATTAATTTTCTTTTTTCCAACAAATTAAAAAAATGAGACTTCGGCTTGATTTTTATATTGTTATGTTCAGGGATAGAAAATGGAAAAAGGGCTTGAATATTCGATTTCCACGTGTGGGCACGCATGAAACGCCCCTTTCCGCTGATTGGTCAACCAAAGATCAACGCTTTCAGTTCTTCCACAGTCCTCCGCTGCTGGTCCTGGACGGATTCTTAAAGTGTTTATTACAAATAAACTCTCTCTCATCCAACAACCAGACAAATGCTTGACACAAATCGCATGGGCAGGGCCTAGAAAGGGCTTTCTTCTCTATAGGGATGGTTTCGACAATCTACACTAGAGAAATATTAGCTGATTATTTCAGAAATATTATGTAGATCTCACATCTGCACCCACATGACCCATCATGAGCCTACTTCACAGCTGGGTGACCCACTGACATTAACACACTTGCGTGCGCGAGCAGTCGGTGTTTGTGTTTGAAAGCTCCGTCGAATCAATTCATTAATCCTTGATTTTCTTCTTTACCACTCATTTATAAACAAGCACTTTCTATTTTTATATCATGGGAACTTATCCTCGATACTATTCCTTATAAAAAAAACAATCGGATTGCTTTGATATCGCTACTTAGACCCAACTTTGCGAATCTCGGCTACTAGCCTTTAGTCCGCTAGCATTTCACGCGTGGCCTCGCGCCTATTGACCGTCTGATTTTACACCCGTTTCACTGAAAGGATACAGGTTATATCCGGCATTTCAGTCCTAAATTACTAGTGATATTGGTAGTATCACTATCGTTACTAATCTACTGTTCATCTGTTATGGCGAACATATCAGATGTGTGTCTAACGTTACCTCTGAGTGCAGGTGAGGACACATTCGAACTGATTTCGGTACGATTGGAGCTTGAATCGGTGGAGAAACAGATCCGTGGTCTGCTGGAGAGGCAAGCCGAGCTGCGGGATCGGCGATCAGCGCTTGAAACGTCACGCGCCGATGCACACAAGTCAGTGGTTAGTAACTTTTTGACTCCGACTTCGTCTACTCCGTGCGTTTCTCTGCCCAGGAGGACGCGATCATCTCTGGCATCATTCACTCCGGCGCCAACCCAACACCATGGACCCTGGGTGATCCCACAGCGGAAGACACGAGCCAGGACCAGAGCAAGAACCTCTCCGCCCCTCCCGGTCTTCGAGATCTCCACCCGGAACCGCTTCTCCCCTCTTCGCGAGTCGGAACGCGACGAGGCCGTGATCATCGGCACTTCCATGGTCCGTCATGTCCGTGCTACCTCAGGTAAGGGTAAGGTGCGCACTCACTGCCTTCCTGGTGCTCGTGTTCTTGATGTCGCCGCACAGGTTCCCGAGATCCTGAACGGTGAAGAGCGCGTCGGAGCTGTGGTGCTTCACGCTGGAACAAACGATATCAGGCTGCGGCAGACGGAGGTTCTGAAGAAGGACTACAGGAGCCTGATCGAGACGGTACGCAGCACAGCGCCTGAGGCAACGATCATCGTGTCTGGACCGCTTCCCACGTACCGACAAGGACAGGAAAGGTTCAGTAGATTATTTGCACTAAATGAATGGTTAATGTCATTGTGTAATGAACAAAAACTGCCCTTTGTAAATAATTGGAATCTGTTCTGGGAGCGACCTAGGCTCTACCGTGCTGATGGCCTGCACCCCAGCAGATTCGGAGCGGCTGTTCTGTCGGACAGCATCTCCAAGACGTTACACACCGTATGACTAGAAAATCAAATTCCAAATCACAGTCTTTGCTGTGCCAATCTAATTGATATAAGTAGTGTAGAACATTATATAGAAACTGTGTCTATCCCTCGTTTAGTGAGGCCAAATAATAAATCCAATGTAGGATCTAAGAAAAATCTTATTGTAATTAAACCTGAAAATCTAAATATCAGTGAACAAAAACAATTTCTAAAACTAGGTCTTCTAAACATTAGATCGCTCACACCTAAGGCGGTTATTGTAAATGAAATGGTCACAGATAATAGCTTCGATGTACTTTGCCTTACTGAAACCTGGCTTAAACCAAACGAGTATTTCGGTCTAAATGAGTCTACTCCGCCAGGATACTGTTATAAGCATGAGCCCCGTCTGATCGGTCGTGGCGGCGGTGTTGCAACAATCTATAGAGATATTATTAATGTTACTCAGAAAACAGGTCACAGGTTTAACTCGTTTGAAGTACTTGTGCTAAACGTTATGCTCTTAGATGTAAGAAATAAATCCCTATTATCTCTAGCCTTGGCTACTGTATATAGACCTCCAGGACCATATGCTGATTTCCTAAAAGAGTTTGCAGACTTTCTCTCAGATCTATTGGTCAATGCCGATAAAGCAATAATTGTTGGAGATTTTAACATACACGTAGATAACACAAACGATGCGTTAGGGACTGCGTTTACAGATTTATTAAACTCCTTTGGGGTCAAGCAGAATGTCAGTGGTCCCACTCATCGTCTAAATCATACACTAGATTTAATTATATCATATGGAACCAATCTAACCGATATAGATATTATACCGCAAAGTGACGATCTCACCGATCATCACATGGTAACTTGTATAATACGCACTGCTGAAATTTGTCATGTTGGCCACGTTATAGACCAGGCAGAACAATCCTTCCGACCACTATAGATAGATTCTCAAATAGCTTACCTGATCTATCTCAGCTGCTCAGTGAACCCAAACAAACAGATGAACTAGAGGAAATGACCAGCAGTTTGAGCACCATTTTCTCTAGTACATTAGATATTGTTGCACCAATTAGATCAAAAAAGGTTAGAGAGAAAACTAAAGCACCATGGTACAACAGTGCTACGCATGCTATCAAGAGAGAAACTCGTAACCTAGAGCGTAAATGGAAACAAACTAATTTAGAGGTCTTTAGAATCGCTTGGAAAGACAGTATGTCACGTTATAAAAAAGCTCTAAAAGCAGCCAGGGCTGAGCATCTCCGCAAACTAATAGAAAATAACCAAAATAATCCAAGGTTTTTATTTAACACCGTGGCTAGACTAACAAATAAACAGACATCACCAGAGCAAATTATTCCGTTACAGTATAGCTGTAATGATTTTATGAACTACTTCAATGAGAAAATAGAAAGCATCCGAAACACAATTGTAAATGTACAATCCTCTATGGTGTCTTATGATTCAGCCTCAATTATCGCCCCTCAAGAACAACTACACCGCTTTACAACTATAGGACAGGAAGAGCTAAATAAACTTATCATTGCATCTAAACCAACAACATGTTTATTAGATCCAATACCAACTAAATTTCTGAAAGAAGTGTTACCTGTAGTGGAAGAGCCTCTTCTTAATATTATTAACTCATCTTTATCTTTAGGTCATGTTCCAAAAATATTCAAGCTGGCAGTAATAAAACCTCTCATTAAGAAACCGCAATTAGATCCAAATAACTTAGCAAATTACAGGCCGATTTCAAATCTTCCATTTATGTCTAAAATACTAGAAAAGACTGTGTCCGCTCAATTGTGCTCTTTCATGCAAGAAAATGAGATATATGAAAAATTTCAGTCAGGATTCAGACCGCATCATAGCACAGAAACTGCGCTAGTTAAAATTACAAATGATTTACTTTTAGCTTCTGACCAAGGCTGTATCTCAATATTAGTTCTACTCGATCTTAGTGCTGCGTTTGACACTATAGATCATAAAATACTCTTGGATCGACTACAAAACTACACTGGTGTTCAGGGACAGGCATTAAGCTGGTTCAGATCGTATTTATCAGACCGTTACCATTTTGTTTGTTTAAATGGGGAAAAATCGAAGATAACGTCAGTAGACTATGGAGTGCCGCAAGGATCGGTGTTAGGCCCTCTGCTATTCTCAATATATATGCTGCCACTTGGTAATATTATAAGAAAACATGGAATTAATTTCCACTGTTATGCTGATGACACTCAATTATATATTTCATCACGACCAGATGAAAACACTAACTCATCAAAATTGACAGAGTGTCTTAAAGATATAAAATGCTGGATGACGCATAATTTCCTGCTTCTAAATCCAGATAAAACGGAGGTATTACTTGTTGGTCCAAAAAACTATCCACAAAACCACTTACAATACAACTTTAATATAGAAGGATGTCCCGTTACTTTATCCTCTACGGTAAAAGACCTGGGAGTTATACTAGACCACAACTTGTCTTTCGAAAATCATATTTCATATGTAACAAGAACAGCCTTTTTCCATCTTAGAAACATTGCTAAATTACGTAACATGCTATCAGTCTCTGATGCAGAAAAGTTAGTTCATGCATTCATGACCTCGAGACTAGATTACTGTAATGCTTTATTAGCTGGTTGTCCTGCATCCTCAATAAACAAGCTACAGTTAGTCCAAAATGCAGCCGCTAGAGTTCTTACTAGGTCAAGAAAATATGATCATATAACACCAATTTTATCATCTCTACACTGGTTACCTATCAAGTTCCGTATCAATTACAAAGTACTACTACTGACCTATAAAGCCCTAAATGGTTTAGCTCCTGTGTATTTAATGGACCTTCTATCGCCCTACAATCCATCGCGCTCTTTAAGATCACTAAATTCGAGGCTTCTGGTCATTCCTAGGATATCTAAGTCCACTAAAGGAGGGAGGGCGTTCTCACATTTAGCTCCTAAACTCTGGAATAGCCTTCCTGATATTGTTCGAGGCTCTGACTCGCTGTCCCAGTTCAAAACTAGATTAAAGACGCATCTCTTCAGCCAAGCATTTACATAATGCTTACCTTTTATAATACTGCTGAATCAGATCAAATGCATTTAATACTATAAAACTTTAAGAGACTGTAGGTTATCTGTATAGGTTGCATAATATTTGCAGTCATTACGTTCCTGTGTATATTGCGTGAATGACGGGTGGTTGGGCAGATATTGTGTTGCGGTAGGTAGTATGCCATACGGAACCGTTGTCCACTGAAACTGCTTTAACGCACCAGTGGGGCTCGACAGCCTTAGTCAACGGGTTGGCGCGTATGGTTGGGTTGCGGAGAGATTGTGAGATTGTGGTTAGGTCTCAGCAGCAGGAGGGACGTAGAGGTCAGTAAGCTGGGCTGAGTTGAGTGGGGGACGGAGGGGGGTGATTTTGGGACGCAAGAGTCACTGTCTTCATGTTTTGTCATTTACGCCTGTGTTATGGAAATCATCATTATGAACAGCAGCTACGCTAATTATTTTCCCTTTGCTTTTCTGCTGTTATCTCGGGACGCGAGTCCCAAGAAAATGGCGTTCGTCAGCTCCAGTTTGTATCCAGCCTCTCACGGAGACTTCAGATGCTCCAATCACAAAGCCTATGAAGTGACGACTCAACACGGGCGATATGGACTCTCTATGGTGGACGGCACTGATCCTCAACAACTCGTCTTAAGACCGGCGTGCATACTTGGACTTCCAAAAAATACTCTAAATGTTCTGATCCAATCTGACTTGTAATGCTGCCCGAATCATGCACTGTTCCTTCGTTGGCCAGAGGAGAACTGGCCCCCCGACTGAGCCTGGTTTCTCCCAAGGTTTCTCCATTCTGTCCCTGATGGAGTTTTGGTTCCTTGCCACTGTTGCCTTGGCTTTTGGCTTGCTTAGTTGGGGACATTTAATATTCAACAATATTATTGATCTGCCTTACTTAAGGTGGACGTTGACGCAATATCTTTTAGAAACAAACTTTGTTATATTGTTTTCATGTTATCACTGTGAAGCGCTTTGATACAATCTGTATTGTAAAAAGCGCTATATAAATAAAGGTGACTTGACTTGACTTGACTGACAGCGCACAGACCAGTATCCATTTAAGTGTAAATATGCAGCAGTCATAACTATTATTTTAGACTGCACATTGAGTTTTGGACAAGGGATGAAGCTGAAATATGATAGATATGAAAAGATTTAAATTGCATTATTTAGTGTCAATGTCACAGCGCATCTATTTTGGTTGTTATTTTATTCGTTTTTTAGTTGTTGTCTGTTTGTTTGTTTTTCATAGCTTGTAGCTTTCATAGCTTATAATCATTTTTACCTTTGCAAGGGCAATTATTCTAATCTTTAGGCTATTTGTCATCTTTTATAAAAAAAAAATTGGAAATTTAATCGACAATTTCAATTAGAATAATAAGATAATAAGCTGTTACCAATCAAATTAAATTAGTATCAACCTAAGCTGCATCTGAATTCTGAAGTGGCATGTAGACCTATTAGGCTACTATTAACTGTTTAATGCTGCTCAGAGGATTTACACAGTAATTACAATTAGCCTACATAGTAGGCTATTATGATATTAACGTTTTGAATGTAATATTTTGAATAGCCTTTTAAATATGAAATTATTAAAGGAACACTACACCCATTTGCATTAAGCTTTGTATCTTTAGAAACCCAGTCATATTTTTGAATGGTCATGGTTTATTCCCTTATTTTCCCCTGAGATGGGAGAAATAAGGATTTAAGTGTTCCACTTCCTGCTTTTTATGACGTAAAAATCGTCATTTTGCGTCATAAAAAGCAGGAAGTCACATTTCATTGAAAAGTGTAGAGACTACAAACACAAGCTCATCATTTATTCAGGGTGTGGGACCCACTCACGCTACAGGCCTATTACAGATCAGTGGGTGGGACTTCACCTGCAGATACAGACAGCAATATCAGCCATCTTGTTTGGAACCTAAGCTAACAAGCGCTGTGGAGATAGGAAGTTACGACAATGACGGAAGAAACTAAACATATGGAAGAAGAGGATTTTGAAATTCTGCTGCTCGAATCCGCTGTTCGTGGCTATCTTTACGAGCCGCAGTATAGTGAAGAGCAGCTGAGGCTGATGGAGGAACAGGAGGCGGACGAGGAGCCCGGGCTGGCTCGAGCTGGGCGGACCGCTGGTGCCTGTGCTCTCGCTGTGCGCTACGGACACAGATAGAGTCCGTCTGCTGCAGAGAATTTCAACTATGGCAATTTCTCCTGGACGAAATCTCTGAACGTTTGTGTTGTGATGTGAACCATCCTAGTGTCGCACCGCATATGTTCTGACTGAACATCCAGGTATCATGCAATAATTCACCATATAGAAAGATATACAAGCGAGGAGTAATTCACTAATGAGTTTGCTAATGTAACGGGGTTCGTTGTTGTGGGAAGAAGGAGGCGGGAACCGGCGAACATTTAAACATTTTAATAGTAAAATAAACAAATACAAAAGTATAAGCCAGCAGCCACACACAACAGAAACAAAACACAGCATAAAATCATCAGGCCTGTTCCTCTCTCGATCTGCCCTGTCGTCGCTCCTCGTTTTATGCGTCCGCTCCTCCGTGAGAGATGCGAGAGAGACCGGTGCGTCTCACACAAGGGCGTAACTTTGGGTCTACCATTGGGGGGGTTTAACTCGCAACATATTTATTAATTTATTTATTAATTCAATAATTTTCTTGTGTAAAAGGTAACATGCTAATTTGCCGTTTATGTATTAGAAATACATTGTGATACTTTTACTGATTTAGGCTACTTAACGTAAATGCAGCTGTTCACCTATTTATGCCATAATGACACAGTAGTTAAATTAAGTGTTTAAACACTAGCCAACAGTGGCAGCTTACACGTAATTAATTTTTTGTGTTCAATATCTTATGAAAAAAAACACAAAAAAAAACACACTAAAAACAAGAAAGTTATGTTAATAAACTAGGTTTTAAAGGGATAGTTCGGCCAAAAATGATATTTAAACCATGCATTACTCACCCTCAAGCCGTTTGAGATGCATCTGTCAATCTTGTTTCAGACGAACACATTTTCAGTTATTTTAGAAAATGTCTTAGACCCTTCAGTGGATATAATGTGAAGCAATGGGGTCCTCCTCCTTCAAGTCCCAAAATGTGAATACATCCTTCACAAAAGTAATCCATCCGGCTCCAGGGGGATAAACGAAGGCCTTCTGAGGGTAATCCGTGCGGTTTTGTCCTAAAAATATACATATTTAAAACTTTATAAATTAAAATATCTGACTTCCGGCAACGATCGACGCGCGTTCACGGGTGATGGAAGTCGGCGTACGAGGTAAGACGTAGCGTAGGAACCGTTGTGACGTAGAACGAACGTGCCAGCGCAGCCAGAGAGCAGAGCAAAACAAAACACGAAAACGCGTGAACGCACGCGCGTCGATCGTTACCTTGCCTCTTTTCTTCTCTGACGCTGTGGACTTGGCCCGTCTTATCAGTGTAATGGCCTTACAAAATAATTACATTTTTTCTGAAAGCTGCCTTCGCAGCTTTGTACTAGAATTACATTCTAGGAAAGAATCCTCTAATCAATCACTTAAACCTATTAAGTTGAGGTGTTTAATTGTTCTGTTGCTGTTGATTTCAGGAAATGTGCAACCCAATCCAGGCCCAGACTCTGTTATAAGTTTTAATACCCCTGATGATTTTAAATCTAGGGCCGGTCTTGGTTTTATTCACTTGAACGTACGCAGCTTGCTCGCAAAGATGGAGAAAAATCATCGTTAATTGATCTTATTATAACCAATGTTCCTTATAAATACTCAGCAGCTTCGGTGTTTGCAAACGACATTAGTGACCACTGTGTTGTTGCTACAGTCATTAACACCAAAATTCCCAAAACCAAGCCACATAGCATCATTAAGCGTGACATGAAATATTTTACGGAACAAGGTTTTTTCTATGACCTATTTTATTTTGATTGGGATAAAATGTATCTTTTTGCTGATGTTGAAAATGCTTGGAGATTTTTTCATGATGGTTTTAAAGAAATTGTTGACAAGCATGCACCCCTCAAAAAATATAGAGTAAAAGGCCGTAAAAATGCATGGTTCACTGTAGACTTAGCCAACTCTCTTCACGAGCGCAATAAAGCCTGGGCAAAAGCCAGGGAAACGGGCCTGGACTCTGATTGGCTACTGTTCAGGAGACTGCGCAATTTGTGCACAGTTGCTATTAGAAAAGCTAAAGCAGACCATTATCTAATAGAATCTTCAAACAATCTAAATAACCCCTTAAAATTTTGGAAGACGATTAAATCACTGGCTGGAAATAAATTTGGCATTGAGCTGCCACCATGTATTCTTAAGGACTCACGTAAAATATCTGATAAGGCTGAAATTCTTGGTTGTTTTAATGAGCATTTTATTGCCTCTGGTTCACTGTTTGACTCCCTCAACACTTCGCATCAGAATCACCCTAAAGGTCTTACTCATGGTCATAATCCAGTTAGTAATTCCTTTAGTTTTAAGCCATTTTTAGTCTCAGAAGTGCATAAAGCCCTTACACTTTTAGACACTAGAAAATCGCCTGGTCCTGATAACTTAGAGCCTTACTTTCGACAATTAGCATCAGATTTTATTGCACCGCCTCTGACTTATCTTTTTAATCTTTCTCTGGACACGAACGAAATTCCTCTTTTATGGAAATCTGCATTTGTTATTCCTCTGTTAAAAGGGGGAGACCCAACAGATTTAAACAACTGCAGACCCATCTCGAAATTGTCCGTCCTGGCTAAGGTTATGGAAACTCTGTTAAACGAACAATTGAAAGAGTTTCTAGCTACTAACAATATTTTGTCTAACTTTCAAACAGGTTTTCGTAAAAGACACAGCACAACTACAGCAGCCCTAAAAGTAGTAAATGATTTCATTGACTCTTTAGATAAAAAACAACATTGCGCAGCTCTTTTTATTGATCTATCTAAAGCATTTGATACTGTGGATCACCAAATACTAAAACAAAGACTTTTCAGTGTGGGGTTGTCAGAACAAACAGTTTGCTGGTTTAAAAATTATCTATCAGGTAGAACACAAAGCGTACAAGTAGATGGTCTCACGTCCAGCACTCTTAGTATATCCAAGGGTGTGCCCCAGGGGTCAGTGCTGGGACCACTCCTATTTATTTGATACATCAACATTCTTGATCGAAATGTCTCCAACGCAAATTTTCATTTCTATGCCGATGATACTGTGATATACTGCTCTGCTGCCACTCCAAACCAAGCTCTTTGTCAGCTACAACTTGCTTTTGATACAGTACAATTTACCTTGTTTGATTTAAAACTTGTTTTGAATGACGACAAAACTAAACTTATGTTGTTTTCCAATGCGAAATCTAAGCTACAAAACCTTCCATCCATTACGACTTCTCAGGGCTTCGAGATTGAGACTGTATCCCAATACAAATACCTTGGTATTCTAATTGATGATTCTCTCTCTTTTAAACCTCACATCCAGCAGTTGGTGAAAAAACTGAAGTTAAGACTGGGTTTTTATTTTAGAAACAAGTCATGTTTCTCCTTTGAGGCAAAAAGAAGGCTTGTTGCTGCCACTTTCATGTCAGTGCTGGACTACGGTGATGTTATATACATGCATGCACCCATTCAATGCTTGAAATTGTTGGATACTGTTTAGCATGGAGCACTTAGGTTCATCACAAACTTTAGAGCACTTACCCATCATTGCTCTCTGTATGATCGCGTTGGTTGGTCGGCACTGTCCACCCGTAGGCATAATCACTGGCACATTCTTATTTATAAAGGTATTCTTGGTCTGCTTCCCCCATACCTTCAATCTTATAGTAAAAAGAAAGGCACAGGACGATATTGTCTTCGTTCTGAGGACTTATTGTTGCTGTCCGTCCCTCATGTCCGGACTGTAATGGGAAAAGGGTCGTTTATGTACGCGGCCCCCAGCGCATGGAATCAACTGCAAAATGTCTTAAATCTTCAGGAACCAGTTTCACTGGCTGCTTTTAAATTACTTTTAAATGATATAGAGGCTACACATACTGGCTGTAGTTGTTATGATTAATTATTTGGATGATCCTTGCTTCTATGCTTTATGTTTTATGTTTATGCTACATGTTATATGTTTTTTTTTTTTATGTCTGCAACTTTGTTATTTGTGCTGCTGCCTGTCTTGGCCAGGACACTCGTGGAAAAGAGATTTTTAATCTCAACGAGTATTCTTCTGGTTAAATAAAGGTATATATATATATATATATATTTCTAACTCTGGTGGCAGCTAACGTTTGCCTTGTAGACGAACGAGTGATTTCTCTGATGTTTGCGCTGTTCTGGATTAGTGGGAGTGGCTTGCGGAGCTGTGCAATGTGGTGCATTGTGGGAGTTGTTGTCTTACATACAAATGCGCCCTAAAGTTATTTTCTGTCTTTTCTCGGTCAAGAGGGCACCAAATTCAAAAATTCTTTTACATTTCGACTACATATATGACCCACTTTCAATAAAGATTAATGTTGAAATGGGTGAAGTGTTCCTTTAATGACAAAATGAAACAATACTTAGATTATGAGAGTAAGACCCCCAGTAGGTGGCAGCACGTAACTGTCTTAATCATAGTCAGTCAGTGAGTCATTCATTCAAAACGCTGATTCATTCAGGAACCAATTGGCTGTATAAGGGACATTGAATCATTCACTCAACTGATTTGTTCAAAGAATCGAGTTCGAGTGAGTCAGCGGAGTATTTCTTTGGCACGTGGAGAAGAAAACCCTTTCTATCTAGTCCCTGCCCAGCGCGATTTGTGTCAAAGAATCCGTCCAGTGGTGGTGACGGTATGGGGAAGAGACCTCTAATGGACACCCAGGGAACACCAACCAGACACTGTGACAGTTTAAATGCAAACCAAAACAAATTCCATAATGTTTTCAACTGTAACATTATGGAAACAAAATTGGTTTGCATTTAAACAAACATTTCAGTAAAAAAAATTTTTGTGATTTAACATAGCACAATACTTGTTATGTAATTTTATATTTATCTTTATGTTGCGGTTGAAACATGTCAGTGGTGAATATTATGGGATAGAAAGACCTAAACTGTCACTTCTTTTATATAAGTTCTTCCAACATGAAAAAATGGTCAGGTCTTGCGCATTAAACTGCCCCGCTCAGGGTCACTCGTACACATCATATCTGACCCAGATGCTGTTCAGGGGATTTATCTACGGTTTCTGTCAAACAATGATCGTAAGGCTCTGAAGAACACAGAGTTCATGTTCCTGTTATCCATGTTTACAGACATCCAGGTTCCATCACTTGTGTAGGCGTACTGTGTTCGCCACTCGACTGGCCTTAATGGACTTTCTGAACGTCGGCTCAAACAAGCCACCAGGTGCACAGTAGCTGTTTTATTAGACAGCATGAGTAAAAATGACGTCACAACTATGAATATGAACAGGGGGATCTCTTCAAATGCTTTTACCTCTTCTTTTGGGACAAGATATGGAATAATAACACGGTCTTCTCTTTCCATTCTGTTCATCCAAAACTGGTGAAAAAGGGTCCATGCTCCCTCTTCAGGGGTCACAGGGGATAGAAGGATCATTGGGATGTCACAGGGAGATCTTCGCATGCTGTTCCAGTGACGTGGCAAAGGGTCCGGCTCACAGTAAGCCGTTTTGCTGTTGTTGTAAAACTCTCTGTCTGTCACTTGAATGAAACCCTGAGCAATTGCAAATGCAGCGTTGGAGTTAATGAAGCAGTTCCACGGAGAGTAGAGAACGGTGTCTCTGATGTTAGGTGTGGGCACCAGTACAGCTGACGGCATAAACTGGTCGACAATACCGCCGTGAGCCACAAACACAATGTCTACGTGACCTCCACCAGGCTTTGTCAAATCCTCAGGAATGGGATCCAACCTCTCCTGGCAAAATCGTAGAAGATTCACAAATTGAATCTGATGAGTCACTGTCTGAAGCCAGGAGACAACTCTGTTGTCTGTACATGTTCCCCTGATATAATCCATTATTTTCTGTCCATTTTCAGTCATGCTGAGAGAATATCCCCCCAAGTTCTTGCTGAGGTTCTTCAGTTGGACCAATTTTTGGATGATTTCCCTGTAATGAGAAAAGTTGTACAGCGAGTCAATTACCTCAGACCTTCATTTTTGCAGTAAATGTACAATCTCAGACAAATACAAGATATATTGGCTTTGGCCAAGACAGATAAATTAGTAGAAATAATTTTTTTTTTATAAAATAAAATATCATACTGCATTGCATCCAGCTGTTCCTTTAGCTTTTGTTGGCCGACCCGTATTTCCCTGGCTGAATCCCGTAAGATCTTGCTGGCCTCCGTGACCCGATTACCCTTTACTAGTGCTTTACTCTTCACAATCAGGTCGTACATAGAGATTCCTAAACCAGTCGCGACCAGTACCTAGAAAGAAGGTCACAATCACAAAATCACTGTCTAACATGTAAGAGCAATGCCGTGAATATTTAATATTCTTCTCTTGAATAGTCACTTCAAGAGAATTTCAAAGTCGCAATTTTCTTAAAATGGAATGGTTGAGAACAGAAAGCTGATACCTGTGATCCTGCTTTAGCAGCAGCTTTAATGCCAATTTGTCCAATGTTCTTCATCAGTACTTTGGCCGACACCTTCAGGCCACTCGTCATTACAGTGAAAACACTAACAAGGCTCAGAGCCTGGAAAATAAAGCGCGAGGCCTCGGCTGGAGCCAGTCCACCTGGTGTCATGTGACGAAAGTACGTGGCCCTGTTGAAGTCTCTGAGAAAGTCTAGGGGTACGGGAGTATCTCTCCTCCTGGCCAGAGCCCACATGAGTCGAGTGACGACCTCACAGTCCAGCTCATCAGCATGAGTCCCGAGCGGCGCTTCTCCACACCTGTCCTTCAGATCTTGCAGTTGCTTCTGAATATTCGTCCCAACCGTCTCATCTTTAATTAATTCAGTAGCTTTACTAAAGGTACTGCTAGAGATACCTGCCTCTACCAGTGTGGAAGTGACGCTGACTGCAGTGCCTGCTGTTGAAGCAACCAATAGAGGGCTGGCCAGACCTCCTGTTAAGACTGTGGCAATCACTGCTCCAGATATTGAGGCCACAGTCGTGGCAGCTCCGAGCACCTGAGTGATGTTGCTGCCCAGATGAACATCTTCCAGCTCTTCCGCCAGTTCCTTTAGCTCTTCTGCACATTCCTCTCGGTTCTCCAGCCAGCGGAAGAGCGAATCACATAACATATCTGCTGCCTCCATGATTAGAGCAGGAACTGTGAAGAGAGAAAATTACATATATTTGGCACAGTATATCATCTAAAGATTACAGTAATGCATGCCTGATGTCATTTAACTCTACAAGTTGTATATTTTGCTCTGAGCCACATAGACCCAAAATCATTCACGATTTGCTAAATGCCCTACAACCAGATTACTGCACTCAAACAACAATTAGGAAATTAGGAGTCTAATTAGGAAAAGTTAACTAGATAGAAATACAGATAAGAACTTAAGATAAGAGTTAGATAAAGAGTTAAAGTAGACAGGAGAATAAACGAGTAGTCAAAAAACCCCAAAAAGAGTTCAAATCAGCTATGGTGGATATAAAAAATAAACTGTGATGTTTGACATTTAGGAAAATCCAGATAAGATCCGGCAGAGCAGATATATCAGGGTAGACTTCAGTACTTTCACTGAGATCATGGAACAAACTGTTACGGCTGTGCACGGAGATGAACCCAAACGCAGACGGTGTACAATGAACTCAGGGTTTATTGGGACAAAAACAGGAAAACAAAACCCACGAGGGTGCAAACCAGACGAAACAAGGGATATAACACTGACAAGGCTGTACTAGAAAAAGACTGAACAAGAAACAAACAATACATCTTATAATACTAACAATGACTACTAATAATGACTAGACTTCACAGGATACTCACAAGTAACGTTTGTCAATGAACCGACACAAGACAGCAAACACAAGGGGATTAAATAAGGAGACTAATCATGACATGACAGGTGACACAGATAAAGCAATAATGACTAAATCAGGATAACAAGGGGGCGGGACAACACAAGCACATGACCAAAACACAAGGCCATGTGCTTGCACACAGAACATGGGTCTGTCATGATCCTGCCGCAATACTAGAAAATCACGGACATGATGGCAGAATCATGACATAAACAATCGTAAACTGAGGTTTTGTTGCTTTTCTTTCATTTTTAAAACAGTTGAAAATGTACTCACGTCGTCACGTGTCTACAGTTTCAGTGAAGTAATCTGTCTTCAAACGCCAGCAGTCTGAGAACACGAACCTTCACTCGATTTGACTGAATTACAGCAACCACTCCTTAACAACTTACAAGTTAAAGCACAAGTTTGTGTCTCAATGTCCTCTGAATATCTTTGAGGATGAGGATGAGGATGTGTGAGCTGTGTGGAGAAAGGTCAGGAAAACTTTAGGGGCTTTTTATTTTAGAGCTAGATCGAATACAGGAACCGAAACTATTCTGTTCTGGTTTGCTTGTGTTCGTTGTGCCGTAATTAGGACCCAAGCCCTGAAATGGTGAAGGCCCTATTGTTTTTCTAAGGATTATTATTTTTATTATTAGGGCCCAAGCCCGGCTGGACTGAGTCTAGTACCCGTGCGTGGCGAGGGAATCGGCAGATCCCCTTTCTGCTGGGTCCGAAAACTGGGTCCATATATCAAACACACGTGCACATCATCGGGAAGTGTGATGAGTGTATTACCATTGTAAATTCCCTGGTCGAAGAAAAAACTATAACAAACAAGCTTGAGATTAATTTGGATGATTTATTTGTAGCAAATCTTCAGAAAAGACAAAGCAAAGAAGAAAAGAAAGAAGCCAAGAAACGACGAAGACAGAAGACGGGAAAACGGAGACAACCGTTTCCACAGCAAGAGTTATGATGCGAATAATTAGACAACAAGAGCGATTGAATATGAAACTTATGAAACAATCAATTGATGAAAAACATTTAGTGGAAAATTGTTTGAAATAAAGAATAGAGGGTGTATCATTTCTTTTGAAACTTGACGCCGCCTGCTGAGTTTGTTCATGTGTTATGAGTTTGTTAAATCATTAAGAAAGTGTGATGGGTAACTCATATATGCTAATAAATGTATTTTTTCATATACTATGTCGCTTCAGAGAGCTTACTAAACTGCTGAGAGCCGCGACTGCGTTTCAGTAAAAGACTATTTGAAGCAACCGAGACAAATATAACTTCTGCTTTAATAAATATGTTAAAAGTGTGAAGGCAAGTAGGAAATCAGACAAACTCAGGTCTGTGAAACACGAGGGGGCGAAGCTGACTGTTGCTGTGTGACTGTTTTACCAAATGCTGTATCTTTTTATATACTATGCAAATGCTTCTCGCTGAGGAAAACCCTGTGATTTCTGAAGAGTTTAAATTGTGAGACACGCAAGAATCTCGTGGTGAAGGCGACTCATGTTTGTTTTATGTTGATTTTTATTCTGTTCTTTGTTAGGCTATTAAAACGAAATCATTGATTGTGGTGATTCATAAACTAACAAATCTAAGAGTGATTTCCTTCTAACACCTATTATCTGAACCTGGATAATCAATCCCATTGAGCCTCGAGAGCACCCGAATCCAGACTGAGTTTGGCACAGAACTTCTAACCCGAATACAAGCGCTCAAAACCCAAGTAGACGGTGGGCCGAGAGCCCGTATCTGCTTTACTTTTCGAAATGGATGATCCCCATGGAGGGAGAACCTGAATTTGTAAAGTTGAGACGGTTGTTTTATTCTTAACGATATGAAAAGTGTTGCCACTCCCATTTATTGCACATTTTCCCCCGAAATCATAATGCACGACCGTTAATATGCAGGCAAACGCGGTTGCCTACTATATCAGTCGAGCCAATAGCGTGGCAAGATACTGACATAGGATTATTATTAACCAATCAGATGTAGTTTATTTCGAACAGCTGTTACACGGATAATTCAGATGTCAGACACGAGCTGCATCTGCGGCGGCAGCACAGTGACTATCGCCAAGGACATTGTTTTTGTGATTGTAAGTATTCATTTAATTAGAATATGATATCTATAAAAAATGTTTGTTTTGTACACTGTGTTGTTCAAACGTATGTAACTTAAGCGTCTCGTTAGTGTCGTTTTAAGTAGGGTAACGTTAGTTTCAGCTAGCAGTAGCTCTGAACCAAAACTACGACATTACTAGTAAGATTAATGCATCCTTCATTTTAATTCTAAAATCTAAACCAAGCTAATCTCATATATATATATATATATATTATCATATATAGGCCTATATATTCATTTTAATTCCAAAATCTAAACCAAGCTAATCTCCTGCATATGATCGCAAGAGATCGTATGATATATATATTTGAGATTAGCTTGGTTTAGATTTTGGATTTAAAATGAATGTAAGCGTCTCGTTAGTGTCGTTTTAAGTAGGGTAGTTTCAGCTGGCTAACTAGCACAGTAGCTAGCATCATGCGATTACATATTTGATTTGGTGAAAGTTTAAGTAACTGTTACTTAGTTAATTCTAACGGTAACACTTCGTCCAACTCACATAGGCTACAGCTCCACTGTATGTCCGCGGATAATTACCTCAGACTGTTTTGCAAACGTTCGCCAAAAACTCAAGGTAAACATGAACCTCTTGATGTTTAAGACATATTTAATTATCAGTTACATCTGACATAACATTAAAGGGTCAGCAAGCAACCGGAGAGCTAAGAGCTCAAGAAGAACGTCATGTAATAGAAATAAGATTATACTATCAGAGAACATAGGCTATCAAACAGAGCAGAGTTATAATGTACATAAACATCGTACAGATTTACTTCTGCAGGAGTAGCCAACACACAAACACACACACCCCTCCCCACATGTGTATTTACTAGGGCTGTAACGATACACCAAACCCACGATTCGATTCGTATCACGATTTTTGACCCACGATTCGATTCGTATCGCGATTCTATCACGGGGGCGGGGCTTGAGGGGGCGGGGCTTGTGGTGAAAAAAAGAGATTTTGAGAGAAGAAAAAAAATACCGGTATTTTTATTAAATAACATTAGGATTTTTCCAAACAAAATTATTACATTTATCTTGCCTAAATGTTTACGCTCATTGCATTTTTACAATGAGGTAATATTGTTGTTAAGAATTTACACATCACAAGGAAGCTTGATTTAAATTGTTTAATTAAATTGAAAAAAGTAGCACAAATAAATACAATAGAATAAAGATACAAATAAAGACAATTAAAGAGAAACGTTTTTGAATAGGTCTAACACTAGTATTCACATACAGAAACTGAATAAAGTAATCAAATGGAAAATAACACTGGGTAGTATTTTAGTCCTGAACAAATTAAATACATAGGCTATTAATCCTGATTTCTTTAACTTAAAGCCATCTTTTGTTGTTTTGACAACAAAATTAAAGACAGACATGTGGCTGCCGTCACTTTAAGAGCTAGTGCACGGATCCTGTGTTCATTATACTGGCATGCGTTTTATGCCTATTAAAGACAAAACCGACTATGTTTAGAGTATAGCCTACTCACAAAGACCGAAATTGACAATTTTGCGTGTTAAAGCAATATAATCCGCGAAAAATAGTTACTGGCCAGCTGTTTTTGAGGCGGATTTTCTATGAATGTGCGCATAGAAAATAATCTTTCAGAGAGCGCGCGAGCACTGATTAGTTTAAAATTGCTTGAATGTTTAAACTGGTAAGACTTAAAAAGACTTTTACAGTCTATGGTCCCGACTCCAAAACGCGAGTGTGTATTATCGCCGCATGCAGCGCCTGCCTTGCACAACACATTATGAGAGAAGAGATAGAAGACGCGCGCGGCACCGCTGAACACTCACGCTGTTTGTGAAATTGCGTCTGGAAGATAGTTGTTAAAAGAATGATTTGATTTTATTATCTGTGTGGATTACGATTGCGGGAATTTGCCGCATTATAAATGGGAGACCTGCGGGAATGATTAGAATTATGCGCAATACTGGGTCTTCCTTTAACATGATATTAAACCCTGTCCATCCAGGAAGGACTTTGCCCTGGGCCTCAGGTACTTTCAGTAAAAAGAATGCAGCATCAATTCTTCTGCCGGTAGTTTGGGCATATCTGTATTGGTCCTGCTGGAGATCTATCTTCAATGCAAAATTCTGTGGACCAGACCGCTTTCCTCTTGTGTAGGTTGAAATATTCAGTGGAGGAGGATGAACGGACCGTTCTCGTGTTCTCTGTCTGGGTAATGTGTCTGGTAAGGATGCTGTATAACTGTTTATGACCCTCTGAATTATTATACCATTGGTGTTATGTGTTGTCCCTTTACCTGAAAGAGTTTCCTCTCCAAAGTCATTATTATCCCAGACAAGAGTCACTGGCACTTCAGCATCAGCACTGATGTTTTCAGGGATGTATATTTCTCCTCTCTCCATTTGTAGGTGAGCAAGGGCAGTATCATGCTCAAGGACCTGGGAATTGGATGAGCAGTGACCTAGACCATTTAACAGCCCTATAAGCTGTGCAGAGCCAGTCATATGCCGAACTGCCATTGCAAGTGAGTACTGTTTTGGCATGAGCCACCGTCCTCTGGTTGCCAAGGTAATAATGTCCTGACAAGTGGACACTATCTTTCTGCTGTCCTCTGAAGTGACATCAACACGTTCATCTGATGGTTGTAATGACATTCCTGATGTCCATGCAATAAAGTTAAAAAGTTGGTGAGGCACTCCACTCAGGGCATTCTCCAGTGTGAGGTCACCTGCTGTGGGAGGCCATGGAAGCTTTGGTGATCTTTTTGATGTCTTTTGAATGGTTTCTTTGAGTATCATTGCTGCATGATATAACACCCGAGAATCATTTGTGTTGATGGTGGCATTTTCAATAGCTTCTTGACTTGTCATTTCTCCTTCACTTTCTTCAGATGAGGAGGAAGCAGAGGAGACAGCAACTTCATGCACAATCTCGTCAGCTGACAGATTGTCCACATATACAAGATAGGTTGTGGATGCCTTCAGGAATTTCAAGAAGGGATGAGACTTTTGAAGTCTTGCCTTAAGTGAATGTGCCTTATAAGCTGCAATGTTCACTCCCTCTGTTTCTTCCACAGTTTTTTTGAACAGCAAATTCAGCTTTGACAGTCGAAGCACTTCGCGGTGTTTTAAAAGCCTCTCCTCAATGACTGTTTTGCAGAAGTGCTTGTATCCATTTTCATATATGTTTGTTTCTGTTCTCTCATTTTTTTGTGTGGTCAGGTACCGGGTATAATCTCGATAGCAGGTGAAGTGATACCGTGCTTCACTAGCCACCAAGTCCCTGTCTTGGATATGGAGAAGTAGAGACTCATCCCTTCTCCCTTTAGCGGCGAGAAGCAATTTCCCGGCATGGAGTGTTTCACACTGCGTTAGTTTTTCTTTTACCCTTTTCCTGCTGTGTGCCTGAACCTTGTACTTCTCATGTTTGCAAATAATGCATTGTACTGGAAGCAGGTGTGGGGCCTGCTTGGACGGGTAGACAGGCATTAGACGGGCATTAGACCTCAGAGCCCGTGTTTTTACTGGAGTTGCCTCACCATCCTCTGCCTCTACCACAAAAAAAGTGCAAAACAATAGATTCAGGTTCTGCACCCTTCCCCACATCACTGATTGGAAACTTTCAGCAGGCGAAAACTCATGCTCCATATATTGGTTTCACCTTTTCCCTTAACATGGTTAATAAACCAGTTTCACAGCGTTCAGGTGTCTGGCCTTGTTGATGTTAATAATGCCATAATTGGAAGGGTACATTTTTGCAGGATGTTTTTATTCTATTACTGTAAATACACTGTATATATCTATATTATTTGTACTATTATAATGTCACTGCTACTACACTGCACATAACTATGTTTGTTCATACTGCATATCTATTATGCTTGTATAAGGCTACTGCTAATACATTGCACATTTATTTTACTGTAAAACATACTACTTTCTTAAATGTATACTACTGTACCGAATGTCTTATACTGCGCCACCTATCTATACAATATAATACTGCACTGTAATATACTGCGCCACCTATCTACACAATATAATACTGCACTGTATGTCTTTTACTGCACCTCCTGTCTATACAATATAATACCAACCTTCATTTGCAGTTTCTTCAACTAATACTGCCTTCTCTCTTCTCCTTTGTGCTCGTTCTATCTTCGTGATATTTGTGAAATGGCTGTAGCACTCCCTGTGGTAGCCAATGTTAGCTGGTTTGACTAACTGGTTTGTTGGTTCCTGGCTTTGTAATTTGTATGCCTGTACTGCCTCTTCTGCTATAAGACTTTCTCTGCATTCAAGGTCTTTCCACAGAAACACCGATTTAAAAAAAAAAAATGTCTCCCAACTTATGTCTGTGAATGGAATCGTGGGTCCATTTGCCTCGCATATATGCATGCAGCACTTCATGTTTTTTGCCATTTCTTCCACAATAAAAATGTGCGGGAAAAAGAGTATTGTCTGGCTCGTTTTTATCATAGACATAATAAATACATAGACACCTAATTGCCCGCTGGAGCGTACGTCAACGGTACCGCCATTTTGCGGAGGGCAACTTTCCCATAACTTTCATACCGGGAATTGAGAAAAATGTGTTTCGTGTGCTGCTTGGGGCTGTACAAATCACCACACAATTGAAAACAGGTCTCGAGGAATTACCTTTCACAAGCAAGACTGAACATTTGTTTCTGGTTGTATTTGGCCATTATATAATTAGAAATGTCAAAATACTGTTATTGTGTCATGAAATGTAGTTTTAATAGTTTTTCGGTCGACAATGTAGTTGTCTAAAGCTCAAATCTATGGTTTATTCATAAAGATAGAGCCTATTTGAAAATGATATTTATTAAAGATTACAACGAAATGACAGGACATCGCATGACAAAAGATGGTTACATAAAATAAAAACCGTAAGAATGCATAACGTTACCTCTACATTCACATTTTGTGTCAAAATGAATATGTAGCATAAATGGGCAAAATGAGTTAAGTTCTCGAAAAGATGTGTACAGACCATAGACTGTAAAAAATAGGTACAGACAGCAACTTCATATCAGCGCGCCAGTGTGTTGACAAACGCGTCACCAACACCGACACTTTCCCACGCACGCTATTGGATGTTGGCAACAAATACGTCATGCATGTCGGACCCAACACGTAGCCGCCTGCTCTATTCGCCGGGAAAATAACCTGGAGAAAGTTACCGATATTATAATAATGTGCAAAGTATGTGAGTGGCAACAATTTTTATTTGCTTTGTTGAAAAGTGTAGTGGTTGTATATAAAAAACTGGGTTATCCATCACCAGAGATCGTCTGAAAACACGAAATCTCCGCTCGGCCCACCGTCTAAAGAGCGTACAGTAGGTTTGAGTTTGAAACTGTGGGGACGGAGACATCTCCAGAAGCTGAGCTGCATCTGTCATTAAAGGGATAGTTCACCCACAGATGAAAATTCTGTCATCATTTATTCGCCCTCAAGTTGTTTCAAACCTGTATAAATTTCTTTCTTCTTCTGAACACAAAAGAAGATATTTTGAAGAATGTCGGATAGTTGATGGACCCCAATGACTTCTATAGTAGAAAAGAATACTCAATACTGGTTACCGACATTCTTCAAAATATCTCCTTTTGTGTTCAGAAGAAGAAATGCATACAGGTTTGAAACATCTTGAGGGCGAGTAAATGATGACAGAATTTTCATTTTTAAGTGAACCAAAATTAATCCTTGGCATATTTGTTTCACATCAATAATGTCCAGTTTGTCCTGTTGGACATGACACACAGCAATACTGTTAAAGGGATAGTTTACCCAAAAATAAAAAACTCTGTCAGCAATTTCTCTCTCTCATGTTGTTCAACCCCGTAAGACCTTCGTTCATCTTCAGAACACAAATGAGGATATTTGTGATTAAATCTGAGAGCTGGATCACTCCTTCATAGGCTTATAAAATAATTAATATCTTAGATCTTTAATATCTTATATCTTAGAAAATTAATATCTGCCATCCCAGAAAAGTTATTAAAGACATCGTTAAAATAGTCCGAGTGACTACAGTGGCTCAATCTTACATTTATCAAGCGACGAGAATACTTTCTGTGCGCAAAAACAAAACAAAAATAGCGACTTTATTCAACCAGCTCTTCTCTTCCATGTCATTCTCCTAAGCTGTTGACGTAGTGTAACAGCGCAGCGCTTCTGTGTTGTACGTCAGAACGCAGGCTCACTATTGGCCGACGCTGGTCATGTGTGTGTGATGTGTGTGTGATGCGTGTGACGTACAACACAGAAGCGCTGCGCTGTTACACTACGTGAACTCACTCAAGGCCCACAGAGAAGGACATGAAGAGTTGAATAAAGTCGTTATTTTTGGGGGTTTTGCGCACAGAAAGTATTCTCGTCGCTTGATAAATGTAAGATTGAGCCACTGTAGTCACTTGGACTATTTTAACGATGTATTTAATAACTTTTCTGGGATGGCAGATATTAATTACCTAGCAGCCTATGGAGGAGTGACCCAGCTCTCAGATTTAATCACAAATATCTTCATTTGTGTTCTGAAGATGAACGAAGGTCTTACGGGATTGAACAACATGAGGGAGAGTAATTACTGACAGAGTTTACATTTTTGGGTGAACTAACGCTTTAAGTGTCACTTGTGCCATTGATCTGAGCATGTTTTCAGTCTCCTAAGAGCATTGAAACTTCTTTCAGCCTCAGCGCATGACACTGGGATGACAAGAGTTTAAACTTCATCAAACACTCCTCCAATTTCAACAAGACCAGGCTATGTTATGTCTTTTTACAGACATAATGATTCTATACTGTACAAACTGTATACTATATCCCCCTACACAAACCTATCACAGAAAACCTTCGGCATTTTTACATTTTAAGCTGTTTACAAAAAAAAATCCCCACAAGGACAAGTATTTCGGATATTGCCATCTTTGTGGTGACATTCTCTCTCTCTCTCTCTCTCTCTCTCTCTCTCTCTCTCTCTCTCTCTCTCTCTCTCTCTCTCTCACACACACACACACACACACACACTCTCTCTCTCTCTCTCTCATGTCACGCACATGTTGCTTCTACTTGCGTTAACATATTTCCTGCGTGCATTAAGTGCTTTATTACCTGCGTCATCGCTTTTCGTGTTTGTGTCAACTACTGGCATTAGAAATTCATTTTTTTTTTACTCTACATTAAATTAGTTTTCTACCTTTCTGGATATGTAATTCTTGACCATCTTAATATTTGGCAGTTACACACAACAATGCTCGTGTCGCTCAGAACCCATATTCACACACACACATAATGCAACATGTGTTATCTTTACAGGATGTGGTACACACACATGTGGTTTTTGTCATGTGATGGCAAACAATTTTACATCACTGACTAAGAGACAAACATGTACCAATTGTCTTTAAAGGTTATTTATTTTCTTGCAAGAAAAGGTCAACATTCATACAGTCACAGAACGGCTGCAGAGAGTGACAATGAGAGGAGGGCATCCTTCCTTCCTTATAGTCTTGACCCACATTACTTTTTAATATCTACTGCAGATCAGCGAAAAACAAAATTTTCCATTACAATTAATTACCCCTTTTTATCATTTACTGATAGCCAAAATAGTAATAATAATCATAATAATCATGCAGGAAATTTAAGTTATTACATCACACTTATACTCTGCAAATGATCACTCTTCTTAAGAGCTTTACAGTTCTTTGAATATCTTATGGAGTCCAAGTATTCATTGACTTCACTCTCAAACACAGGAAAGAAAGGTTTAGAGTCCCTGAACTTACATTAATGGATGTGATATGTATTTATATTTATCCGACTAGCCGAAAGGCACCAGGGTTGCGTACTGCTCCAGCGGTAGCGTGGCCGAGCGGTCTAAGGCGCTGGATTAAGGCTCCAGTCTCTTCGGGGGCGTGGGTTCGAATCCCACCGCTGCCACATCTTTTCCTTACATCACTATATTACACTGCGTTACATGGTTAGATTTAAATAATAATTAATAAAACGTTATAAAAAAAAAAGATTAATATAAGTACATACTTTCATTTCTATGGTTTTTATACACTCCTTCTTGTTGTGTAGCCCCTCTCTTATGATAGCTCACTGTTGCCATCTATTGGCTAACCTATATCGTAACACATGTAAATGTAAAAATAGCCTACAATTCCAAATAGAGCTGGTAAGTCCCGCCCATCCGTAAAACTCCAAGTGGACCTCTAGGTTGAAAAAGCGTCAATGCAAGTGCATGAGAGAAAATAATTATTTACTGATCCCGTTTGAATTGTGCCATGAATGTGAACATATGTTGTCTGTGAATTTTTTATATAATTTCTCATGTAACGAGTTTGACAGTATATTGTATGATTCTTTGGCTAGCAGTTGTGGAATAGACATAACGAGAAAGAATACACGTCGCATATGTGACGTCACCGCATAACACATTTTCCCTCCACAAATCAAGGTGCGATAATCTAAGGAATTAGATCGAGATGCCAACCCTTCCACATGCCCAGACCTGAAGTGGTTTTCACCACGCTCAACTAGTTTGTCCTCTCCCTTAAAGAATGCGGCGAAGTGCAGCAAAGACACAGGCATGTTTAGCGGGATCCGTGTGCTAGTGGTGGTGACGTATATCAAACGCGTCGAAAGCAGCGAAGAGTTGTAGTCCACAAAGTGCTCTCACACAAAGTCTAACCGTATGAAAATTCTACCCGCTAAATTGTAGCATTCTTTACACGAAAAATTATATAAAAAATTCACAGACAACATATGTTCACATTCATTGCAAAATTCAAACGGGATTAGAAAATAATTATTTTCTCTCATTCACTTGCATTGACGAATTTTCAACCTAGAGGTCCAGCGGGGTTAGCGGAAGGGGCGGGACTTACCAGCTCTATAGAATATTTAAGTGTTTTTACACTTTTAACACTACTTTTCTTATTTTTTATTAAAGACAACTTTTAGTTATTTATTTCGTTTGAAAATTATTTATTTTAATCAAATGTGTTAGCCAATGTATTATTTATTTAAATAAAAATATGTATTTTAATTTTGTTCATTATTTTCATATTATGTTTATGTAAATAACCATTTTAATCAAATTATTTTAATCAAATACCTGTATTCATTATTTTTCTAATCAAATTTAATTTTAATCAATGTATTAATTTATTATTTTGCTTTAAATCGCTTTTTAGTCATTTAGTTAATCAATTCTTTATTTTAAATATTCAAATCAATTTTATTTTAATCAAATGTATTAATTTATTACATATTTCAATAAAAATATATATTTACATTAATCATTTTATTCATTTTAATCAAATACTTTTTAATCAAATTATTTAAATCAAACATCTTTATTCATTACTATTTATTTAAATTAAATTTCCTTTTTACAAATGTATTATTTAATTATTTCATTTGAATCGCGTTGTAGTTATTTAGTTTAATTATTCTTTTATTTTATATATTCAAACCAAATTTGATTTTAATAATGTATTATTTTAATCAAATGCATTAATTTATTATTTATTTAAATAAAAGTATATAAGTATATAAAAAACATTTTAATAATTTTTTTTATTTTTAAATTACATATTTTAATCAATGTATTTTAATTGAATTATTTAACTATTTGTATTTTACTTGTACAGGTTTACCCCGCTGCTGTAAAGGCTCAATCTCGCCGTGTGTCCTCTAGATGGCGCTGAAGGTCCGCGCTTGTTTTGCTTTGTCTTCTTTTCCTGTTTCCTGTGTGTGGTGTAAACTTCCGGGTCGTCGCTCCCTCAGTAGCGCACTGCTGGTTCTGCTGTTTTCGGAGGTTGTGCTGGACCGAGTTCTGCTGGCTTCGGTTCCGAGTGTGTGGCGATGGCGGCTCTTCACCCCGGAGACCCGCAGCTGGTGTCGATGATCGTCAGTCACCTGAAGACGGAGGGGCTGTTCGATCAGTTCCGCAGAGACTGCCTGGCGGACGTGGACACAAAGGCAAAACACACATTTACTTCACAACAACACACGCTTCTACAATGAGTTTACCTCAGGAAACACAGTAATAGTATGATATTACCTGAAGCGCCTGTCTCTGATGTTACCGTCCGATACTGTCGCAGAGCTGATCATGTATTTATTGATAATCGATCACGAGAGTCCTGTGATAATCCGCTCTGTTTTTAATTCATAAACTGACTGTCAGTTTAGCAGCTAACGGGTTAATGTTAAATCAATATTGATCAATAATATCAATATCTGCCAATAATATGTCAGTCAGATTATATTTAAATGCTCAGTTTTATGATCATATTAGCTCTGTAGTTTTAAACCATATAATGCAATACAATCATGATTGACAGATGGACAAAAAATCCTTCTCCAAAAGCCTGATGATCATATTTGATACTCATGATTATGTCTGGATGATCTAGTAAACCTGCTTCAGTCCAGCTGAAATATTGCTAACAATATCAAAGTTATTCTCACGTGTCTTTGATAAACTCAGGTCATATTTGACAGCAGAAAGACGATGTTTGTAGTTATTCTGAAATACTTTTACTGGATAAAGAAGATTAATCTATGATGTGTGATAAAGAAGATTATAGTTTACTCTGTGATGTTTGATAAATAATGTAATAGTTTACTCTGTGATGTTCTTCCTCAGCCGGCGTATCTGCACTTGCGACAGCGAGTCGATAACTTCGTGTCCAATCATCTGGCCAATCACACCTGGAGTCCACAGCTCAACAAGAACCAGCTGAGGAACAGCATCAGACAACTGGTCCTGCAGTACGTGTGTGTGTGTGTGTGTGTGTGTCTATTTTTTGTCTGTCTGTTGGTTTCTCTGTCAATTCGTCTCTGTGTCTGTCTGATCGTCTGTTTGTGTGTCTCTCCTTCTGTTTGTTTGTTTGTCTGACTTTCTGTCTGTCCTACCGGCTGTCTGTCTGTCCATTTGTTTTTGTTTGTCTCTCTGTCCATTTGTTTTTCTGTCAGTCTGTCCTTTTGTTTGTTTGTCTGTCTGTCTGGTCATCTGTCTGTACTTTTGTTTGTCTGTCCTTTTTTCTGTCTGTCCGTTCGTCTGTCTGTCCTTTTGTCTGTCTGTCCGTTCGTCTGTCTGTCCTTTTGTCTGTTTGTCCTTTTGTCTGTCTGTCTGTCCATTCATTTGTATGTTTGTCTGTCTATCTGTCTCTTTGTTTGTCTGTCTGGTCATCTGTCTGTACTTTTGTTTGTCTGTCTGTCTGTCCGTTCGTCTGTCTGTCTGTCCATTCCTTTGTATGTTTATCTGTCTCTTTGTTTGTCTGTCTGGTCATCTGTCTGTACTTTTGTTTGTCTGTCTGTCTGTCCGTTCGTCTGTCTGTCTGTCCATTCCTTTGTATGTTTATCTGTCTCTTTGTTTGTCTGTCTGGTCATCTGTCTGTACTTTTGTCTGTTTGTCCTTTTGTCTGTTTGTCCTTTTGTCTGTCTGTCTGTCCGTTCGTCTGTCTGTCCGTCCTTTTGTCTGTTTATCCTTTTATCTGTCTGTCCATTCGTTTGTCTGTCCGTTCATCTGTATGTCCTTTTTTCTGTCTGTCCGTTCGTCTGTCTGTCCGTTCACCTGTCTGTCCTTTTGTCTGTTTGTCCTTTTGTCTGTTTGTCCTTTTGTCTGTCTGTCCGTTCGTCTGTCTGTCCGTTCGTCTGTCTGTCCGTCCTTTTGTCTGTTTATCCTTTTATCTGTCTGTCCATTCGTTTGTCTGTCCGTTCATCTGTATGTCCTTTTTTCTGTCTGTCCGTTCGTCTGTCTGTCCGTTCACCTGTCTGTCCTTTTGTCTGTTTGTCCTTTTGTCTGTTTGTCCTTTTGTCTGTCTGTCCGTTCGTCTGTCTGTCCGTTCGTCTGTCTGTCCGTCCTTTTGTCTGTCTGTCCGTTCGTCTGTCTGTCCATTCGTTTGTCTGTCTGTCCATTCGTTTGTCTGTCTATCTGTCTCTTTGTTTGTCTGTCTGGTCATCAGGCTGTCCTTCTGTCTGTCCATTCCTTTGTATGTGTCTCTGTCTATCTGTCTGTCAGTCTGTGCTTTTGTTTGTTTGTCTGTCCGTTTGTCTGTCTGGTCATCTGTCTATCTGTATGTACTTTTGTTTGTCTGTCCCTTCGTCTGTTTGTCCTTTTGTCTGTTTGTCCTTTTGTCTGTCTGTCTATTTGTCTTTCCATTCGTTTGTCTGTCTGTCTATCTGTCTGTTTGTCTGCCTGTACTTTTGTTCGTCTGTCTGTCTGTCCATTCTTTTGTATATTTGTCTGTCTATCTGTCTTTCTGTCCATCCGTCTGTCTGTCTGTCCATTTGTTTGTCTGTCCTTTTGTTTGTTTGTTTGTTTGTTTGTCTGTCCGTTCGTCTGTCCATTCATTTGGCTGTCTCTCTCTCTCGCTCACGTCCTCCTCCTGTGTGTGTGTGTGTGTGTGTGTGTGACAGGTCTGGTATGCTGGAGCAGGGAGTGGACCGGATCGTGGCTCAGGTCGTGGATCCGAAGGTCCATCACACGTTTCGTCCGCAGGTCGAGCGAATCGTCCGGAGGTTTCTGTCTCCCAACAGCCACATGGAGGAGGACGAACTTCCTGCTGTAGCTCCGCCCCTTCCTGTGGAGAACCCGGAACCGCTGACCGCAGATGAGGGAAATGATGCGGGTCAGCGTCTCACATATTATTATATCAGTGCAAAAAACAGTGTTTCCTCAGAGTTTCTGTCTTGTAAAAGACATTCTTAGTCTCAGTGAGTTTTACATTCCCTAGTTAAATAAGTAAATGATAATGTACATCCAGCCGGCTGTTATCTCAGAATAAACCCGACAGGGTGATCAGGATCAGGTCTTCATCCACCTGAAGGGGTTTATTCTGAGATCACACACACACACACACACATTTACATTTATGCATTTTGGCAGACGCTTTTATCCAAAGCGACTTACATCGCATTTCAAGGCACACATTTAGATTCTTATCAGTTCTTGCTTTCCCTGGGAATCGAACCCATGACTTTAGTGTTGCAAGTTGAAATATTTTATTATCTCTTTAAACGCAAAGCTTCCGCGGAGAGAACAGTTTCAGCGGCGAGTTCAAACTAAACAGACATTTAAGAGATACAGTCATAACACTTATTACACAGCATTTTAACACATTAATAATTATGGGATAAGAGAGATTGATTTCAGATGAAACGGTTTTAAAATCATGCCTGCTTGTATCTTATAATCCGACAGTGTACAAAACAATAGAAACAAAATGGCAGCATCCGCGTTTGTGTGAAACGAGAGAGCAAGTCCACGCATGATTAAATAACTGTACACAAAATATTGATTCGACTGAGTTTAAATATTTTATTAGCGAAGAAAAAGCGACCCGGATGAGCCTGTGCTTCTGTTCTCAGTGGCTGTTATCGGGGAGTAATACACCACTGGATGGCGCTATTGACCAATCCAGCATTCCACAGAGTTGTGTAATAAAGGACAACAGAAGGAGTAAATGATAAAGCGGTAGATGTTTAAGACGGTTGTTCTCAGTCTCTCTGACCTGTGTTGTTCTCCAGCTGCGAGTTCCAGCGCTGATGTTCAGATCCAGACCAGCGTTTCAGACCCGACCCACGATCCCTCAGAGAACGAGATGATGGACATCAGCCTCCCTGAGGAAGAGGAGGAGGAGAGCGCAGAGAAGGAGGAGGAGAAGAAGAAGGAGGAGGAGTCTGGGAAAGATGGAGGAGAAGCAGAAGAACAGGTGAAGGAGAAGGAGGAGTTACACATACTCACACCTTTGGAGCGTTTTCACATGTTCACAGTTTTGAAGTTTGCATGGAGATGCTAACTTTTTTTTATTAAATTTTTTATTTAACGCCTGCACGTTAATTGCACCAATATCCTGCCTTGTCAAATTTTAAATAAAACAAATAAAACAAACATATATATATATATGTATATTCAAACGTGCATACATATAGGCTAAACGCGTAATACGCATGTGCACGCCGTCAGTGCTCTCGCAGACTCGTGTTTTTGAAGTTTGCGCAGAGAGAACTTTTTTCCCAAAATAATTCAACGCCTGTTTCAGGGTTTGCGTTCTCGAGCTCCAAACACTGTTGTGCGAATGAGCGGACCGGAGCGCGTTAAGGGTTTTAAGTCTTCTGTAGAGCAGTGTCGTGTTAGCGGCCCCTAAGTTAATAACTAATGATCTTTTGGAATCAAAACTAACTTTATCTGGACAATAACTTTATTCTAGATCTGCTGTAAAGCCTAAACACTCTCTGTTACTGTAATCTCCTGTTATCACTGTAAAGCTGCTGTGGAACTCTATACTGTTAAAGCGCTGTATAGATGAGGGAGACTTGTCTTGTAGGAGGAGGAGAACAGTAAATCCTCCGGGAAGCTGAGAGAGGAGAGCCGGGAGCCGGAGCCGCTGAAACAGAAGACAAGAGAGCGGCTGAGAGAAGGTATGACGACAACACGGCTTTACAGCGCTAATGTTCACTCCAGACGCCGGTGTAATTATCTGAGCCAGTAGATTACATACAAAGGCAATGCAAAGACGCCAATGACGCGAGTTGGGCGACGCAGCTGCCGTGAACGCTCCATATTCGCCTCAATCACGTCTTCGCACAAGTTAAAGTTACTTTTGATCAATTTAATGTGTCCGTCATGAATAAAAGTATTCATTATTTTATCTTTCCCCAGACGTTTTTGAGTAGTAGTGAGGGTTTCCACGGTCTGATGAAGACATTTATAATGTTACAAAAGATTCTATTTCAAATGAATGCTGTTCTTTTGAACTTTCGATTCATCAAAGAATCCTGAAAAATACAATATATCACAGTTTCCACACAAATATGAACTGTTTCCAACACTGATAATAATCATAACTGTTTGTTGAGCATCAGATCCTCATATTAGAGTGATTTCTGAAGGATCATGTGACACTGAAGACTGGAGTAATGATGCTGAACATTCAGCTTTGATCACAGGAATAAATTACACTTTACTGTATATTCACATAGAGAACAGATGATTTACACTGGAGTGATATTACACTGTTTACTGTGTGTGTGTTTCACTAGAGTACTCGCTGGAGGACTCGGATCTGGAGGGTCTCAGTGACATCAGCGTGAGTTCGGTTC